>JAGSMP010000552.1:0-159262 GCA_029286625.1 Parnassius orleans
GGCAATTTATGTATGTACTAGCCTCCACGATACAGAAGAAAATCTTCGTGTATGAGTAACGTTCTGAAATAAGCCCTAAAACAGGAGGAGTTGAAAGAACTGAGAACTAAAATCACTTAAATGAAAAATGAAAAATGTTTTAATTTCAGAAAAAAAAAATATACAATAGGTAATAACTGTTGGTTTCCTCACCAGGCAAGCCTGTATCGAGGAAACCTGAGACCAAAGTTGATTAAGCGTTATTTTATACACCTTATCAGACAGATTGTATTAACAAATACACAAAACAGCAATAACAGTACTGCTTATTGCATTAAATCGTTAAACATAAAAAGGAAAGTTTAACAAAAAGCCAAGTTATATAAAACTGAAATGTATTAACAATGTGCATTTAAAAAGAAAATAAAGATTAAAACAATAACAAAATTTACCTAATAATTTTACAAATACTCATACCATCAATTAGCAAAAGCCAGTTTTTAACAATTCTTCTGTTTCCTCATATGATAGGGTGACCAACCATTTCTATATAATTAATTTCGCAGATATATATTTTTTATTGCTAATATTACAATGATTTATGACCTTATTATAAATTTGTCTTTTGATAAAGTCACCAAAAGGTTGTGCAAATTTAGAATTGACAGATGGTATGGATAGTTTGTATACCCTGCGATTAGTCAGTAAGTAATTAATAAGTACTTACTTAGAAAAGAAGTTGGAAAGTGCAAAAAAAGAAACAGATAATCTATCATTAGACCGACACCGACTTGTCAGTGAAGTCACAAGGCTCCAAATGAAAACCAGCGCCGCCTTTGCAGAATTATGCTGAGTTGAAGACCTTTTTGATGTCACATTTTAATTATTTCTTGTTTTATTATTAATATTAATGATGGACATGTACTGCTTATTAATTGTTAATGCGTAAGCAGTCTTAGACTGGTGCATGCATATTTTGCCCCTTGCTTTTGTATATTTTTTGAAATGTGTGTATCAAATAAATAGTTCTTTCTTTTTCAATACAAGATAGTTCTTTAAGAAAACTAATCATAGTCTATGAAAAGAAAACTGATACACTGGCTAACTTACGTCGCTTAACTGCAAAGATAGATAAAAACAAAAAGAAACAAAAGAAGATTAGATTCCACACTTTTAAGCCAAAATGAATGTGCACATATTTCTCAACTAACACCAAGAACACCAAGAACTAAAGAAAGGTTTTTACTAAAAGAATTAAAAAGTGGATATCGTATATTTTGGATTTGATTTTTGCATAACATGACCTCCCATATATAAATGATTTCACGATCGACAAGAGTTTTCCGGCTGATTCACTCAAATCGTAATAAGTGAACCATTCCGCACAGATCAATCACTCGGTTCTTGTAATAAATGCCGGATCGATGTGCTTCTGATCGACGGGTGCGGAATGCAATTTCATACGGATTGTTAAATAAATCGCTTTAAGATTATTTTGACTTATTTTATTGAAGTACTAGAGATCAATTGCATCAAACTAATTTTACGGATTTCATCGCGTCCAAAATAACTTATTTTCAATTCTCATGGATTTAATTTTATTAATTATAGGATCCCAAGCAAATGGTAGCACCCAGCTATCTTCTCTATCGAAAGTAGGATGTTTTGTAATTTCAGTAGCCTCGCGAATCATTATTGGAAGGGATCGGTGTTCTTTTGGTTTGTGGTCTATTACTTCTCATGTAATGGCGGGGACGATTTGGAACATGTTCACAGGCTGCAGACTTCCCAGATGTTTTGTTATGATTCTTCCCAGATTGTTATGTTATTTTACGCGGTGGTTATTTCGATCTTTTTTTCTTTTGTCCTTTGTAAGAGAGACCACATTCTCAATCAAGCTTGTACACTCCTGCATCTTCTATTATTAAAAAAAGTAAATCCAAAACCTAACAAACCACTGCAAAGCTTCAAGATACTATAAGCTAGTTTTGCGTAGATCTAACCAAAAATTAAAATTTAAAAGCTGAAGGGTTTGGCCGTGGCAAGGAAAAGGGGAGATCTCCCATCGGGCAAGGGGCATCTATGGTCACGGGAGGGACTGAAATGTTTGACGTCCCGATGTCATAATAAGCCCGGCTACCTTCAGTTTGCTATCACCAACGCTGTTTCTTCTGCATATCAATGATATGTTACAAACCAGTATAACGCTGTTTCTTCTGCATAATAATGATATGTTACAATATGTTGCAAGCCAGTAACATTTATTGCTATGCAGACGACAGCACTGGTGATACTTTATACACCGGCCGTGCCAATATTTCTCGGGAAAATGTCACCGAGTACCGGAACAAACTTGCGTTTGAAGTCGAGACCGCTGAAAAGAACCCCTTTGTCATATCTCCTCAGTTTCAAGGCACTCCCCTTGTTGCCTCAGCCAGTATCGAAATCCTCAGTGCCGACATATCGAGTGATGTGCAGTTTCGTTGTCACTTGGAAGAGAAAGCCAAATTGGCCTCTAAAAAGCTTGGCGTGCTCAACAAAGCGGGACAGTATTTCATGCCGGCACACCGCTTGCAACTTTACAAGGCGGGAGCTCCCCGGTGCCAGCTCCTTCCACTTGACCGCATCCAGCGTAGAGCGGTTCAAATCGTCGACGACCGAGTTCTCTCCAACCGGCTTGACTCACTGGCACTGCGTAGAGATGTTGCATCTCTTTGCGTTTTTATCGCATCTATCACGGGAGTGCTCTGAGGAATTGTTCGACCAATTCCAGCCGCTCAATTTCACTATCGCACATCGCGACAAAACTCGCGATACCATCCATACCATCTGGATGATTGGCGGTCTACCACTGTGCGATTTATAAGAAGTTTGCGTCCTCGTACAACTTCCTTGGAATCGATTACCACCAGCGATTTTTCCGGACCGATACGACTTAGGGACCTTCAAGAAAAGAGCCTACTCCTTTTAAAAGGCCGGCAAAGCATCTGCAATTCTGGTGTTGCAGTTGTTCATGGGCGGCGGTAGTCACTACCATCAGGTGAGCCGCATGCTCGTTTGCCCCTCTACTATAAAAAAGTTTTTGAATATTAAATTTTGGTACGATCTACCTATCTAAGTATCTATTTATCGTGGGTGTTGTTAAGCATCCAAAATTTCAGGAATTAAATAGTTAAAATTAAACATCATAAAATCCATAAAATAAGTTTCATTTAAGGACATAGTGAAGTCAAATACCTCAGTCCCTTCGTGACCATGGTTGCTATAAACCACCCGAAACATATTATATACATATGAGCTAAGGACTTAAATTGAGACTAAATTGAGACATATACATATAAGTTAAATGAACACGACAAAATCCGAAAATTAGTTTTATTCAATGTCATGTCATCAAATATAAGAAATTTTAGAAATCAATGTTTATTTTTGATACACAAGGACAATTGATACTAATATTCTAAAAATGATAAAGAAGCAGGCATGATAACGTTAATTATTACTAATCCTCGACAGCACAACTATTCACTTCTAACTTCCATCTAATTATCCATTAATACATACGTGCATTATGTACGTGCAGTATTTCATGAAGGCACACCGCCTGCAACTTTATAAGGTGCAGGTTTGGCCTCACATGGAATACTGTTCCCATCTCTGGGCAGGGGCTCCCAAGTTCTCTCCGATCGGCTTGACTCACTGGGGCTGCGTAGAGACGTTGCATCTCTTTGCATATTTTATCGCATCTATCACGGGGAGTGCTCTGAGGAATTGTTCGGACTAATTCCAGCCGCTCAATTTCACCATCGCACATCGCGACAAAACTCGCGATACCATCCATACCATCTGGATGATTGGCGGTCCACCACTGTGCGATTTAGAAGAAGTTTTTTTCCTCACACAACTTCCTTGTGGAATCGATTACCACCAGCGATTTTTCCGGACCAATACGACTTAGGGACCTTCAAGAAAAGCGCCTACTCCTTTTTAAAAGGCCGGCAACGCATCTGCGATTCCCCTGGTGTTGCAGCTGTTCATGGGCGGCGGTAGTCACTTACCATCAGGTGAGCCGAATGCTCGTTTGCCCCCTCTAGTATAAAAAAAAGTTTTTGAATATTAAATTTTGGCCCGATCTACCTATCTACGTATCTATCTATCATGGGTGTTGTTGAGCACCCAAAACTTCAGGAATTAAATAGTTAAAATTAAACATCATAAAATCCATAAAATAAGTTTCATTTAAGGACATAGTGACGTAAAATACCTCAGTCCCTTCGTGACCATGGTTGCTATAAAGCACCCGAAACATATTATATACATATGCGCTAACGACCTAAATTGAGACTAAATTGAGACATATACATATAAGTTAAATTAAACACGACAAAATCTGAAAAATTTGTTTTATTCAATGTCATGTCATCAAATATAAGACATTTATAGAAATCAATGTTTATTTTTTATACACAAGGACAATTGATACTAATATTCTAAAAATGCTAACGAAGCAGTTATGATAACGTTAATTGTTACTAATCTTCGACAGCACAACTATTCACTTCTAACTTCCATCTAATTATCCATTAATACATACGTGCATTATGTACGTGCAGTATTTCATGAAGGCACACCGCCTGCAACTTTATAAGGTGCAGGTTTGGCCTCACATGGAATACTGTTCCCATCTCTGGGCAGGGGCTCCCAAGTTCTCTCCGATCGGCTTGACTCACTGGGGCTGCGTAGAGACGTTGCATCTCTTTGCATATTTTATCGCATCTATCACGGGGAGTGCTCTGAGGTGTTCGGACTAATTCAACCGCTCAATTTCACCATCGCACATCGCGACAAAACTCGCGATACTATCCATACCATCTGGATGATTGGCGGTCCACCACTGTGCGATTTAGAAGAAGTTTTCTTCCTCGCAGAAATTCCTTGTGGAATCGATTACCACCAGCGATTTTTCCGGACCGATACGACTTAAGGACCTTCAAGAAAAGAGCCTACTCCTTTTTAAAAGGCCGTCAACGCATCTGCAATTCCCCTGGTGTTGCAGTTGTTCATGGGCGGCGGTAGTCACTTACCATCAGGTGAGCCGCATGCTCGTTTGCCCTCTCTACTACACAAAAAAAAGTTTTTGAATATTAAATTTTGGTCCGATCTACCTATCTACGTATCTATCTATCATGGGTGTTGTTAAGCACCCAAAACTTCAGGAATTAAATAGTTAAAAGTAAACGTCATAAAATCCGTAAAATAAGTTTCATTTAAGGACATAGTGACGTCAAATACCTCAGTCCCTTCGTGACCATGGTTGCTATAAAGCACCCGAAACATATTATATACATATGAGCTAAGGACCTAAATTGAGACTAAATTGAGACTAAATTGAGACATATACATATAAGTTAAATTAAACTCGACAAAATCCGAAAAATTAGTTTTATTCAATGTCATGTCATCAAATATAAGAAATTTTTAGAAATCATTGTTTATTTTTGATATACAAGGACAATTAATACTAATATTCTAAAAATGATAACGAAGCAGGCATGATAACGTTAATTATTACTAATCCTCGACAGCACAACTGTTCATTTCTAACTTCCATCTAATTATCCATTAAGGGGACCTGGCTGGAGTCACTGTTAATGCAATGCACGTATTATGTACGTATATGCAGTTGCATATACGCACATGCGCAGTCACGATCACAATATACCAAGCTTCACCGCTAGAAGTGATAGTGAGTAGAAAACGTCACTAATGTGATGTTCTGCAAGACTCCCGGTTAAGTTGTGTAATGAATTGAACCCTTCACACAGAGGACACTTCAAATAAACTGAGACTGTTAAATAATAACATCTATAGATCACAAAGTTGGAAAAATTTATTAGCAAAGATCTGCGTGCAAAATTAAAAAAGTGTGTATTATCTACTTCAAAGTATAAGTACCTCTTTCACTCTTAACCATTTATTTCATCCATCTATTACAGCCTAATAAAAGTCCACTTTTGAACGTAGGTCTCGTCCTTGTTAAGATTATACATATCTGCCATAAATGCCACGCTTGACATGCAGGTTGGCAACCTCAATTTTTATTATTCCGAGTTCTTGTCAAGATGATTCTGCTGCTCATCCCCTATTTCGTTTCCCTCTGTCGCCTCTTACGACAAAAAATGCATGATATTGGGTTATGGATTTTCTTATTACACCACTACACGAGGTTCCTCTTATAAGAGAATTTTGCATATAATTTCGTTAAAACGACTTATCCCTACAAATACCACCATCACCACTCTAACCTCTTAACAAGAAACACACACCACTATCGATAATACGGCTTAGATTTCGTCTCTAAACGAGGCTTATCATGAGATATAACCCAGCAGTGGATAAAAATTAAGTCTCAATATAGGTCGTTAGCACATAATATTATTTTATGCCTGCGGATCTTAGCTTAATAATTCTCCGTAATTAACAAACAAAATGATTCATTATAATTTATCATCATCAACTCTTTACCCACCTGCCCTAAAAGGAGGGTAATGTTTTTCGAGAGTATGTATGTATGTATATTTCTTTAGCACGCTCTTTAGTTCAATTTGCCTTAGTTATGGAAGTGACATAGGCTATAAAAATATATTTTCAGTAAGCTTTTTATTAATTCCTTTAATTTTTTTTTATTACTGTGTTAACAAATGGGCTTGTTATTATAATTGTTAAAGCTCACTGATGAACATTCGTTTATTACAAAAATGGGCAGAGTAACGCCTGATTCTGTTATGTGTAATATTGAATACCTTTTATTGAAACAACATGGTGACAGCGGCGGGATATCAACACATTCTGATCATAAGGTCCCGGGTGCTAATCCCGGGTCCGGCCAAAATCATTTATTGGGTTTTTCTGTCAAGAAATTCTCAGTAGCAGCCCGGATTCAGGAAGTTGGCGGTGTCTCACCCCCGTGCCTCGGAAAGCACGTAAAACCGTTGGGCCTGCGCCTGATACCTCTCCGGTCGTGTCGGGTTACCGTCCTATCGGAATATCAGAGTGAAGAAATAGAGTGTTCGCATTGATATATATGTACTACGCACTAGATTTCGCATTCCAAACATTCACTATGTTCAACTGAACTGTACTGCAATCCGTACACCTTACTTTAGTGTCATTTACTGTGGCTTCAATATTCATGCAGTGTGGAGCGGCGATAATAATACGAGATTTCAAATTAAAGTGTAAACCTTACGTAAATAACAATTCAGTAGTCAAGTAAGTAAATTTTTTTGTTTAAGTGAATAAATAGGTAATAATATCGTAATATTTTACTATCTACCGCGCATGCGCGAAGACATAGAGTAGCGCACATTTTTTGTTTGGAATAGCTTCTCTAGTACGTAGTACATATAACTCAATGAGTTTTCGTCTTTGTTTGCGCATACACTCTGGCAGTATAATCCTGTCCTGTGCAGATTGCTAGTCTTCATCGAAATTGGCCAACATGACCGAAACTCAGTTTTGAGGATATCAGACGCAGACTATCAATTATTATAATGTTCTGACTTTATTTACACATTTTGTGGTCTAGCGAAATACATCATAATTGCACTTATATACGTTCTTCCGACAACGTAGTTGCAACGCTTCTTTATACATATGAGGCAGAAGCACGTCATGAATTCATGTAATCTAGGCTTGGGGTCGTGCGGAATTACGTAATTTAATACAGGTAAGAAATTGCTTCATGCTTTGTTCTGCGACCTTAATATGCGGGGTCAAGTGTTCCCGTTATAGGGACGCTACCATATCAATTCAAACTCATTCAATAATTATTTTTGAAAAGATTAATTACGAAGACTAATGTGTTTTTTTTATAGAATAAGAATGACAAACAAGCACACAGTCCACCTGATGGTAAGTGGATGCTGTGGCCCATATATGACAACTACATTTATCCTCAATTAAGAATAAAATGCAGATGCGTTGTCACCCTGAGGACTGAGATGGAATGCCTCGTTTCCAGTAAAAGGGTCTCGGTACTCTACACTCACCATACGAAACACAGCAGCATTAAACTGCTATTTTACGCTGGTATTCTGTGAGAGTGTGGTCCTACCCCGTTCGAGCCAACCCATTCGTACTACAACCACAATATAGCTGCAGCGTAACACTATCATGTAAAAGACTTTATTATATGTATTTTTTACATATAATAATTTTATTAAAATAATCTCAAAAGGGTGTTAATTATATTAATATTTATTATTTTAGACATTTCAAACAGACATAAAGATTGTCAGACAACTTTTCAAAAATTGTCTTATTATATATTTAAATAATAAAATAACAAAACAAAATTGAAAATTAAAGGTCGTATGTTTGATAAAAAAAATCGAATTGCTTTTGGATTTTTTTTTTTTACTTATAATAAGCCAGTGCTTGACCACAATATCACCTGGTGTTAAGTGGCGATGAAGCCCTAGGTCCTAGATGGTAAATCGCACTGTCTTAATGTAACAAAAACCTATTCACTTTTGCCTTGACGCCCAGATTGTATTCGGATGGAAATAGGGACACCGGCAAATTATTCCATTCTTTGCTGTACGCATTACGAAAGACGAAGCAAACCGTATGTTTCGAATGTGTGGAATAACGTGGTGAAGGCCCGCCGACCGCCTTGCTGTCCGATGGTGGAAAGGGGAGGGAGGAATTAAAGTGTGTTATTCCTGCGCACACTCTCCTAAATGCATCCTGTAGAATACCGAGAGGCTGGCTATTCTGCGCCTGTGCTCCACGCTTCACATACAATTACGCTGAGTCTGAAATTATAGCTGATTAAATATGTTTACTACAATTCGTTCATAATCTAAATGCTAAAGGTCGTACACCCAATAACAATAATTAGGGGCGCGAAAATAATTTAGGTTTGAAGTTGTTAAAGGCAGCCTGCGGTTTAGTAATTATATGATTGAAAATCATCATAATTACAGCTAATCAAAGGTTTAATGTTGAACGTTGGCCACCCCTAGAGATTGCCCCATAGGGGAGGAAGAAAGTTTCCTACAGTTGCAAGCTTAGCAGGCGTGTTAGAAACCGCAGTTTTTCTTATTATTTTCAGTTTTCATTTAGTTGATGTTAGTTAGTTGTTGTTTTCATCTTCATCAACTCGCAGTCAAGTGTCGAATAGTGGTGAAGTAGGTCGATAGCAAAAGAGGAACTCGTACTGGTAACAAAGAAGTTTAATGCGCTACCAAAGTGAAAAATACAAAATAAACGTTAGATTTTACCTTTTTACTGGAAACGAGGCATTCCATCTTAGTCCTCAGGGGTGACAACGCATCTGCATTTTGATTCTTAATTATGGAGAAATGTAGATGACTGTGGGCCACATCATACACTGTGCTCGTTTGCCACCATTATTCTATAGTTTGTTAAGCCATCTTAGCTGTGATAGTTTTTGTTTTAGTTTTTGTTAGAATATAAGATTGATTATAAGATGTCTAGAATATAAGATAATTACAGGCAAATTACTGGCTCTCTATACTCTTCAGACCGAAACACTAAGCTGTGCGAGCACTGCTACGGACGGACTCCTAGGCATAAAATAAATCCTACCACCTATTGAATAATAACAAACAATAACTGATTTGACATCAATTTGATTTCTAAGTGGAATGCAAAGTATTGAACATTTTAAAATAGCCAATATTAGTAAACAGTGATTTGATTCGTAATCAAGCTGCTATGCCTGTGGCTGATATTTTGTATCAGAAGTTACTTTTAAAACAGAATTCTTCAAAAAATTAATTTAGACTTTTTTTATAGGAGAGGACGAAAACGAGCATGGCTCACCTAATAGTAAGTGACTACCGCCGCCCATGAACAACTGCAACACCAGGGTAATTGCAGATGCGTTGCCGGCCTTTTTCTATTCTAAATTAAAAAAAAAATATTCGAAATTCCATTCCAAAATAAATATTAATTGAATTAGTAGCGTTGTGGGAATATATCAAAATTAATTCACACACTCGTACCTACGTGTGTGAGTTATAATAAGTTAAGTAAATAAGATGAAGAGGGACTTTAAATAATACACCTTAAATTACAAATATCAATATTTTTTATAGGATAGGGTGACAAACGAGCACACAGTCGACCTGATGGTAAGTGGTTTCTGTGACCCATAGACATCAACATTTATCCTCAATAAAGAATCAAAATGCAGATGCGTCGTCACTCGTGAGGACTAAGATGGAGTGCCTCTTTTCCAGTAAATGGGTCTCCGGTTCTCTACGCTCACCATACGAAACACAGCAGTGTCAAGCTGCCATTTCACGCTGGTATTCTGTGAGAGCGTGGTCCTTCCCCGGTCGAGCCGACCCATTCGTGCTACAACTATACAACTAATATAGCTGCAGCATAGCTCTACCACGAACAAAACGGTAAAATATATTTAAACGGGCCTCGAATTGTGCTAAATTTAATGAACAAAATAAAAGGTTTTAGTCTATTCTCTATATATAATATGACCCGTCGCTAAACGTTAAGAGGAATATCTGTCACATTTTACGACAAGTCGTATCGACACATACGTCGAAGGAAGACTGTTATCGAAGAAGCTAGAAAAATTCTTTTATCTGGGTGAAACGTTCGAATATTCTACATCTGTTTGTAGTCGTATTAAACAATTGTAATACATCAGGGTCTCTTACATTCGCTCCTAAGTTTAATAATTAATACAATAAAATTAAATTTAATAATAAATAAAAGACAATCACCGGTGCAAGCATTGATATGTGATATTCTTCATATTCGATAACGAACTAAGTGTCTTGATCTTGAGGAAATGTACATGATTAAGAAATAAACAAGGTACCAGATATGCGAAGTTTGACAAGGATCAGCAGCGTGGGACTTTCTTTTTTAGTACCTACTATTTTCATAATGATAGTTGGCGTGTATATCTAAATATAAAGAGCCAGGTCCTGCTCACTAGACTACAGAGGTATTTTCCGAACCAGTGGTAAATTAAACTTAAGAGTGACTTTCATTAAGTATTATTTGTAATCTATGTTGAATAAAAAAGTTTCTATTTCCATTTCTACTCAAGCTCGAACGGTATCTGTACACTGAGTGGTGTATAAGAGAACAACAGACCAAAAATCTAACGATCGGACATGAACCGAGTCACTCTTTTACAGGCCACGATGATGAAGAAGTAACAGAACTAACGCCACAGAAAATAGGTCGTCTCACTTTATAAATACATTAATTATATTATGTCAATAAATTATTTGTGCCCCACTTTAACGGTGGTAGAGCCACGCAGCAGCTTTTGCTGTAGCACGTATGGGCCGGCTCGAGCCGGGTTGGTACCACGACCTCACAGAATACCGGCGTGAGTGGAAGCTCTGCTTTGCGTTTCGTCTGGTGAGTGCAGGTGACCAGGCCCAATTCCCCATCAACATGGTAGCGGAATTAAATCTTAGACTACCCCAGGAGGTACCAGCACCCTGGAGAATCCCTCGCTGAGCATCCACGACCATGCTACTCCACTCCTGAGCGTGGGTGCTCAGGCTGCCCCTGTGTCTGGGGGCAAAATTCACTCAAAACAATAACTGCTCGGGGCAAACTGAGCAACAAGACCAAGGCGACCCTGCCACGCTATCCGTGGATTTCTGCAACATCAGGGACTTCACTCGAACCTAAACGCCGTCCACTACCATCTCGAGACGGCGAAGCCAGCCTCGCTCTTTCTGACCGAGACGCAGGTGTCCTCTCCGGCTGATACTTCGTATCTCTCCTACCGGGGTACAAATTGGAACACTCCTTTGTGCCTCGGGCTGGAGTTGCGTATACGTCAGAGAGACATTTGTTCTCGACGCCTCGGCAGTCTTGAAGGTTCGGACCTGTCCATCCTTTGGCTACGCGTAGATAACGACGACCATCCGCGCGTCTACGGGTGCCTCTATAGGTCCCATAGCGGTAATGCCGAAACAGACCGACTCATCGACCACGTCCAAATGGCTACAGATTCCTTGCTACAACAGGTCCCATCCGCAGAGATCGTGGTCCTTGGCGATTTTAACGCCCACCACGCCGAATGGCTCGGTTTACGTTTAACCGATCATGCGGGAGATCTGTTATGACTTTGCCTTGGCATATGGTCTGACACAGCTGGTTACTTCGCCTACGCGGATTCCAGATGTGAAGGATCCTCCTTCCTATTGGACCTTCTGCTGACCTCTCATCCGGACGGATATCAGGTTTCCGTCGGTGCCCTCTCGGCTCTTCGGACCATTGTCTGATCCGGAGTGGTGCCCTCCGCTCCCTCGCGGTTGCGTTTGCAGGTTGCCGCCGTGTTTGGCATTACAGGTCGGCGGATTGGGACGGAATGCGGTCTTTCTTTGCATCCTACCCATGGGGCGGGTTTGCTTCTCGCCGGATGATCCCAGCGCTGTTGCTGACTCTGTCACTGACGTGGTGCTACAGGAATGGAACTATTTATTCCATCATCTGTGGTACCCATCGGAGGCAGATCGCAGCCTTGGTTTGTTCGCTCCTGTAAGACTGCATTACGCAGTAGCAGGAGTGCTATCAGGCCTGGGCTGGGGCTTCGGCGGCTCGGGATGTAAACACCAGCATGCTTAAAGAAGTATAACTTCGCCTCCAGGTCCTTCAAAAGTGTTATTGCCAGGGCAAAGTCTGAGCACAAGGCAGAATTGGCGAGAAACTAGTTCGCCTTCCTTCGGGAACCCGTGCACTCTGGTCTCTCGCCAAGGCTGTCCAAGGGAATTTCTGTAAGCCATCACTACCATCTCTGCACAGGGAGGACGACTCACTGGCCCACGCCGCAAAAGAAATCCAACCTTTTAGGCTCACTTTTTGCGTCCAACTCGACTCTTGATGACGGGGGGAACACACCGCCGACTATCCCGCGGTGTGAGTGCTCCATGCCGGATGTGCGGTTCTCACAGCGCTCGGTTCGCAAAGCACTCCTCTCCCTGGACATCCACAAATCGAGTGGGCCTGACAGAATCCCCAATTGTGCTGAGGACGTGTGCTCCAGGTTGGCACCGGTTCTAACGCGTCTTTTCCGGTACTCCTACTCCCTGGGCGTAGTCCGAAATCATGGAAGACAGCTTTTGTCAACCGATCCTAAAAGGCGACCGCTCAGACCGTCCAACTACAGGCCTATCGCCATCACCCCTTGTTCTCCAAAATAATGGAGTCCATTATAAACCGCCAGCTCATGCGGTACCTTGAGGATCACCAGCTGATTAGTGACCGCCAATACGGTTTTCGTCAGGGTCGGTTGGTGATCTTCTGGTCTACCTGACTCATAGATGGGCGGAGGCAGTAGAGTCAAGGGAGGCATTGGCCGTTAGTTTGGACATTGCGAAGGCTTTCGATCGGGTTTGGCACAAAGCGCTTCTTTCAAGCTCCCTTCCTATGGGCTTCCCGAGAAATTGTGCAATTGGATCACCAGCTTTCTTGCAGATCGGAGCATCAAGGTCGTTGTAGACGGTGCATGCTCCGACTACAAACTCGATTAACGCTGGTGTTCACAAGGCTGCGTGCTATCACCAACGCTGTTTCTTCTGCATATCAATGATATGTTGCAAACCGGTAGCATTCATTGCTATGCGGATGATAACACTGGTGATGCTCTATACGCCGGCCGTGCGAATATTTCTCGCGAAAACGTCGCCGAATGCCGGAACAAACTTGTGTCTGAAGTCGAGTCTTTGCTGAACAAAGTCTCGGATTGGGGCGACTAAATCTGGTCAGTTTAATCCTCAGAAGACACAAGTTTGCGCGTTTACCGCTAAAGAACCCTTTGTCGTATCTCCTCAGTTTCAAGGCACTCCCTTGTTGCCGCAGCCAGTATCGGAATCCTCGGCGTCGACATATCGAGGTGGCGTGCAGTTTCGCAGTCACTTGGAAGAAGGCCAAATTAGCCTCTAAAAAGCTTGGCGTGCTCAGCAGAGCAGGACAGTATTTCATGCCGGCACAACGCCTGCAACTTTACAAGGCGCAGGTTTGGCCTCACATGGAATACTGTTCCCATCTCTGGGCTGGGGCTCCCCAGTACCAGCTCCTTCCACTTGACCGAATCCAGCACAGAGCGGCTCGAATCGTCGACGACCGAGTCCTTTCCGATCGGCTCGATTCATTGGGGCTGCGAAGAGATGTTGCATCCCTTTGCATTTTCTTTCGCATTTACCACGGGGAGTGCTCTGAAGAATTGTTCGGATTAATCCCAGCCGCCAAATTTCACGAACACACATCGCGGCAGAACTCCCGATACCATCCACCACTGTGCGATTTAGAAGATGTTTTCTTCCTCGCACAACTTCCCTGTGGAATAGTTTACCACCAGCGATTTTTCGGACCGATACGACTTAGGGACCTTCAAGAAAGAGCCTACTCCTTTAAAGGCCGGCAACGCATCTGCAATTCCTCTGGTTCCCCTGGTGTTGCAGATGTTCGCCGACGGCGGTAGTCACCACCATCAGATGAGCCGGATGCTCGTTTGCCCCTCCTATAAAAAAAAAAAAAACATCAAAAGAAAATTGTTTTCATAGCGTTTGTTCGAATAGAATCATATATAACAATATGTGATTATGAGTGAGTGTAAGTACGAGTACGTATGCATGTGTAACTTTATATTAGTTAAATATCATTTGTAAAAAACAGTAACAAATAAACCACACCGAAGTAATCACGTCACTCTGTCACCAAATTTCCCGCAAATTAAAGTGAACCTTATTATCTAGTCTAGTGTTTATTGTAATTTGATTGGCTGAATGTTCGAATGAGAATAACCAATTTAAGACGACGAGAATCTAGCTCGAGCTTTAAGACTAATAAAGACGTGTAGAAAAGTATTAGAAATTTTCGGCACGGTTCGAATCCTGCACGGGACAAATATTTGTATGACATAATTGTTACGGGTCTGGATGTTTGTCCATGGCAATTTATGTATGTACTAGCCTCCACGATACAGAAGAAAATCTTCGTGTGTGAGTAACGTTCTGAAATAAGCCCTAAAACAGGGAGGAGTTGAAAGAACTGAGAACTAAAATCACTTAAATGAAAAATGAAAAAGTGTTTTATTATCAGAAAAAAAATTTATACAATAGGTGATATATGTTGGTTTCCTCACTAGGCAAGCCTGTATCGAGGAAACCTGAGAGCAAAGTTCATTAAGCGGACATTTTAATAATATGATATGGTATCAATTTTGGGGTTTCTTGGGGTGCTTATTACGAAACTGTCATCCATTTTCATATCAAGATGGTGGACATTTTTTAATAATATGATATGGGTATCAATTTCGAGGGTTTCTTGGGATGCTGATAACGAAAATGGAATTCATTTTTAAATCCAAGATGGTGGACATCATTTTTTAATGTTAGGGATTTCAATTTTGAGGTTCGTGGGTGATAATTATGAAAATTTAATAATAAGTATTGTATTTAAAAATTTTAGATGCAAATTATGGCTGGAAGTTATTGGAAGACTTGATTTAGTAAGAAAAACTTTCGAAAGCCTAAAAATACGTACATTTGCAGTTTGCATTTCGAAAAGTATGTACGGAAAGAAATCACTGAAGAAAACATCTATACCAACGTTATTTTTACTAACCAACGACTCGATCCATACACAGACTGATCCTAAAGTCAAAATTTTAAGTGATGTAAAATTGGAACTCTCCGATAAACGCCATATTGTAATACCAAAAAATAGCTCGAAGAGACCATGATTAGCAGGTCCTTCATCACAAAATTCAGAACACACCAACACTAAGCAATATATAGGTATACATTATAGTTCTCAGACACCAGCACGATTGACTGACTTTACTCCCCGAAAAAGTAAACTTAGAAAACAATTGTTTAAAACAAGTAAAAGTTAAAATGCACTGCTAAAAATATGAAGATATTACCATGGAACAGTTTTTGAACGGTTGTGATAAATTTTATCCCCAAGTTAAGCGCGATTGTAAAGGCGCAAATTTATTTAAAACCCCATTGTTAAAACAATAGATATAGCAGAAATTCAAATTGTTTTGCTTAAATATGTATTACGAGCCCTCTCGCTTATCGATTTTATCGAAGACTATTTGTTTACCGTCTAAATCAACTTTAGCTAAGATGTATCTACCTATGCAAACTAAACTTAACCAGCAAATGTGGGATTTTTATCAGCTACTATCAAGCATATGTCATCATCCGAAAAGAATGTGTGCTTTATGGATGAGATGAGTCTGAAATTAAACTTATCCTATAATAGCAAGGAAGTTAAATTATTGATATATAATTGCTACTGTGAAACGTCTTTTAGAGCTTGGCTTTAATATACGAGCTTTCGTGTCAGATCTAGGATCAGATTTTTGGCATTTTCAAAACATCAGAGATCTCTGAAAACTCATGTTTTGAGATTGATGGTCACAAAATTTACTACATATTTGATGTTCCCGCTTAATAAAATGCGTGAAATAATTTAATAAACTATAATTTTGAGTTTGATGGCAAAACTACTCGGTGGGAGGACATAACAAACATGTATGAACTAGATAAAATGAAAGATATGCGATCAGCTCCTCGTTTAACTGATTCACATTTACAGCCGAATAGTTTCCAAAAACAAAAAGTTCGTTTTGCCGTTCAAGTTTTAGCAATTCTGTAGTAGCAGCTTTAAAAAATTATCAATCATCGGGTACTCTACAAGTTGCTGATGGTACGATATTTTTTATTGAAATCATGAACAACCTCTTTGATTTACTGAATTCAAGCAACATCGACTCACCAAAAGCCTACAGTAAACCGTATAGGGGTACTACTCTCCAAAAATTGCTAGATAAATCTCAGCGTCTGTTTAATAGCATGAGAGTTAAAAATAAAAAGAATGGCCGTGGCGTTACCAATATCATAAAATTTATAAATGCTTTCAACATAACAATAAACTCACTTCGGCAATTATATAAAGATATGAAGTCTGGGGGATATGATTACTTACTCACACGAAGAATTAACAAAGATTGCTTAGAAAAATTTTTTGGGCTCGTAAGGCAAGCTGGTGGAAATTGTCGGGAACCCTCTTGTATACAATACACCAGGGCATTCCGAAAAATGTTTCTATGCCAAATTCTAAATTTATCAGACGCTACAAATTGTACCTAAGATTTTGACAGCATATTAGCCCAATTTGTAGAATTTGCCAAAAATACACCTCCAACTCAAGTTTCTATCCAGGATCCACCTCAAATACAACCTAAAGAGAATCTTACAAAGATGTACGACATTCCAGAAAAAAATGCATTCCACTATAGCTGCGGTCATTTGTTGCGAAGGTGTGTTGAAAGTCACAAGCGTGACTGCCTATCGATAATTAGTTACGCATCATCATATGACGATGAATCAAATGAGAAAATTATACATCCGTCTGAGGCTTATGATACTAGCCGTGATCGCTTCGGAGGACTACAAGTCCCTCAGATGATTTTGTGGATTACATACATAGCTTGGAAACAGAATTGATGTCGATTTTACTTTTACTGAAACATTGGGTTCAAATTGTTTGAGCATTTGAGACTAATAGAGTTCAACACCAAACCATGTGCATGCTTCCCAATAAATTATTTGTTAAAATTATTTATTAGGATGAAATTTTTATATAATTAATTTCAATAATAGAAATTTCAAATCCAGTACATTTAAAACCGAATATATTTGTCAGTTGCCCATTTATAATTCCTGATTTAGAAATTAATTAGTTATTATATCGTTATAGTTTTTTTCTTATCGATTATATAGTAACAAAACAGGTGTCCATATAGTTATAGTAGTAGTAAATATTTGAATTCCAATCATTTAATTCGTGAAGCAGCTACTTATGCCCCCTCCCTCTCGCTATATCGGTCCGCAGGCCGAGAAACTCTGTCTCGGACCCGCAAATAAAATTTCAACCGACCTGAACTGCCTCCTGGCGGCTCAGGCCGATTTTTCTTAAACTTTGCCTAAGTAGGCTCTCCTCAGCGGCTCGTAGCCGTCTGCACCCTCTTCTCCCAAAGAGGATCGCTTCCGATCCGGCAAAGAAACAATCCGCCAATTGCCAGTCCACAGGTGGTGTTTAGTGGGTACACTTAGGGTAGTGGTTAGGTTGGGGTTTAGTCACAGTGAATCCCACATAACCACGACAGACCAACTGTCGTGGTATGCATAAAACATTCACCACCTCCACGCGTAACGGGTAGCCCTTTCTAATTGCTTCTGGGCGCAAAAATAATTGGAAAATCCAAAATGCACGCCTCATGAGCGTTTCATTTAATTTGATGAAAAAATAAATAACTTTTAAAGGTGTTCAGTTCAATATCAAAAATCAAAGGACCCTACTTAGAATATATGGCATCTTATTTAATACTATATATCTCAATCTATTGCTTACATTTCTATTAAGCGAGAAGACTCACAGACGCATAGACAAACAGACGGCAGTCGATATATTTTTTCAATTACATTTTTTGTTGTGTAATTTAAAGTGAATCAGTTATAAAATAAACCAATAATTCAATGTCTGTAGTCATTGTAACGTATATATATATATATATATATATATATATATATATATATATATATATATATATATATATATATATGTATATATATGAATTTGATGTCTAGCTAAGAGTATAAGAACGATTTTATGTAGCGAAACTGAGTACCACATATCGAGAGTAGAGCACTTCACGTTGTGAGGCGTGCAATTAGCGTTTGAGTACTTTCAGGAAAAATGTAAGAACAAATTATTACTTATTTTTTATATTAGTAATCATATTGTTGATCACGATGTAGATCTAAAATAAATAATGAAATTAGTAAAAGTTGTTAATTTGTGACAACCTAACGCTGTCTAGACGTTGTCGGCATTTACCACGAGATCAAGGCGTCGTCCTACTGTATATTTTTATTATACTGTGTTATAAGAGAAGAAATAGAGTGTTCGCATTGATATATATGTACTACGCACTAGATTTCACATTCCAACATTACTATGTTCAACTGAACTGTACTGCAATCCGTACACCTTACTTTAGTGTCATTTACTGTGGCTTCAATATTCATGCAGTGTGGAGCGGCGATAATTACGAGATTTCAAATTAAAGTGTAAACCTTACGTAAATAACAATTCAGTAGTCAAGTAAGTAAAATTTTTGTTGTTCAAGTGAATAAATAGGTAATAATATCGTAATATTTTTCTATTCACCGCATGCGCGAAACATACAAGTAGCGCACATTTTTTGTTTGAATAGCTTCTCTAGTACGTAGTACATATAACTCAATGAGTGTTCGTTTGTTTGCGCATACACTCAGCAGTATAATCCTATCCTGTGCAGATTGCTAGTCTTCATCGAAATTGGCCAACATGACCGAAACTCAGTTTTGAGAACATCAGACGCAGCCTATTAATTATTGTAATGATCTGACTTTATTTACACATCTTGTGGTCTAGCGAAATACATCATAATTGCAATTATATACGTTCTTCCGACAACGTAGTTGCAACGCTTCTTTATACATATGAGGCAGAAGCACGTCATGAATTCGTGTAATCTAGGCTTGGGGTCGTGCGGAATTACGTAATGTAATACAGGTAAGAAATTGCTTCATGCTTTGTTCTGCGACCTTAATATGCGGGGTCAAGTGTTCCCGTTATAGGGACGCTACCATGTCAATTCAAACTCATTCAATAATTATTTTTGAAAAGACTAATTACGAAGACTAATGTGTTTTTTTTATAGAATAAGGATGACAAATAAGCACACAGTCCACCTGATGGTAAGTGGATGCTGTGGCCCATATGTAGACAACTACATTTATCCTCAATTAAGAATCAAAATGCAGATGCGTTGTCACCCCTGAGGACTGAGATGGAATGCCTCGTTTCGAGTAAAAAGGGTCTCCGGTACTCTACACTCACCATACGGAACACAGCAGCATTAAGCTATTTTACGCTGGTATTCTCTAGGAGAGTGTGGTCCTACCCGGTCGAACCAACCCATTCGTACTACAACCATAAAAATACTGCAGTGTAACACTATCATGTAAAAGACTTTATTATATGTATTTTTAAATATAATAATTTTATTAAAATAATCAAAAGGGTGTTAATTATATTAATATTTATTATTTTAGACATTTCAAACAGACATAAAGATTGTCAGACAACTTTTCAAAAATTGTCTTATTATATATTTAAATAATAAAATAACAAAACAAAATTGAAAATTAAAGGTCGTATGTTTGATAAAAAAAATCGAATTGCTTTTGAATTTTTTAACTTACAATAAGCCAGTGCTTGACCACAATATCAGCTGGTGTTAAGTGGCGATGAAGCCCTAGGTCCTAGAAGGTAAATCGCACTGTCTTAATGTAACAAAACCTATTCACTTTTGCCTTGACGTCCAGATTGTATTCGAATGGAAATAGAGACAACGGCAAATTATTCCATTCTTTGCTGTACGCATTACGAAAGACGAAGCAAACCGTATGTTTCGAATGTGTGGAATAACGTGGTGAAGGCCCGCCGACCGCCTTGCTGTCCGATGGTGGAAAGGGAGGGAGGAATTAAGGTGTAATTCATGCGCACACCTCCTAAATGCATCCTGTAGAATACCGAGAGGCTGGCTATTCTATGCCTGTGCTCCACGCTTCACACACAATTACGCTGAGTCTGAAATTAAAGCTGATTAAATACGTTTACTACAATTCGTTCACAATCTAAATGCTATAGGTCGTACACTCAATAGCAGTTGCCTCAAAGGGAGGAAGAAAGTTTCCTACAGTTGCAAGCTTAGCAGGCGTGTTAGAAACCGCAGTTTTCTTATTATTTTCAGTTTTCATTTAGTTGATGTTAGTTAGTTGTTGTTTTCATCTTCATCAACTCGCAGTCAAGTGGCGAATAGTGGTGAAGTAGGTGGATAGCAAAAGAGGAACTCGTACTGGTAACAAAGAAGTTTAATGCGCTACCAAAGTGAAAAATACAAAATAAACGTTTTTACTGGAAACGAGGCATTTCTTATTCTTATTATTCTATCTTAGTCCTCAGCCTGGCTAGCATGGGCGGGGGACAAAAATTTTATCCCCCGATTATATCCACTGACAAGAAATAAAATTATTTTGTTATGTCAAACGGGGAGAAGTATATCCCCGTTTGACATAACGATAGACATATCCCCGTCCGTAGCATGGAGCCAAATGAAAGATAAAAAATTATGCTTTTTGACATTTGAAAGGACAATTTTATCCTAGTTCATTGGATGTCGGTTGAAGTTTATATTCATACAAGAAAATCTATCTAAGTCTAAGTCTATCTCCTATTTGATCTACTGTGGATATTATATCCATCGATGTGCCCATGCTCTAAGGGTGGATAAAACTAAGCGAGGGATAAACATTTCTCCTTTCCCGGGGATAAAATTGTCTCTGCCCATGCCAGCCCTGTTGTGACAATGCATCTGCATTTTGATTCTTAATTATGGAGAAATGTAGATGACTGTGGGCCACATCATACACTGTGCTCGTTTGCCACCATTATTCTATAGTTTGTTAAGCCATCTTAGCTGTGATAGTTTTTATTTTAACTTCCTTATATATACTACTATCGTGCACACTTTTCACATGTCCAAAAACAGCGGTTTAATTTATAAAGGAGGGGGGGAAGATATATGACTCTAATAAAAAATACCACTTTAAAGTTAAATATTTCGCAAACGGACTCCTGAATCGAAAAAATTTTGTTCCATATTTTAAAAGTCCTATCCTACGACTTCTCACATGATGGAAAAGACAGGTACAAAAACGTTGTGTTAGGTCACAGCATCTATTTACCTTCATGTTGGCTCTCTGTTCGTTTGTCACCATAAATTATATAAATAAATGTTTAGTTGTCGGTTATTCAAGCTATACGTCCGGTCTCTTACCACTTCAGCTTACTGATCTGTTAGGTTTTACGGTTACTTTGCGTTCACTTTGGATATTCTCGTTACGAAATAAACCAATCACGCAGTGATATATAAGGGGAAATATAAGGCAAATATAACGAAATAATAGGGGGCCGCCCAACACTTCGCTTACCGGTACGAGATTGCCACTCGAGAACTTTTCTACCCCATCGATTGTTGGATCTTCGAGTTAAGCTGAACGCACATTTGTCCGCACCGTACCACCGTACGCGCCGTACGCGCCGAATTTTAGAATTCGTTGTATGAAATCATATGAAACCTCGCACATTACACCCGCACCGTACGCGCCGAATTTTACAAAATGTGGTAGGTATCCGAATATTGAAGGACGCATGCTGATGACGTCATATAATCGTTTAGCTGATACCCAGTGTTGTCTAATGTTGCCAACTTAGTGGATTTTCCACTAAAACTGGTGGTTTCGACTTACGTGATAATTGCGTAAACGTTACAAATGTGCGTTCAGCTTTATATGGCCGGTCATAGAATTATCATCAGGTAGAAACGCAGTCTAGTACAAAACCCGAGCATCAAAGTGACGCAAGGTTATTATGTAAGTGTGCGCGATTCGAATGTGTCTATGCTCCTCACACGCACACATACACGGCATTCAGTGATACCAGTTTCTGGCGTTTGCAATCAAATTGTGCAAATCACTATTTTATTGATTAATTATAATTAATCGATAAAATAAAGATTACGTATTACCGTACGAAGACGTATTTTATGAGAATATAAAATGGAATAAAGTAAACACGATGATGATGGTACTAATATAACTTTATCATACATATTTCAATGGTACAAAAATGCAGACGTAATAAAATTTAAGGATATTATGTTATACACAATTATTCGATCGAATGCAATTAATACATCGTGTAATGTTTAACTTTAACAAACTTTGAAAAAGGAGGAGGTTCTCCGTTCAGTGTATTTTTTTTATATTTGTAACCTCAGAATTGAGACACTTATAAACTGATTTTTTTTGGTTTCCGCTGGAGGGTACACCCTCCCCCCCGCGCCCCCGGAGTATATTGTCAATTTTCCACAATTATTTTACAATGGTCACACAATTTTCATAAATTTATTACACACTGAGAGTGGAGAAACAATTTACGCTATTTGATCCGTAATTGTCTTTCACTCTCTATTACTACTAATTCTATTTAAAAGTTGTTTTAAAAAAATAAATATTATGGTGATTACATAATTTTCTTCTATTTTGTTTAACATTTTGTAAGTAATGGTTTGAACAAATTCAGTCGGCGCCTTGGTTATGCTCTAATATAAACTGTGTTTTCTAAAATTATGAATGCAAAGTGATTATCGTAGGTTTATATAAAATTAAATTGTATAATAAAATAAGTTTGTGACAGTAAGGTGGACTATACTATAAACTTATAAGCTAATTAATTAAAACATGTTATTTAATGGCACGTAAAGCATAAACAAAAATAAAACTAATAGCAGTTGCAACTGCGTACTACAATTAACATAGAAATAATATATTTTTTTACATAGGTGATTAACAAGAGATACAGTACTAATAGATAACAAAACGACATTGTAAAACCTTACATATTCTTAATCCATAATTATAAAACAATAATAAAACAAACAGTAATAACGAAAATAAAAAGACCTTGTAAAATATTACATCTTCTTAGTCTATATAACTATAAAAACTAGCAAATAAATAACAAAAAATGCAGTAGTGAAAGAGAACAGAAAGAAAACAGAAAGACATTCTAAACCTTACATATTCTTTAATTAATAATTATTTTTATACCTACTTACTAATTTAATCATTGTTACCGCTATTTACAATCTTATTAAAGTTCTTTAGGTTCTTAAGTATATTTTCATTTAGTTTTATGAAGGAATCCAGAGCCGATTCCTTCTTCATCAGTTCTGTGAGTTTGTATGGCGACACTCTTAAGTTATTGCACAGTAATTCATGGTGTAATCTGTATCGGCAGAAGGCGGGGCAGTTCTCCAATAGATGTTCCAACGTCTGAGCTGTGCGGTTGTCGCACGGACACTTATCGTTTTTAATGATTTTAAAACGGTGTAAATATGTTTCATGATAACCGTGTCTGGTGAGAAATTGTGTAAGGTAGAAGTTAGTTGGAGTCAATGTTCGCAGCCTTTCAATATCATTCAATGTGGGAAGAAGGTTTCTGTTACTTCTGTTCTGAATTGCATGAATGGATGAGCGTGAATCGGTGTATATAATTGCGCGTGTGTATTTGTGTGAGGTAGCCCAGTTGCATGCTTCCCGAATTGCGAACAAATCCGCCTGGAACACTGTGCAACTGTCGTGAAGCTTAAACTTTTTGGTTGTTACTATAGAGTGAGGGTTGTGTTGACTTTAGCATATAAAGGCGGCTCCCACGGCTCCATCCTCCTGTTTGCTACCATCCGTGTAAACTGTATAATGTGCTGGCTCTTCGTTAGTACATTGGTGATTGGGTTTGCTATATGGTTGTATAGTTATTCGGTCGGCGGGATGAAGCAACTCATGTATAGGAGTGGGTTTCTCCGAGGAAATGTCGTGCAGAATGAAGTCAGACATTCCCAGCAGCCTAGTCTTTTCAATGTTATGGACCTCTTTGATTTTAAGGTCTAGGGGCATAAACTTGGCGAGTTCAATGGCGGTAGGCGTTGATGTAGTGCGAAATCCTCGGATGGCCTTGACGGCAAACTCGCGTTGCATGCTCTCGAGGCTCCTCCTGATGTACTTTTGTGTGCAATATGTCCCCATATTCCCCAGCATATGTGATGAAAAAGGCAATAAAAAAAACAGTTGCGTTAAAATGGCGTCAATGGATCGCTCTCAGCTGATCACTCCGTATTAGTTTTAAATAGGCACCCATGAGGCAACCATTGTTAATATTATTTTAATACTTATATAGTAGGTATCTACATATAAACGTATGAGTTTTACACAGAGCGTTGCGATTTAACGTTTTAAATAAAATTGTACAATTTTTCTGGGGATATGTGATCAAATGTCATTGCTTGAATATGTGTGTTGCTGTTTGTCAGTTCTGTTTGTATCCAATCTGCTTGGCATTATGTTCGATTGGTTGTTCCCAAATTTCTGCTCAGTAGTTTTGTAACGTCTCTGAGTCAGAGTAGTTATGATCATCATCATTTGAGTTGTTAACCTGAACGTTAGATGTCGCCTGTCTAATATTACGGTAGAAAAGTTTTTCATTATGGGTGAATTGAGTGTTTTGTAGTTTTCTTTGGGCACCTGCTTTTATCGTTGTAGTCGGCCTGCTCCGACTGACAGTTTTATTTAAGCGTGTCTAATAATGTGAGCTGCTTGTGTATTTGGTTCCTCATGAGCAGTGTGGATTCTATATTATTCTAGTATCTTGTTAACGTGTTTAACTATTTTCCTACTTCTATTGCCATTGATGAATTGTGTCATTTGTGCTATCTTTGATCGTAAATCATTTAATTTTCGTTCTAATCGTGTTTCCCAGTTAGGTTTATATTCTTTTTTTGGTCTTTGGGTGACTTCTCTTGGTTGAAGTGTTATCTTTGCTCCGTTAACTTTTGCTGCAGTCCATGCCGCACAATATATAGTAGTCTGTAAGGTATAGAAGTCAGTTTCTTTGTTAACGTTTTCAGGTAAAATTATTTTGTTTAGGTAGGTAACTATACGGGCAAGTTTTTAGTAGGTTTATGTTTGGGAATTAAAATTTTTTTGTAGGGCTAGTTTCTTTATAATATTGGAATGCTTGTTGGAACGTCTCATCTATTAGTGGATCCCTAGCTAGGTTCGCTTGTGGGTTAGGTAGCATTTCTTCTGCAATGTTGATTTCAGTATGATTTAAAGTAAGTGAAGGTTCTTGTGTGGAGCTGATGTCAATGCTGTTTATAAATTGAGTGTCAGAATTACTGTTGTGGTTTGGGTTTACTAGCGTCATTTCGCTTGTGAAGTTGGTAAAGTTAAAATTATGTTGTTGTAATTCTTCAGATACTTCTAATTTTAATGAATTTAATCAGTCACTAGTGACGTGATTACTGTTTACAATTGCTCTCCTCTGATCAGCTATTCGTTGTTCGTTAAGATGAGCAAGTGCGGAAATCTGTTGATAAAATCTTCATACATGCGTCTTCAATATACTGTTTCGTTTCTGTCTAAATCTATAACTCGATAATATTAACGCATTATTATAGCTTCATTTAGTTCACTAGTCCATCTCATTCGGGTCAGCGTTCTATTTTTAGTACTATGATGTGTTTCTGGGGTTCTAGGTTGCATTTGGTTAGATTGTATCATGATAGCTTATGTAAGTATTTTTTGGTTTTACGAGTGACGTAATAATGATGAATTAAATATATGAAATCTAATATCAAATACATAATAGTAGTAATCAAATAGTAAATTGGACAAGTTATCCCAGGAAAACATACACGGCAACAAAAATCAATAAAAAATTACCGGCATAGGTGTGACATGGACGTCTTTCTTGTCTTTGTTCTGAGATTTTAGTGCTGTTTTATTTATTTTTGCTTTTACAGCTTTATCTGATACAGCTGTTTAAAAAGAAAGGCGTTGATGATGATGATGATGATGATGGTTTATAATTTGGTTTTGTTACCAATCATTATGACCCTCTGTGGGGTTTCTTGAGCTATCTAAGCGCTGTCCGAGTAGGGAGTGCGGACATAGACGCTACACGTTTTAACTATTATACAAGATATATTTAAAGTTTGTAATTTTGTATATTTTAAGACCTATCCATTAGAAGACACTATTGAGATCATTGAGCATAGTGCTAGAATCCTCCAGCGATTCTACCAAAATTGCGATATCGTATACAAATGACAGTGAGAGATGTACTCACCATTGATGATGACACCGTATCCTTTCCAGTCCAATAGCTTAAGAACGTCTCCAATGCAGTGGTAAAATTTTTTGGGATGATATTTTCACTCTTTCTTACATCTCTCTCCAGTTGGATAGGTTTTGTACTATAGTTGTATATACTCATAGGTTTGTCCTTTTTAATTTGTATTTAAAGAAATTAATTTTTTTCTTCTTATAACAACAAAATCTGTATTCCTGTCCACTTCACTGAATTATATGGTAACTCCTTTACAGTTCAGGCTACACGTCTTTGGCACCCTGCCCGATGACATCAGAAAAGTTCCCAATAAGATGCTTTTAAAAGTTGGTACGTAATCATTTATTAAAGACTACGCTCTTAAATGAATTATTCATGTCATATATATTGCTAAACAGACGTATTTATTCATGGTTTTTTTTTTTTTTTATAGGATAGGGTGACAAACGAGCACACAGTCCACCTGATGGTAAGTGGTTGCTGTGACCCATAGACATCTACATTTATCCTCAATAAAGAATCAAAATGCAGATGCGTCGTCACCCGTGAGGACTAAGATGGAATGCCTCTTTTCCAGTAAAATGGGTCTCCGGTTCTCTACACTCACCATACGAAACACAGCAGTGTCAAGCTGCCATTTTACGCTGGTATTCTGTGAGAGCGTGGTCCTTCCCCGGTCGAGCCGACCCATTCGTGCTACAACTATACTACTAATATAGCTGCAGCATGGCTCTACCACGTAAAAATTTGTATGTACTGATTATATGTATAAAGTATGTATATGTATATGTATGTATGTATATATTTGTACCCTATTTTATTTTTATATATATATATATATATATATAGGTTATATTTGTTTAGTTCATTTATTAGTTAAATGTGTATATTATGTAGTTAATTATCATTATTATTTTAGTTTTTTATTCTATATTGCTACACCTACGTAAAATTCTCAGCACTCCATGAGTTGATTGGTAGAGAATACCTCAAGGCATTAAGTCCGCCCTTTGTGTTCTTTTCTTTTTTAAATGCAATAAAGAATAAATAAATAAATTTTCTATGACGTTTCTTCCTTGTCCAATGTAGTAAGAAAAATATATGGACTCTGTTTCAAGAAAATATTTTAACCCAAAAACTCAAAATTACCACATAAACAATAAACTGATGTACTTTTGTGTACAATATGTCCCCATATTCCCGCAGCATATGTGATGAAAAAGCAATAAAATAAAACAGTTGCGTTAAAATGGCGTCGTCAATGATCGCTCTCAGCTGATCACTCCGTATTAGTTTTAAATAGGCCCCATGAGGCAACCATTGTTAATATTATTTTAATACTTATATAAGTAGGTATCTACATATAAACGTTTTAGTTTTACACAGAGCGTTGCGATTTAACGTTTTAAATAAAAATTGTATAATTTTTCTGGGGATATGTGATCAAACGTCATTGCTTGAATATTTGTGTTGCTCTTTATTAGTTCTGTTTGTATCCAATCTGCTTGGGCATTATGTTCGATTGGTTGTTCCCAAATTTCTGCTCAGTAGTTTTGTAACGTCTCTGAGTCAGAGTAGTTATGATCATCATCATTTGAGTTGTTAACCTGAACGTTAGATGTCGCCTGTCTAATATTACGGTAGAAAAGTTTTTCATTATGGGTGAATTGAGTGTTTTGTAGTTTTCTTTGGGCACCTGCTTTGTATCGTTGTAGTCGGCCTGCTCCGACTGACAGTTTTATTTAAGCGTGTCTAATAATGTGTGAGCTGCTTGTGTATTTGGTTCCTCATGAGCAGTGTGGATTCTATATTATTCTAGTATCTTGTTAACGTGTTTAACTATTTTCCTACTTCTATTGCCATTGAGGATTTGTGTCATTTATGCTATCTTTGATCGTAAATCATTTAATTTTCGTTCTAGTCCTGTCTCCCAGTTAGGTTTATATTCTTTTTTGCCCTTTGGGTGACTTCTCTTAGTTGAAGGGTTATCTTTGCTCCGTTAACTTTTGCCGCAGTCCATGCCGCACAATATATAGTAGTCTGTGAGGTATAGAAGTTAGTTTCTTTATTAACGTTTTCAGGTAAAATTATTTTGTTTAGGTAGGTAACATACGGGCAAGTTTTTTAAGGTTTTGTTTGGGAATAAAATTCTTTTGTAGGGCTAGTTTCTTTATAATATTGGAATGCTTGTTGAACGTCTCATCTATTAGTGAACTCATCTAGGTTCGCTTGTGGGTTAGGTAGCATTTCTTCTGCAATGTTGATTTCAGTATGACTTAAAGTAAGAAGGTTCTTGTGTGGAGCTGATGTCAATGCTGTTTATAAATTGAGTTTAGAATTACTGTTGTGGTTTGGGTTTACTAGCGTCATATCGCTTGTGAAGTTGGTAAACTTAAGATTATGTATCGTTATTCTTCAGATACTTCTAGTTTTAATGAATTTAATCTGTCACTAGTGACGTAATTATTATTTACAATTGCTCTCCTCTGATCACATATTCGTTGTTCGTTAAGATGAGCAAGTGCGGAAATCTGTTGATAAAATCTTCATACATGCGTCTTCAATATACTGTTTCGTTTCTGTCTAAATCTATAACTCGATAATATTAACGCATTATTATAGCTTCATTTAGTTCACTAGTCCATCTCATTCGGTCAGCGTTCTATTTTTAGTACTATGATGTGTTTCTGGGGTTCTAGGTTGCATTTGGTTAGATTGTATCATGATAGCTTATGTAAGTATTTTTTGGTTTTACGGTGATTACGTAATAATGATGAATTAAATATATGAAATCTAATATCAAATACATAATAGTAGTAATCAAATAGTAAATTGGACAAGTTATCCCAGGAAAACATACACGGCAACAAAATCAATAAAAATTACCAGCATAGGTGTGACATGGACGTCTTTCTTGTCTTTGTTCTGAGATGTTAGTGCTGTTAGTTTTTTTTGCTTTTACAGCTTTATCTGATACAGCTGTTTAAAAGAAGGGAAAGGTGGTGATGATGATAATGATGATAGTTTATAATTTGGTTTTGTTACCAATCGTTATGACCCCTCTGTGGGGGTTTCTTGAGCTATCTAAGCGCTGTCCGAGTGGGGGAGTGCGGACATAGATGCTACACGTATTTAACTGTTATACAAGATATACTTAAAATTTGTAATTTTGTATATTTTAAGACCTATCCATTAGAAGACACTATTGAGGTCGTTGAGCATAGTGCTAGAGTCCTCCAGCGATTCTACCATAATTGCGATATCGTCTGCAAATGAGAGTGAGAGATGTACTCACCATTGATGATGACACCGTATCCTTTCCAGTCCAATAGCTTAAGAACGTCTTCAAATGCAGTGGTGAAATTTTTTTTTGGGACGACATTTTCACTCTTTCTTACATCTCTCTCCAGTTGGATAGGTTTTGTACTCTAGTTGGTTCTATACTCATAGGTTTGTCCTTTTAACTTGTATTTAAAGAATTATAATCGTATACATTACATTTTTTTTTCTTCTTATAAAAACAAAATCTGTATTCCTGTTCACTTCACTGAATTATATGGTAACTCCTTTACAGTTCAGGCTACACGTCTTTGGCACTCCTTGCCCGATGACATCAGAAAAGCTCCCAATAAGATGCTTTTAAAAAGTTGGTACGTAATCATTTATTAAAGACTACGCTTCGTAAATGAATTATTCATGTCATATATATTGCTAAACAGACGTATTTGTTCATGGTTTTTTTTTTTATAGGATAGGGTGACAAACGAGCACACAGTCCAGTCAGTCCACCTGATGGTAAGTGGTTTCTGTGACCCATAGACAACTACATTTATCCTCAATAAGGAATCAAAATGCAGATGCGTCGTCACCCGTGAGGACTAAGATGGAATGCCTCTTTTCCAGTAAAATGGGTCTCCGGTTCTCTACACTCACCATACGAAACACAGCAGTGTCAAGCTGCCATTTTACGCTGGTATTCTGTGAGGCGTGGTCCTTCCCCAGTCGAGCCGACCCATTCGTGCTACAACTATACTACTAATATAGCTGCAGCATGGCTCACCACGTAAAAATTTGTATGTACTGATTATATGTGTATATAAGTATGTATAAGTGTATATATGTATGTATATTTGTACCCTATTTTATTTTTATATATATATATATATATATATAGGTTATATTTGTTTAGTTCATTTATTAGTTAAATGTATATTATGTAGTTAATTATCATTATTATTTTAGTTTTTATTCTATATTGCTACACCTACGTAAAGTTGATTGGTAGAGAATACCTCAAGGCATTAAGTCCGCCCTTTGTGTTCTTTTCTTTTTTAAATGCAATAAAGAATAAATAAATAAATTTTCTATTACGTTTCTTCCTTGTCCAATGTAGTAAGAAAAATATATGGACTCTGTTTCAAGAAAATATTTTAACCCAAAACTCCAAAATTACCACATAAACAATAAATTAAAGATAACGCTAAGGAAGGATGGTTTTTGTTTGTGCCACATATGGTAAAGTGAAAAAGGTACTTAAATCTTGATGTAAGCGTGTTAATATAATAGTCTATATGTCAAATGTCCAGTTAAATTTAAAAGCTTTTATACTCCCCAATATAAATCGGCCTCAGTAAAATGGTTTTGTCACTACTTTGAGTGTTCTCTGTCTGCTACAATAGCTTTCGATTATAATCTGTCAGTTTAGTAAAATTCATCGCAAAGATGCAGAGCATCGGAGCGGATGGTTTTGACGGCTTGTGATTGCGGTAAATTTGCTAAAAGATTACTTATTATCAAAATGAACAGGAATTTTTAATAAAAATAAGAATTTCTTTTCATTCATTTTTACTAATATTATAAATGCGAAAGTGTGTTTGTTTGTTTGTGAATCTTTAAGGCAGCAACGGAGTAAGGGATCGACATAAATTTTTGCAAATAGAGTTTATGGACCGAAGAGTAACATAGAAGAATAACATTTATTTTGGAAAAATGCATAGTTCAGATTTCACTGAAGAAATCTCCAAGACCTTTGAATGAAATATATCCAAGATCATTCATGTTCGTGAAGTTTTATCAAATTCTGGCGATAAGCCTGGACAGACATACAGATAGACAAAATTTAAAAATGGTCATTCGTATCTTAAGGACATGCAAATAATCCCCTGAGCTCATTAAGTTATTTTAAACAGACACTTCATTTTTTTAAATGCATGCATAGATTATACAACAGCGTAGTGGTGGAGTAAAAATATTCACTACCTCATATCGCATAGATGTAAGAGGCGACAGAGAGAAAGTAAAACAAGAGGTGGGCAGTAGCATCTTCCTGATAACAACTGATGCCCACTCACCTGCTAGCGTGGCAAAGGCAAAATGCCATGTGACTCTTATAAGCTGAAATGGATGGATGGATAGATTATAAAATGCCAGATGAAGCGTAAAGTAATGTTACTTTTGAAATAATTTCGATCTAATGTTTCAAATGAAATTTTCAGCCATAGAATTGGCAATTTGTAGTTTCTGCGACCACTTGCCCGATCCACAACTTTTATTAAACCTGCAAATTTGCCCAACTTGCAGTTTCACAATACGAAAATTTGAGTAAATTTTGAGGGTCGTTTAACTCGGGTGAAACTACCGTTTTAACTTCACTGTAGCCAACACTTAAAATAGGAAACTGACGAGAAAATAATTTTCTTCCTGCGGTTTTTTACTGCATGATATTGTGTTTTCATACAAGAAATATAAAAAAATACTTTTCATGTACCTGTGAATAAAAAAAAAGAATTTTATATTGCCTCTACAATAAAAAATACAAAATTATCTGTAAATTAAAGTCTTTAGTTTTACTATAGGAAGTAATTTTAATATTAGACTGTGGCTTTACATTTTTTTTCATGTGACATCCAAAACTATCTTTTCATAAAAATTATTTTAATAATTGTCTAAACCATAATCTAATAAAAATTAAGTTCAAAGAGTAAAACCCGAATACTGAAAAATTCTGATTCTACTGCAGATATTATAATCATTACGAAATCAATCAATCACGCAGAAAAATTCCGAACATAGCCTTCGCCATAGTTTCTGAAGGACCTTGAACTTTCTTATATGGTTAGCAGTGAAGTATTATGTTTCAGATCTATATGTCATCACTGGCATACACATATAACATATAACCTTTGTTTTGTCCATGTTTATTTTTTTAGGCTTATCCGATACTCGTATCAGATATTATGGAGGTCATTTAGCATTGTACTGAGGTCCTTTAGCGATTCTGCTATAATAACCTACTAACTAATAGGTCGGGGAAAAAGTTTCTTCGTATTTTATATACAAATTTAAGACATTTTTTTTCAAACTTTTATTACATAATTAAAATATATATGTGCCACTTTTTTCAACAACTTGTTGCCATCTTGTAAGTAGTGACATAATCCTGTTGCTGTAGAAATCTTGGAATTTTTGATCAAAATAATGCGACAAGTAGTTTTGACAGTCCTGATGTTAACCTAACACTACCTAAAGAATTCTGAAGAGCCCGAAACAGGTAAAAATCTGAGGATGTAAGGTCAGGACTATATGGTGGATGCATTAACACTTTTCAACCAACCTCTCTCAATTTTTGCTCAGTGGCCAAAGATGTGCGTCGTCGGGCGCTATCATGATGAAGACCACTCCTTTTCTGTTGATCAATTCCGGGCGTTTTTTCTCAATTTTTTACTTGAGTCTCAGTAGTAGTTGGCAGTAGAGATCTGAATCGATGGTTTTGCCCGGCGGTGAAAGCTCATAATAAACGATGCCCTTCCAATCCCACCATACACACAGCATCACCTTATTGTGCACGATTCATTAGGTTTCTTTTAGTGAGCTCGTGTGGTACCCAAATATCGAGTTTTTGTATAGCCAGACTTTTTCAAATGGATCAAAACTGTTCAAAACGTGATCAATCTTCAATTTCTACTATATGGTAAGTACTAACGTGCCGATCTTGCTCCACTTTTTCAAAAATGGCATCGACTTTATGAGTATGAGGGCGACCAGAGCGATTTGCATCTTAAACATCGAAATTCCCGGACTGAAAACGCTTGAACCAACTTTGTGCTACTCTTACTGACATTGCATTAGGTCCATAAGCGTCACATTTTTTTTTGCGGAATGTGTCGCATTTTTGTAATAAAACTTCAGAATGTATCGAATTTGTTCGTTAGATTCACTCATTTTGGATCTTCATTTTGGTGGACTGAAAACAATTGAAAAATGGCGGGAAAGTGTTTTTACTTTTTATTTTCTTTTCTTAATAAAGATACAAACAGTACAGCCAAAGAGATTTTTCTTTAATTTTATACAAAAATACGAAGAAATTTTTCCTCCAACCTATTATACCATCGGCAAGTCGTAGGTGAAATATGTATTCGTTATTAATGTTTAATGTTTATGCCATACTTTCTTTTGATATGATAGATAATTATGGCTGAATTTCAGCAGTGCATTTTTATATTCTGTAATGGATGGATGAAACGATTAAAAAGTATTTTTCAAGTATAACATGCCTTTGTCGCATTTTATTCTCAATATGACCACACAATAAGAACTAGCCACGAAATTCTATAACGTTTATTTTAATTAAAGATAAACATCACAATCAATATCAAAGACTTAGCTCAAATAATTTAGCTCAGAGATTAAAGAGTTATTATGAAGTAAATCTTCTTTAGGCGTGACTTGAGACCAGTGATTGAAAACGGTTCCAAAATACCGGTATAGAACAGGTATTTAGGGTTCCGGTACCTATACGGAACAGGAACCAGAACCTAAATTGGAACCTTTAAGAACCTTTATTTTACCGGTTCTAAGCAAGCGAAAGCGAGTCCAAACTTGTTTGAGGTGCGTTCAGGTGGACGGCGCGTGGCGGAGTGTGAGGAGAGTGGGTTTGTAAAACATCACATTTGTATTGGTGGATCTTCTGTTGCATATCAACGCAGCGTTGCCAACTCCACGGATTTTACGTAGATCTACGGAATTTTGTCATCATCTACGGAACTACGGAATTTGAGGTTGAAATCACGGAATTTTCAAAAATTTTACAACATTTTTATCATGAGTGTAAACTTGCCGACAATGCCATTGTCTCTCTCTCTCTTCTTTTATGCTGTCTTTATTAAATAATTAATTCTATGCTATCTGTATTAATATAAAACAATTTTTGCTTATAAATTTTTGTGAGGTTAATCGATTTCAATTTAATAGCTTAGATATTTTGCAATAAATTACGTTTATTTCGAATTTAGAACACTTCTTGGAAAATAGGCAATTAATATAAACGCTTATAATTTTTTATAGATTATTGAATTTTCACTTATGTCTCAAATTTTTCTAATCCAGACTATCCCAATTGTTTTACAATTATTAAAAAATTCTGCTGAATAAGTCTCAAAGTTCTCAAAGTTGATAGTTGTATAGTTTTCATTGTTACATAAATTACCCAAGCTTGAAACACCGTAATTTATCAAATAAACTAACAAAAACCAGATTTTTTATCTATATTAATTTTAGTGAAGATGGTCCGTTGTTTTCATTCGTCTAATTATTGCTTAAAATTTCCAGCATCAAGTTTGTAACGTATCTTTTTAGTATAACTATCCACAAATATTAGTGTTAATTATTTTATTTGTTTTATCAAAATAATTTAATTAAAAGAAAACAATTAATTTTAATCAATTTTTATGGTTAATTGTTTCTTAAATGTGTAGATTGATTCGATGTTATACTACAATTGAACTTATAACAAAATTTTACATGACAGAAAGAATTTTTCCCAATAAAATTGATCTATTCTATGACAAAACAAAAATTTTTGATTCTGTTTAGAAGTCTGCAGATCAACGGATATTTTGAAATAGCATCTACGGAATTCTACGGAATTTTTATACCAATCTGGATTTGGAAAAATCGATTAAAGGTTCTCGGAACCGGTATTTAGAACCGTACATCGGAACCCAAACCGGAACCGATACCGAACTGGAACCGTACCGAAAAGAGGAACCTTTATAAGAACCTAAATGAAGAACCAGAACCGAAATTGGTACCGGTATTCAATCCCTGCTTGAGACTAAGCCAGATCTTTTAGATCGAGTAAAATCTCTAGTCCGATTACAAAGTTTTGCATTCGTTATCTGGGCAACGACTAACAAGTATAATATGATGTATTATAAACACCTATATACAATTTTCAACATTACACTTAAATTCCTTTGTCTTAAATTTTTGAATAGAATAATTTTTATTCAATATTGATTATAAGTAATTCTTATAATTTATTACATTTATTTACATAACATAATATACAATATTTTATTATATACAATAATATTAAAACTATAATAAAAAATAAAATAAAACTAGTAACTTAATTATCATACAGTCCTACTCCCCGCGGTATCGTGCCAAGAGCGCTGGCTGCGTTTCCCCGCTGAATGGCTGTACCCATAGCCTTTGAGCGAGAAAAGAACCAGCCCTCTTATCACCAGCAGCAACAACCAGCCGCGGATGGGTTCCTTTAGAACTTCACCGCACGTGGACCCACGGTCCGATAGTCTCTACAGCAAATGGCACAAATATGTAGTCATCTCTCAGAGACTCATATTTGCGCCACTTACTCAGTTCAGCTGCCTCTGATGCCGCCCCAGCTCTAAACGAGGAACCCCTGAGATGAGAGGCCGCCAAAGTGTCTACGCAAGTAGTATCCCAGAATAGGGCTTTACCTCTCTCCCATGAGACCAATGTCATACCGTCGCGTATCTTGCCAACTTTTCTAAATATTCAACAAGGCTCTATAATCAAGGAATATTTATAGAGATAAAGCCCTTCGGATGACATCGTTCAAAGAACCGTGCCGTGAAAACCTACCAGCACTTTTCTTACATGAAAGTCCGTGGAGCCCAAACTTGTTGACGCCGCTTCCACAGGGGCACTGATGGGGTTGACAAATCGCCGCTCATAGTCGGATTCCTACGGCGATGCAGCTTTCCCCATCAAGTAATGTGCCGAGATTACTTGATGGTAAAGCGTATAACCAGTGACTAGATTCCTTAGTCGAAACAGCTAGAAGGCATGCCTTATCTTGGTCACTATGGAAATTATGAAACAAATCTTTCTGTACGCTCTGTACCAACGGAATATCTCACTGTTTTTGTTGGTTCTGAAGAAGTTGGTTCTGGAACATTTTCGCCGGGACAGAGCGTTTGCCATGTCTGCCCTGCCTCCGTAGCAAAGCGCAGGTCTACTTTATTATTTAAAATTATGTTACATAAATCACTGACACTATGCACGGAACCAAGGAAAGCAGGCAATGCAACGCTAGAAAGATTTACACCAATACCACCAAATTTTATAGGTAAAGAAAGTAGCTTGAGTTCAGGTTGTTGTATTTAAAGTTAAATTTAGAATTTTTCCATAGCTATTTTAAATTTATTATCAATATCTTTTAAAATATCCGAACATTTCCAGACTGGAATCGAGCGGAGTAAGTATGTAAATTTAGGTACAAGGAGAAAATATTTTAAAATATTAAGAGCAATGTGGGGGTTTAAGTTATACAATTTATCAACGTGGTTTAAAAACTAATCAATTTTCGTTTTTAAAACAGGTTTAATACTATCAAAAAACAACGGCAAACAACGGGGCACTTAGCACGTATAGCGATTACGTACTGACAGTTTTTATTCCTGGAGAAATATGATTGAAATTTTGAATTAAAGTGTCTCCGTGAGAAGTAGATAATTTATTGGAAAAAAATATTTCATATTTATTGCTATTTGGTTCAAGACCAATATTTTTAAAATTTCGAAAAATATGAGTAATATCACTGAAGACGTCATCCGCTCTACCTCCCAGTGTACCGTCGTCAGGTACCAGACATTCAGCTTGGATTTCAAATTTGAAATAATGGGTTGAATTCCCAAACTGAAAAGTGCTGGACCTAGTGGGTCACCCTGCTGAACACCGACAGCAGAATCGATAATATGGTTTTCGTAAAACAAGTTAGTATTTTGACTGTAACATTGCCAATCGTAATGATAAATTTCGGGGTATTGTTAGCCACTTCTTCCAGCAGGTTACCCTATCGATGGAGTTAAAAGTATTCCTTAGGTCAACCTTCACAAGAAAATCTGCATCAGTGTTTGTTAAAATGTACGCACTGAATGTACCGCCTCACAGCCACCTCTAGTGCCAAAGCCTAGTTGTGTAGTCTGAAATTTTGTCTTAAAGTTAGAGATTATATGCCTGCAAGCTAATTTTGAAGTTAAGCGTCGCAAAGTGGAACCAACGACAATATCGGATACCGTTATCCTTTTTGAAGGCACATAATCTTGCCCCATATAAGATTGCACTGAAATTTGGATTAACATTACCAGAAAGCATAAAGTTACATAATTTCGTAATGTCATTAAGAAGTATTCCGCCGGCGTCACCGGCAGAAGCGCTTAAAAGATCTTTAAGATGTTAAGGCGTAATTCCGTCAATGCCGCCAGCAGAGCCATTCGAAAATAACATAATAGCTTTTAAAGTGTCTTTTTAAAATTTGTAAAGGTTGCATAGAAGTCTTGGGAAGCAGCGGTAAATCCTGAGAAGGATTGACCGAAGGATGCTTCTGACGAATGCTTTCAAGAGTTTCGACATTACGAGGAGCCAGGATGTCATCTGAGAATAAAATACGGGATGCATTTTTTAAGTAGCCATCCATTACTTTCGACTCAACTACTTTTTTCGATGGTTTCGTGGTCGAGATAAATGAGTATTAATTGGGTAATATAAATTTTGAAAAGATGTCTCTTTAAGTTGAGACGTAATTGATTTATTTATTGTTTTATCAAAATGAAAATGGGAATACGCGAAAGTAAATAATTTTTGCCAACTCTTTTCACTATTAGTGAAACAATTTTGAATAGTGCATGACAATGCTTTAGCAAGCTGCATCCTCGTACCTCTAGGAATTCTTTTAACCACTGGTACATTACGATGATAATTGTAAATTTGCTCCAAAAAAAGGAAAAATTTGTCATTAGAGGAATTACTAATAGATTTATGAATTTCTACGGTAGGTTGTGAAGCCGAAATACTTTTACTATGGCATCGTTTAATATGTATATTTAATCCCCTTTTACCTTTAAACAGCCTACCGTCGGTACAATTTTGACATTGTAGGAAATCCGGCTGTGAATGTAGCGGAGCGGAGATATTCATTTAACAATCTAAACAGATCTCTACAGCACTCAAAGGTCTTTATATTACATAGCTTCATATTGACTTGAAATGCATCTTTCCTGAAACACAATCATTTACGGCCTAAATAAAAGCACTTTACTCTATAAATGAAATATTATCACATTACTTCCTGGATTTATTCCATATTGATAAAATTGTATGTAGACTTAGAATATACTGTACGCCAGTATATTCTAAGTCTATGGCATCGTTATGCTTTGACAGTTGACAACGACACAGCAGAAATATTTTCCTTTATAAATGAGTATTATGTCTGAAATCAAAAATAATTATTACAATAACTGTCTTATATATTTACTGATCTTTTAGTTGAAATTTGCTAGCCAAAATTGGCCTCTAAACAACAAAATAAAATAATTTAAATATACGTAGCTTTTGACAGTTGAAAATTTTGACAATCATATAATTTTTATATAGTTCAACACTAATATTAGTTGTTATTTTGCAGGTAAATATATTCTTTTAGAATATATTATGACTGCCCGATGGTATGTTGTTGCCTATGGACAACATGCTAATGGACAACATTTATACTCGATTGAGAATCAAATGCAGATGAATTGTCACCTCTGAGGACTAAGATGGAATGCCTCGTTTCCTTTAAAAGGGTCTCCGGTTTCTACACTCACAATCGAAACACAGCAGCATTGAGCTGCTATTTATGCTGGTATTCTGTGGAGCGCGGTCCTTCCCGATTGAGCCGACCCATTCCGCTACAACCATAACAGAGCTGCAAAACTGCGGTTGCCACTATGGAAGTGCTCCCAATGAGGCAATCTTTGAGGAAATCTGAACATTTTCAGCAGTGGACTCTTACAAATTGAAAAATAAGACGTTATATACTATATCACTACTAGGGCTCGCCAGTGTAATGGCTAATCGTTTTGTTGCGATGCTACAGGATCGTGGTTTAAATCCCGCACGGTAAAGTGTCTGTTTGACTACAAATAATTGTTGCGGGTCTAGATGAGATTTTCTAGATGTTCATCAATGAGCAACTTACGTATGTAAAAACCTGCATGACACAGAAGAAAATCCTGTTTTGACGATAAAGTTTTTTAATAAAATAGACGCTAGTATTTTCAGTGGATTATTACTTAGCGATTTGTTTGGGCGGTAATAAGTTCAACGGACGCAATTAATTACTTTGGACATTTGGCACCGTGCCAAATCGGTTCCGTTCAATATCATAAATGTGACTGTCTGCACAGTTAGTAGATCTGAGATAGAAGTTTAAATGAAACGTTTTGATTTCAATAAAAATGAATATATCATGACGTAGATGAGAAAATATGAAGGTTTGTTTATAAAATTGTGTTAGTGCAGCGATTTTGACTAAATTAAAATTGCTTTGACTTTGAAAACAGCCGACTTGAAAATATTAAAATAATTTTTGGTTTTATATACGCTTGTACTTATTTCACAATATATTTAAATTAAAATTTACCTAGTATAAAGACCGACCGCTTTCGACTCACGGCATCATATAGTAGTGACAACATATATGAAATTCTCTCAAAGTCTTTTATTTCAAGTATGTCAGTATAAAAGTAAAGTAAAGTTACAGCCTATATACGTCCCACTGCTGGACAGGCCTCCCTCATTTCTGAGAGGGTTTTAGGGCAAGGAATAGTCCGCCGCGCTGCCCCAATGCATGTTGGCGAACTTCACATGTCTTCGAAATATTTTTGATTTCTCAGACATGCAGGTTTCACGATGTTTTCCTTCACCGCCGAGCACGTGGTAAATCCGCACTTAAATTGCAATTAACAAATTCATTGGTGCCGCCGAGATCGGACCCAGGTTGCTCGCGTACTGTGAAAGTTACAGCGAGCGCTAACCATCTGAGCTACCACGGCTCTTGTCAGTATACGTTCGTTAAAAATAATTTGAGAATTTTCGATACACATCAATGATTTGAGTTTAATGATGGTGTCTAATGGGAGCATTCTGTCTCTTGCGGATCATTGGTATTCAGCGGTGATAATTGGAAAGATAGGTTTGCTTATGCACAATCCGGAATAAATAGAGATCCGAAATGATTAAATATGAACTTACTCTTATTATTATCGATAAAACCAAAGACTACGATGGAAGCGTAACACGCACGCACGCACGAACGCAAAGCACGCTCGTACGTACACTCACATGTGTTTGCTTCTCTTTCTCTTTGTAAACACAAACATACTTTTATCCCTTATCAATAATGAAAGCAGATAACAAAAAGAGCTTTTTTTCCACATAGACTATTGACGCACACACAATTAAATTTTTACAACTTAACAATATAAAGATTTAATTAGATTGACTTTGTACGTCAAAGGCATGCCAAAAAGCACAACACTCATCATTGTAAATCAGTGTTGTAAATAAATACAGCCCCAGAATAAATTAATGTAGGAAAAATAAACTCATGCAAATTCTTTACTTGTAACTGTATCCACCAAGCCAGGAAAGCGTGGCCGTTAGGCATGTCCATACATTCCTCAAAATAACAAAAAAATCACAAAGAAAAACAAATAAAGGTAATAACAAACTAAAATTATGTCTACAAATTATATAAATCCGTAAAACTAGTTTTATTTAAATGTTTAGTTCTCGCGTAAATATAAGAAATCATTTCATAACATCAATTATTAAGTGCTTGTTTGTTTGATCAAGCATTTTAGTATTTACAAGTAGCATTTTGTAATTTAAGGTAATTTAAACTAATTGAGGGAAATCGTCACACTTACCCCATCAATGAGGCAAGTGTGACAGTACGCTTCTTTTGTGGTTACTTTATTATTATCTACGGTTTCGACAAAATTTAAGAGATGATACTAATTTCAAAATATTTTAAGATCTATAAACGATTTGAACGTCCATTTTGTGTAACAATGAGTTTTTCCCCACATGGGGCAAGTTTTCTGAATACTTTAAAAATGACGTCTGTCGATAAAACAGTTGAAGCTATGTACTTAACTGTCGGTATAGTCAGTTGCGTAAAAGTTCCTGCGTTGTTCAATAGATGGAAATTAACGAAAAAAACATGTTTATGCCGCATAATTTGCATTTGTTACACTTGCCCCACTATCACACTTGCCTCGAGTGACTATACTAGAAGTAAATATGGTTTAATTTATTATTAAAGCTACAATGCTATTAGTGTACTTCTGCCATTTTGATGCTTGCATAGCTATAAACCATCGCTTCGTGAAAACAAATATTATGTGACTATGACCTCAATCGGTCATGTCGTTTAGAAGTTACATGATCACTAACAGACGCAGACAAACGATTATATTATAGTGTAAGTAAAAGTAGTTATATAATAAGATTAGAATTGGCTTGCAATGTGTAAGGGAATTAGTGTATCACGAGAGCTATATGTTCTTTTACTCGGGTTCTTGGGGTTTATTGGAGTTTACTCCTAAAGAATCGTTTCAAATATAGCGCACGGTATAAAAAATAGGTGGGTAGTAAAATCAAGCGTTAACAAAATGAGAAGCCGTTATGATTTTCCTCTGCGCAATATACTCGCGCATCTCATAGTGCGAAATAAAAAATATAATATTAAGATTTATATTTTTATGTTTGTTTACTTATACTCTAAGTTTTTATATAATTTAATTTTACACTCACGCCTGTCATCCAGAGAGGTAGGCAGAGACTATGGACTTCCATTTGGCACGATCCTGGCACACCTCTCTCGCCTCCTCCACATCCATATACCTACGCATACACGCTCGTCGGTTAAGGGTACTCTTAATTTGGCCCATTTTCAATATATCGCCAATTTGGTCGATAAACTTTCGCCTAGGGCGTCCATTCCCACTCTGGCCGTTCATCCTGCAACATAAATTTGCTTTGTCACACTTTCCTCATTCATTCTTTCTACATGACCAAACCACCGAAGCATTCCTTTCTTAATACTGGTCACAACATCATCTTGCAAACCACACTCTTCTCTTATCACACAATTTCTCACTCTGTCATTCAGATTCAGCCCTAACATACTCCTTAATGACCGCATTTCTAAAGCATTTATTCTACTCGTGCTTCTTCTGCCACCCAACTTTAACTACCATACATTAAAGTAGGGACTAACACAGCATTGTGGACTGCTACACGTGCTTTTTGGACACATTCTGACTTTCCACAATAGAGTGTAGAGCCCTATTTACTCTATTTCCTGCGTTCACTGTCGTTCTATATCCTTATCATATCTACCATCCCTACTAAATACACATTCCAAATACACAAACTCATCTATTTGCTCGACCAATTCTTCTATTCTTAAATCACATATCGTTTTACTTTCTTCTCTTTCAAAACCATAACTTTCGTCTTACTTGCGTTCACTTTCATTCCCTTTCTTTTACTCTTTATTTAGATTTCTAAAGACTGCCTTTTTCCTTTCAATATCACCATTCATACCACTAGAATAAACAACCTTGGTTGCTAGTAAATCTAGCCATGGTCTTGTTTGCTTCAACTTCCATCCGTACCTCATTATCCCACCAAAGTGTTATTTTTCCTTTCAATCGTTCTCTTACTTACACCACATACTTGGTAGCTGCATCCACTAAAGCTTTCTTGACATTACACCACACATATACATTTTAAGACACTTATATTCTAAGTTTTTTCTACTTTCCTATTGTATATGTTACAGTCAAAACTCATAACCGCTCAAAACCACTTTAGACTGTAAACAATCAGGCTAAAGTAGTTTTGACTAAGGACGTTGTCAATACCACTTTTAACTGATTTTGCAGTCAAAAGTACTTTTGACTAAGGTCGTTGGTCAAATCCACTTTTAACTGCAAAAGTACTGGGTAATAGTGATTTTGACCAAATTACATCGGTTAAAATTTTGACCAACAATGATAATCAAAACTTCTTTTGACTTATACTTTTGAATTTCTGAAATTAAAAGTTAAATTTCTTTAATATTATATTTTATATCATTATAATGTACGCGGCCAGCCGCACCTAACCTACTGTTACTGATATTGCGAGTTTTGACCGATAGTCTGAAGTTTAAATCAGACAACATCACTTTTGACTAAGAACGTTGGTAAAAACCACTTTTGACTGCAAAAATCAGTCGAAATTGTTTTTACTAAGGGCATCGGTCAAAACCATTTTGCCTGATTTTTGCAGTCAAAAGTGGTTTTGACCGGTTATGAGTTTTCACTGTGACATATACATTTTAAATGGAGCTGACACGCACAATTTTTATTGATCTTTTGTTTGTAGAGAGACGACATTCACAATCAAGCTTGTGCACTCCTGCATTTTAGAGTGATCTTACACTTGACGGACGGTAAAACTGACTTATATTCTTCGGCAGCTAGTAGAATGTTCTAATAGAAGTTCGCTTCAAGATGTAGCCAATTTTGTCTGTGACCTCCGACATAGGGTAGTACAGCAGGCACACGCTCGACTGTGGCCAGCTTCACTCGGTCACTGTGACGTAGGCACGGGACCCGAAGCGTGCTGTAGTGCAAAACCTGCTTAACGTGCTGAAGCTCGGCGGCCAGGTGTTTCCTGTGTGTAGTGTGTAGCTAACTGTGAAGAATTATGGTGATATTCACCGTTTATATATCGGTTAGTTTGGGTCGTTTTTCTATGCACAGTAAGGCCTATGGTGTTGTTAGGATTTCTTATAACTAACATTAAAATAGTCTAAATAAAATTGAATTTACGATTTTATGGAATTACGATGTTCTAAAATGCAGTTACTTTGTCTGTTGGTAAAATTGTGAAAGTATCGCTTTTAAGAATCTTAAAATCCATAAAATAGTTTTATTCAATGTAGTGCTCGAGTCGTCGTCGAGACTGCCTCATTGGTCTAGTGGTTGTAGTAGTGCGACTGCTGATCATGAGGTCCTGGGTTCGAATCCCAGGTCGGGCAAAAAAAATCAGTTATTGAGCTTTTCCATCAAGAAATTCTCAGTAGCTGCCCGGAGTCCGGAAGTTGGCGGTATCACACCCCCGTGCCTCGGAAAACACGTAAAGCTGTTGGTCCTGCGCCTGATCTCTCTCCGGTTGTGTCGGTTTACCGTCCCATCGGTCTATGAGAGTGAGGGAATAGAGAGTGCACTTGTGCTTGCGCATACACTTGGGCACTATAATTCTGTCCTGCGCCGATAGCTAGTCCCCATTGAGGCTGGCCGCCGTGACCGAAATTCGGTCTGGAGGACATTATTATTAATATTATTATTAGTGCTCGAGTAAATATAAGAAATCATTCTTAATTTAATTTATTTCGAGATATTGTACTGAGTATCGGCGTAGACATTGCACAATAAATAATTTTAGTTCTTTAAATCATTACAATGTCAGCGTAAAGGTAAGATAACTTAATGTCAATAAAATATTAAGTTAAATCTAATAATAATAATAATAGAACTTAATAACAAATAGTGAAGGATAAATTAATACTAAAAGTTTCATTTATTATGTACCACAGTAATAACATAAATAAGAAATTAAAGAAACATTGATATTTTAAATGTCAGGCGTTTTTTTAATTAAATAATTTGTCTATCTCTAGCACTTTTCAAAGAAAAGTTATTCATTAATTCTGAATCTTAGGAAAAAATTATTTTAATTGAGTGAATATAAATATATTGTCACTTTTGTACCTAATCTCTATTAAAAGTCAGAAGATCTTTTATGGTAAAATTATGAATTGATTGTTGGGATAAATCAAGCAATTACAAAGTCTTGTAGAATGAGAGAAATAATTTTATTTCAACAAAAACACGTGATTTACACGGGACATTCAAAAAGGAAACAAAAATAAGGAGCCTAAAACATAAAATATTTTGTGTTTACAAAATGTTTATTAAAACACAGATAAAGAAGAAGACATCACGTAAAAATATTTCACATAAAATTTATTTTCCTTTTACATAAACGTTACGATTCTAGCTTGTTATATTCATTAAAGTTACACCTTAGAATAATTACATACATACGTATGCATAGACAGAACCTACAATTCTACATAAATTGAGTCAATATACGTGTTTCGCTTTTTTTTTAATTTTTAAATAAGGCAAAAAGAGACAAATCTATTCAATACGTTTAATTTATGCATGAAAATAGAAATGTCAAGTGGTCATCTTTGGTATATTTATACTATACCAAATATGAGACTAAGTACATTCGTATCTTCTGATTTACTAGAAAATGACATCCCTATTGTTAGTATTATGTGTGACGTGACTTAACAAGACATGACGTCTTTCATCTATAGTGTAAAATAAATAACTAAACTAATAAAATGACTATATTGATGTCAATTGTTGCTAACATTGCTAACGATAACATTATATAGATTAAAGACGTCATGTTGGTTCTCTGTCCGTTTGTCACGTTAATTTGTATAAATAAATGTTTTATTGCTGTTGAATGTCGAATAAAGGAAAACATTTTTAATAAATTCGCATCATACGTGAAACCTGTGCGGTCTTCGATCTCTCATAATACTTCCTAAAAGAGATTATCAGAAAAAAGTGCATGTAGTAAGACTTGAACTTCGTAGGGTATTTTAAATTTAAGCGACAGTAGCCTAATTGTGCGGACGGCCAGCTCGGCAAGTTGTGGATTGAATCCGCCATTCAACTACTGTATACTATGCAAGCATTTAAAGCTTACTTAGAGAGGTCAACGTATATACGTAAAGTTTATAGCGTCACTAGTATTCTTTCTTAAAAAGAAAAATTCTCTGTCAGCTGAAACAGCTCAACGATATTTGAAGAACCTTGATTTGCGCAGTCCTTAAAGCTATAGCCTGCACACGTCCCAATGCTAAGCACAGGCCTCTTCTTATTGTTATCAGTCTATCAAAGTCCATTCGCTTATGTAGTTTGTTGACGTTCATACTGCCAGTATCTTAGAGTAAGTATAAGCATATTATGTATTTTATTACTATGATATATAAAAGAAAATGTCAAACAATATAATAAAACAGTAGCACAGAAGAAATTGTCGTTAAGTTTTTTTTAATATTACCAAAAAATTATTACTGACAGATTGACTGAGTGAGCTGTGAGTTTTTTGTGATTTCAAACATTTGAATAGTGCGTGGAGTGTATGTTAAGTTAGATATTTGTGTTTTATATAGTAATGTGCAGCTGCACTACAGCTTGTTTAATATACAAACCTAAAATATTAATTAATTACGGTCGACCAAGCATGCAAGTTATGCACTTGCATAAAATGGGTACATCATCTTTCCTTGTTTGCATACTTGCCTCTTAAGACCCATAGGATGACACATGACTGAAGCTTGGCCTTTGTCCTCTGGTCTGAGTTTTAGATATTATATAACATTTTAGAAATTATGCAGCATATGTTAGATAGACCAAAATTAAAAACAAAATGACTACGATTAGCTTAATATTCAGTAACTTTTAAAACCTGGCATCACCGTCAGTGGACACAGTATCTTTGAACGTGTAGCGGGTAATATTAATGTTTTTTTTTATTCTCTGAAAAGGATTACATAGTCAATACCAAATCACGTCGGAATCATATACCTAAAAGCAAGCTCACGCATCGGGCAGGTTTTTAAAGAAGGTATATTTTAGCAGGTGCGTAATACATATGTATATGTCCTATGTTGTACCATATCTCTGTCTATTTTGCGGATAAAAAAGATATATATAATGATAACACAAAATAAATATGATATGATTGACATGAATTGTCAGAAACTTGCGACCTAAAAAATTAGAATATGTAAATGCGTCGCGTATGGCATTTAAAAACTAGAGTTCAAAAAAGTGGACTTTGACCTTTAAATCAAAGATCCATGACTCAGTCAGGTAACCACAAGGTAACGCGAAGTTATATAATGATATTCTTCATTTAATGATTCTACAAACCAGAAGTTCGAATGCGCTTCAGACTGTTAAGCGCCGACTTGGCTTTGAGCCCAACGTCCCCGTAATTAGTTTTATCGCCGGAGCTTACATTACTATCTGTATTGATTGTAAGCATTACTTCAAGTTACGTTAATCGACGAAGTGTTGTTTAAATTTAAGTGTGTCATTTCTGGCTAAGCCGTGGGTATATAAACTACTAGACTATACAACACTGTATTTTAATTAAAAAAATTATATTAAAAACACAGGAAATAGCCGAATATCGTTTGTACCGAACTTGGGTCCCTTTTTCCACATATATCATCAGCTCTCCGTCGACGCCCCTCTTGGCTCCTCGGACTATTATCTAGTCCGGAGTCCATTCACGCTCACATCGCGGTTTCATTCTGCAGGCTGCCGCCATGTTTGGTAATATAGGTCGGCCGATTGGGATAGGATGCTGTCTTTCTTTGCATCCTATCCGGGTTTGTTTCTCGCCGGACGATCCCAACGTTGTTGCTAATTCTGTCGCTGATGTGGTACTTCAGGGTATGGAACTTTTTATTCCTTCCTCTGTGGTGCCCATCGGAGGCAGATCTCAGCCATGGTTTGGTGGCTCCTGTAAAATAGCATCACGCTATAAACAGGAGTGCTACCGGGCCTGGGTTGACGCATCAACGTCCCGGGATGTAAATACCAGCGACCTTAAAAAGAAGTATAATTCCGCCTCCAGGTCATTCAAAAGAGTCATTGCCAAGGCAAAGTCAGAGCACATCGGCAGAATTGGCGAGAAACTAGTTCGCCTTCTTTCAGGAATGCGCGCATTCTGGTCTCTCGCCAAGGCTGTCCAAGGGAACTTCTGTCAGCCATCTCTTCCATCTCTGCACAGGGAGAAAGACTCACTGGCCCACGCCGCAGGAGAAAGCCGATCTTCTCGATCGATATCTTATTCCTAGATGGGCGGAGGCAGTAGAGTCCAAGGGGGAGGCATTGGCCGTTAGTTTGGACATTGCGAAGCCTTTCGATCGGGTTTGGCACAAAGCGCTTCTTTCGAAGCTCCCTTCCTATAGGCTTCCCGAGAAATTGTGCAATTGGATCACTAGCTTCCTTGCAGATCGGAGCATCAAGGTCGTAGTTGACGGTGCATGTTTCGATTACAAGCCTATTAATGCTGGTCTTCCACAAAGCTGTTTCTTCTGCATATTAATGATATGTTGCAAACCAGTAACATTAATTGCTATGCGGATGACAGCATAGGTGATGGTCTATACACCGTTGTGCCAATATTACTCGGGAAAACGTCACCGGGTACCGGGACAAACTTGTATATGAAGTCGAGTATTTGCTGAACAAATTCTCGGATTGGGGGCGACTAAATCTAGTCCAGTTTAATCCCTAGAAGACACAAGTTTGCGCGTTTACCGCTAAAAAGAACCCCTTGTCTTATCTCTCCAGTTTGGCAGCACTTTATTGCCTCAGCCAGTATCGGAACTCGGCATCGACATATCGAGTGACGCAGTTTCGTGCTCACTTGGAGAAGGCCAAATTGGCTCCTAAAAGCTGGCGTGCTCATTAGAGGGGACAGTATTTCATGCCGGCACACCGCCTGCGACTTTACAAGGAGCAGGTTCGGCCTCACATGAAATACTGTTCCCATCTGTAGGCTGGGGCACCCCAGTGCCAGCTCCTTCCACTTGAACGCATCCAGCGCAGAGCGGCTCGAGTCGTCGACGACCGAGTCCTTTCCGACAGGGTCGATTCACTGGCGCTGCGAATCTCTTCGCATTTTCTTTCGCATCTAGCACGGGGAGTGCTCTGAGGAATTGTTCGGATTAATCCCAGCCGCCAAATTTCACAATCGCACATCGCGTCAAAATTCACGATACCATCCACACCATCTGGATGCTTGGCGGTCCACCACTGTTCGTTTTACTAGGAGTTTTCTTCCTTTTACGACCTCTCTGTGGAATAGCTTACCACCTGCGATTTTTCCGGACTGATACGACTTAGGGACCTTCGAGAAAAGAGCATACTCCTTTCTAAAAGGCCGGCAAGGCACTTGCAATTCTCCTGGTGTTGCAGTTGTTCATGGGCTGCGGTAGTCACTTACCATCTGGTGAGCCGTATGCTCGTATGCCCACCTCCTATAAAAAAATGTATTTTTTCGCATTATATTCATTTTAACGGTCTATTTTAATTATGAAACTTTTCACATTTTATTTTAACTGATTTGATCACGTCTCCTGATTACCACGTAAATCAGTCGAAACGGGAATTAAATATAATTTAAAATCAAATACAAGAATCCGTAACATTTTTTTTTAATTACATCAGCACTAATAAAATTACTAATATTCCCTTTAACCACTCCTGGTAAGCTTTAAATTTATTATTATTTATTATTAATTCTTGTGTTAGGAGTGGTTCACGACAGTAGTCGGATGGTTGATGGACCTTTGAGTTCGCGGTCCGCACCCTGCCATTAGGCTACTGTCGCTTAAACATTAGTTTTACTTATCACTTTATTGAATGGAAATTAAATGCTCTTCCTAGTCCTTAGATTATAACAGTTCCTTGCCGGATGCAAGTTCCAAAATTTGCCATAAGTGCTGCTTAAAATGAAATGCAGGCGACACGATTATTAAAGAATACCAACCGACCGACTGAGCTGAATAACCGTGAAAATCAAAATCTTGTATTTCCCTGTTTCATCCTTCAAAACTGTACCGAGTTTTGTTTTATCAAGTACAAGCAAGCCCTATCGTTAAAAAGAGTAATTAAAAAAACTATCTGCTTATAAATGTTTACTGAAAAGAGAAAAAAAATGTAGATAAAATCCATCAAGCCGTTTAGGCTACAAAGCGTGCCAAAGAAATAGTGCCAAAATTGACTATATACTCTCGAAAAACATTACCCTCCTTCTGGGGCAGTCGGGTAAATAGAAGGACTGTGGCTATATCTGTATGTTTTTTATTTTCATTTTGTTATTTGTTTGTCAGATTTCCGATAGCATCAGTATAACTGGGCAATGTTAGTATTTTCAGAAGGGTCCTAGTTTCCAATTTATGAAAAAAAACACAACATGCGAGTGATAGATATAGATTTTATCGTAAAATATATTTGCCCTAGTATCATTATCCGAGGAGAAAACAAAGGATTACGTTTGTATGGACTAAACGACCGGATGTCCTCTTAACGGTGGATTACCGTTCTCATTACCAAACAGTATCGTAGACGTTGCGGGCCATTATCTGTCTTTGTGAATTTCAAAACGAGCAAAATACAGCTATAAATCCAACCTTAAATGTGTATTTTCGATAAATTATTAAATATAATATGTAGAAGAACACGTGGAAATTGTGATATTGGCTATCTACGAACAACATATTTTTTAATTCTTAGGTCTAGTTTTATAATCTCTTATGAGACAATATGTCCACCCGGCGCCAATGACGCTGGGTCATATTGACCCGAGGCGATTTTAAACGGACATTTTTTGCGTCGGTCGTATAGTTTGAACGTTTGTGTAGCTGGAGATACAGCTCCTCTCCCCGGACCGTGGGTACACTCAGTGCGACGCTGACTGCGCAGCGACATATACGTGCGTCAATTCAAAACGGGTAAATATGACCCAGCGTCATCGCTGGCGTAGTATTTTTGTTACTTACTTTTATTCGTTTGGTCGTGATCGTTTATTCATGAACGTAGTAATAACAGTGAAAGTGAACAAGATGCTAGTGACACGAATACGGAATCGGATTCATCAGAAAATCTTGAGCTTTTATCCGTACGAGATCAACTACGTCAGCAGTTTTTCAAAGGAAAGGATGGAACGATGTAGCAAAAAGCCTACGCTTCGATGACAAGAGCAAGCCTACGATCCTACACGTGCTGAAAGACTAGAACTTGATAATTTAGCACCAATACGTGAACTATTTCAAGCGTTTGTTGAAATATGTAAAGAAATGTATTCGCTGGGAGAAAACTGCACTATTGATGAGATGCTAGTGGCATTCAGAGGACGATGCAAATTTAGGCAATATAATATACCGTCTAAACCAGCAAAATACGGAATTAAAATATTTGCCTTAGTAGATTCAAAAACATTCTGCGTGAAAATTTTGGAGATATACGCTGGTAATCCACCGAATGGCCCATACTTGATTAGTAACACCGTTTGATGTAGTAAATCGTCTTGTGTTGCCAATATCCAATACTCAGCGTAATGTTAGTTTTAATAATTCGTTCACAAGCTACGAATTCGTGTCTCATCTCCTAAATGAACACAAACTGACTTCAGTAGGCACCTTACGCAAAAGCAAGAATCAAATCCCACTTCAATTTATCACAACACGTAGAAAAGAGCTAAACTCTTTAACTTTTGGATATCAAAAAGATATAACTCTGGTCTCTTATATTCCGAAGAAAAATAAAGTTGTCCTCTTGATGTCTGAGTCTACTGGCGATAATCGCAAACCTGAAATAATAACTTATTATAATGACACCAAGAGCCGAGTGGATGTAGCTGAGGAACTTTGTGCTACTTACAATGTGAGCAGAAACTCAAAACGATGGCCATTGGCGATTTTCTACGCAAATGCTGAAAAGGCGCCATTTCTTAAAAAACCTGGGACTCGATTTGATTTTTATAGGAGAGGGCAAACGAGCATGCGGCTCACCTGATGGTAGTGACTACCGCCGCCATGAACAACTGCAACACCAGGGAACCAGAAGAATTGCAGATGCGTTGCCGGCCTTTAAAGGAGTAGGCTTTTCTTGAAGGTCCCGTCGTATCGGTCCGGAAAAATCGCTGGTGGTAAACTATTCCACAAGGAAGTTGTGAGGAAGAAAACATCTTCTAAATCGCACAGTGGTGGACCGCCAATCATCCAGATGGTGTGGATGGTATCGGGAGTTCTGCCGCGATGTGCGTTCGTGAAATGTGGCGGCTGGGATTAATCCGAACAATTCCTCAGAGCACTCCCCGTGGTAAATACGAAAGAAAATGCAAAGAGATGCAACATCTCTTCGCAGCGCCAATGAATCGAGCCGATCGGAAAGGACTCGGTCGTCGACGATTCGAGCCGCTCTGCGCTGGATGCGGTCAAGTGGAAGGAGCTGGCACTGGGGAGCCCCAGCCCAGAGATGGGAACAGTATTCCATGAGGCCGAACCTGCGCCTTGTAAAGTTGCAGGCGTTGTGCAGGCATGAAATACTGTCCCGCTCTGCTGAGCACGCCAAGCTTTTAGAGGCCAATTTGGCCTTCTTCCAAGTGACCGCGAAACTGCACGTCACTCGATATGTCGACGCCGAGGATTCCGATACTGGCTGAGGCAACAAGGGAGTGCCTTGAAACTGAGGAGATACGACAAAGGGTTCTTTTAGCGGTAAACGCGCAAACTTGTGTCTTCTGAGGATTAAACTGACTAGATTTAGTCGTTTCAATCCGAGACTTTGTTCAGCAAAGACTCGACTTCAGACACAAGTTTGTTCCGGTACTGGCGACGTTTTCCGAGAAATATTCGCACGGCCGGCGTATAGAGCATCACCAGTGCTATCATCCGCACAGCAATGAATGCTACCGATTTGCAACATATCATTGATATGCAGAAGAAACAGCGTTGGTGATAGCACGCAGCCTTGTGGAACACCAGCGTTAATAGGCTTGTAGTCGGAGCATGCACCGTCTACAACGACCTTGATGCCCGATCTGCAAGAAAGCTGGTGATCCAATTGCACATTTCGGGAAGCCCATAGGAAGGAGCTTGTAAGCGCGCTTGTGCCAAACCCGATCGAAAGCCTTCGCAATGTCCAAACTAACGGCCAATGCCTCCCTTGACTCTACTGCCTCCGCCCATCTATGAGTCAGGTAGACCAGAAGATCACCAGCTGATCGACCCCGACGAAAACCGTATTGGCGGTCACTAATCAGCTGGTGATCCTCAAGGTACCGCATGAGCTGGCGGTTTATAATGGACTCCATTATTTTGGAGAACAAGGGGTGATGGCGATAGGCCTGTAGTTGGACGGGTCTGAGCGGTCGCCTTTTAGGATCGGTTGACAAAAGCTGTCTTCCATGATTTCGACTACGCCTAGGGAGGGAGTACCGGAAAAGACGCGTTAGAACCGGTGCCAACTCCGGAGCACACGTCCTCAGCACAATTGGGGATTCTCAGGCCCACTCGACTTGTGGATGTCCAGGAGAGAGGTTGCGAACCGAGCGCTGTGAGAACCGAACATCCGGCATGGAGCACTCACACCGCGGGATGGCCGGCGGTGTGTTCTCCGTCATCAAGAGTCGAGTTGGACGCAAAAATGAGCCAAAAGGTCGGCTTTGCGGCGTGGCCAGTGAATCCGTCCTTATGCAGAGATGGTAGTGATGGCTTACAAAATTCCTTGGACAGCCTTGGCGAGACCAGAATGCACGGGTTCTTGAAGGAAGGCGAACTAGTTTCGCCAATTCTGCCTATGTGATCTGACTTTGCTTGGCAATAACACTTTGAAGGACCTGGAGGCGAAGTTATTTCTTTTAAGCATGCTGGTGTTTACATCCCGACCGCCGAAGCCTCAGCCCAGGCCTGATAGAACCCCTGCTTACCGCACGCAGTCTTACAGGAGCGACCAAACCAAGGCTGCGATCTGCTCCGATAGGTACCACAGATGATGATATAAATAGTTCCATTCCTTCCACATCAGTGACAGAGTCAGCAACAGCGCTGGGATCATCCGGCGAGAAGCAAACCCGCCCCATGGGTAGGATGCAAAGAAAGACCGCATTCCGTCCCAATCCGCCGACCTGTAATGCCAAACACGGCGGCCTGCAGAACGCAACCGCGAGGGCGTGGTGGCACCACACTCCGGATCAGACAATGGTCCGAAGAGCCGAGAGGGCATCGACGAAACCTGATATCTGTCCGGATGAGAGGTCAGAGGTCCAACAGGGAAGGTGTATGATCCTTCACATCTGGAATCCGCGTAGGCGAAGTAACCAGCTGTGTCAGACCATATGCCAAGGCAAAGTCATAAACAGATCTCCCCGCATGATCGGTTAAACGTGATCAAGCCATTCGGCGTGGTGGACGTTAAAATCGCCAAGATCACGATCTCTGCGGATGGGACCTGTTGTAGCAAGGAATCTGTGGCCATTTGGACGTGGTCGATGAGTCGGTCTGTTTCGGCATTACCGCTATGGGACCTATAGAGGCACCGTAGACGCGCGGATGGTCGTCGCTATCTACGCGTAGCAAAGGATGGACAGGTCCGAACCTTCAAGACTGCCGAGGCGTCGAGAACAGATGTCCTCTCTGACGTATACGCAAACTCCAGCCCGAGGCACAAAGGTGTTCAATTTGTACCCCGGTAGGAGAGACTGAAGTATCAGCCGGAGAGGACACCTGCGTCTCGGTCAGAAAGAAGGGCAGCTTCGCCGTCGAGATGGTAGTGGACGGCGTTTAGGTTCGAGTGAAGTCCCTGATGTTGCAGAAATCCACGGATAGCGTGGCAGGGTCGCCTTGGTCTTGTTGCTCAGTTTGCCCCGAGCAGTTATTGTTTTGAGCGAATTTTGCCCCAGAATACGCGGGGCCTGAGCACCCACGCTCAGGAGTGGAGTAGCATGGTCGTGGATGCTCAGCGAGGATTCTCCAGGGTGCTGGTACCCTCCTGGGGTAGTCTAAAATTTAATTCCGCTACCATGTTGATGGGGAGAATTGGGCCTCCGGTCACCTGCACTCACCAGACGAAACGCAAAGCAGAGCCCACTTCACGCCGGTATTCTGTGGTACGTGGTACTAACCCGGCTCGAGCCGGCCCATACGTGCAGCAAAGCTGCTGCGTGGCTTTACCACCGTTATATGATACACGAGCATTTACAAATCCACGACACGAGTGAATTTAACTCGTAAACAGATAACAGATCACAGATACAACTCGTCTCAGATTTCGTGGGAGAATCTACCGAGGAACCTCCCACTAAGGTTCCAGGAAGTCGTAAGAGATGTCAAGTATGTCCGTCTAAAAGGATAAGAGAACATTACTCATACTTGTCATGCATTCCACATTTACATATGCCCAGATCATTTGATTCCGTATTGCAATAATTGTAGAAGTTCCATGTCTGTGAATGAGGAAGTAGAAGACTGATTCCTTCTTATTATTATGATAAGAAGTTTGTATGATTTCTTTTTAGTACATAAGATTATTGATTACTATTATTCATCCGAAAACTTTACCAAAAATTAAACAAAATATTCATGTTATGTTTACAAAGTTGATTTTGCATATGTTATTGGGAAAGTTAATAAAAGTTTGATTTATAGAATATATTAGTATTATTTTATTTTACTTCATATGCAAAGAACCCTTATTTTATAAACATTTATTGAAGTTCAGACAATTACTTGAATTTTGTGAAAAATTAATGAAAAAACCGGATCATGATGACCCGGTGTCATCGTCCGCGTTATTTTTTTATGTCATTGGCGCCGGGTTAAAATTGAATTTTTATGAAAACAATCACATTGAACGATATTAGTGTTTAGTTTTAAATGTATTTTGTAAGTGTGATTATAATATGGAAACAGACCAAATAATCTAAATGATTATAAAAGTAATAGTTGTTCCCCGCGACTTTACCCGCATGTAATTTAGGTTTATAATTTTTTAGCGCGGAACCCTTAGTCTTTTTCTAAAATAAAGTAGCCTAAGTTACTCCTTATAACATCAGCTATCTGCCATTGAAAGCCAAAATCGGTCCAGCCAATTTGGAGATTAGCCGGTACAAACAGACAGACAGACAGACAAAAATTTTAAAAATTGTATTTTTGTTATAAGTACCGTATATACTTTCATATACATCAAGTAAAAAGCTGTTATTTTGACGTTACAAACACACACTTCAATTTTATTCATTTGTATAGATATAGATAAGATGAAGGGTACGCTTAACCGACGAGCATGTATGCGTGGATATAAGGATGTAAAGGAAGCAAAAGAAGTGTGTCTGGATAGTGCCAAAAGAAACTCCGTAGTACCTACCCTTCTGGGTGATGCGTGAGTGTTTATTATGATTAAAAAGTTTTTCTCATATTATTTCAGTCATGGCTTTCATATCATCCCATTGATAAAGGATGGGGATGATTTCATATTAAGGAGTTAATTAAGCTATGTATTGTCTACATTCTAGGGTTAACTGCACCTAATAGTCCCAATCAACAAAGAAAGATATGCATATATTTTAACTGACGCAAAACCATGCAGAACTTATGCATCTTAAATCCTTTGTAACCAAGAACATGGTTGTAGGTGTACATTAGTGCATCCAGCAGTGAATTTTTACGGCTGTCAAAGAAACAAAGAAGAAAGATGTTTGCGTGAGTGCGTGTCAAACGTGTGAAGTTGCGCATGGTTTCGGCATCACTTGAAATGTACGCAGCGCTCCTCTGTCTTTTTTGTTGGTCTGCGCTGATAGTATTGTGGCGTCGCTGTCGTCGCGCCGTAAGGGAAACGCACCGAAGCCTAAATCGCACTATCAAAGCTCGGAAGTTAACGCGCTATATATAGAACAGCTCCGAAATAACACACGGAGCGTTGGCTGCTCCCTGACCGATCACCTTACCCGGTTGGAGATCTCCCCTTTCCTTTCTACGGCCAAATTATATTTGAGATAATTTAACCATTTTATTTCCTAATGATCAACAATCACAGCATAATCTATCCTCCCCATTACGAGCAAAAACGGAACAATGTATACCAAACTTAAGTATAGCGATAACTCTTAAGTTTCGGAATAAAATAAAGAAAAACTTACGAATAGGCTTTTCGGAGAACCTTCAATTCAATTATATTTACAAAAATTGTTGGTCTAGTGGTTGTAGTAGTTCGACTGCTGATCATGAGGTCCCAGGTCGGGGCAAAAAAATCAATTATTGAGTTTTTCCGTCAAGAAATCAGGAAGTTGGCGGTCTCACCCCCGTGCCTCGGAAAACACGTAAAGCCGTTGGTCCTGCGCCTGATCTCTCTCTGGTCGTGTCGGTTTACCGTCCCATCGGACTATGAAAGTGATGGAATAGAGAGTGCACCTGTGCTTGCTCATACATTTGGGCACTACAATCCTGTCCTGCGCCGATGGCTAGTCTCCGTTAAGGCTAGCCACCGTGACCGAATTTCGTTCTGGAGGACATTATTATTATTATTTACAAAATTGAGTATGTTTCTACATAAATGTGTAACAAACTCCATGTAATGGCGGTGTGAGAGAATCCACTAACCTAGAACCTTCCGTGGGTGTCGTACTCGTAAGAGGCGACCGAATTTAATGTCTGCGCACGAACGAACTCTTTCAATTAAATTTGTATTATTTGATGTTTATTAACTTATCTAGGCTCGTCAACACCCCTACGCGTATTACAGGGCCGGCTGTCCGACTGAGACTGCCGCATTAGTTACCTCACATCGTGACGTATGTTCAATGCCACCTCCAAATCGGTGAGACGTAGTAATCTAATTGTATTTTAGTTATATATGTCTCTCTTTTGCTCAATAGGCCTTTTCTCATTTCTGAGAAGTTGTGAAGCAGTTAGTCCGCAGTCAGCAGTGGACTTAACATGTATTTGAAATATTTCATTTCTCAACACACAAGATATGCGAAACGATGATCCTTCCTACCTGCCTCCTCAGAGAAAACTTTTTGAGATTTGTTCCAGCACAACACATTAGACATGTAAACAAGTGTAGATGTGATGTCATTTGATAAACAATTACAAAAAAATTAATCAAAACTAAAATCTGGCTTCAAGAACTAAAAGGAATAAAATAGTTTCACATTCTGAAGTCGGTGATATGACAAAATGTACAGAAGAGCTAAAGCCCCGACTTCAGAATGTGAAATTATTTTATTCTATATAGTTATTTGAATTCGGCTTTTACTTTTTGTTAAATGTAAATTTTTTACCCTTTTGAGCGAACTAAGGAATATCACAATCTCAATTTCGACGAAATAGTTACATTAAACACTTCAGCCCCTATTTCGCACCCTTAGGGGTGGAATTTTTCATATAAATATATATTTGACCACCCTAGAAGTACTAACTGTTTAATAAAAAAAGAGTCATCAAAATCGGTTCATAATTGACAAAGATATCGCGTATACATACATACAAACAAAAACATACAATTGAATTTAGAACCTCCTCTGTTTTTTGAAATCGTATAAAAATATACAAATTAGCACTACGTTGTAAGTATATGCTGTAAAAAAACCTCAAAATATGCTACTGATTTTTTTCTAATAACATCGCAGTAGCATATTTCTAAGAACTAAATGGAACAATTTTTCTTTGCAGAAAGTGCGGCCTCCACACTTAAAGCTCGTATTGTTAAAGCGAATGCGTGGAAACGACAAAATTCATCCGTCACTCGCTTTTGTCCGCGAGGTAATGTACCGGACAGAAGACGTAGCTAAACAATTCCTTTTGAGAACATATATATTATGTAACTGAACTAGAATTTGAAAAAGTAAAGGAAGGAAGAAAGATTTTTATTCGAGGCAAGAATACAAAAAAGAGGGAAAAGGATGGCAGCTCCTCATAATTTTTTATCATTAATTAAAAAATAATCTTCCTGATAAAACTCAATAATAATAGTTAAAAAACTGCAATTTCCAATCCGCTTCCAAGTATACCCTTATTAGGCAATCTATGGGGTAGGCCGTGGAATTTTGATAGGCTGTAATGATGAATGAATGAAACGTATCTGTAAACAAGTGTATATTTTTTAATATTATAAAATTATAAGAAATAAGATTTAATACTAAAAAAAACATGAGTGTTCTCTGAAAAACGTCCGAACTCGTCGAGAGTGGACACGTTCTCGACAAGTGTGTGCTTGTTCAAATGGACAGTACTCAAAAAACTTCTCAACTGGAATAACAAATATTCTAAAACATCCACCGGCTTCTATCTAGAGTTATTATTTTTTATAAAAAGCGTCAAACCTGGTGGTAAATGCTGTCGTTCGTATAGAATAGAATAGAATAGAATATTTTTATTCAATATAGATTATTACATAATACTTATTGAAAGTATTTTTTTTATTTACCACTGGTTTAGAAAATATCTCTGTCCTGGGAAGAACCAGCAAGAAACCCAGCGGGACTTTTTTTTTAAACATATTTCACCTTATAATAATTTTGTTTGTACATACAAATTTTAAATGAGTTTTAGTAGAACCAGCATGGATCGTAAAACCTAGATCTACCCTCGATTAAGAATCAAAGTAATGGGGTGATAAACTCCTGAGGACTGTTTGTGGGCATAGTTGCACTGATGATCTGGTGGGCTGTATGCTCGTTAGTCGCGTTAGTACTAAAAAATAAACAACAAAAATATAATTAACGATCGTGACTATGTACTTTTTGATTCGGTTAATTTCCTTCGTTGCAAGAAGAGTTTGTGTTTCGATTGTCGTGTACGTATTATAGTTGAATCGTCGACTACAAGTAGTTCATTCTGAAAACACGAAAAGTTAACTATTAACGGGTTATTTTAACAAGTTCGTTAAATCATCGCGTACGACTCCGTAGACATAGCTCATTACTTAAAAAAGACTAGCAATGCTATTTGCACTAATAATATTTCCACTGGCTACTAAAAATAAGGGGTTCTCTGCGTGATAAACTTAGAAATGAGGATATCCGCAGAGGACCGTGCTTTGTGGCATTCCTTGGGGGAGGCCTATGTTCAGCAGTGGACTTGTGAAGGGCTGTAATGATGATGATAATGACTAAAAATAAGCTTAAAATGCTTGTATTAGGCGTGGCTCACCACACTTGTCGAATGTTAAATTCGAACTCACGAATTTTGACTAACCGGTCCGCAACCTTAATCAATAGGGCACTGTCGCTTGGTCGTTATATATCTATATAATAAGATGTTTTGTATCTATGTGGCAATAATAAATTGCTATATCTGCTTAAATTATTGGGTATAAAATATTACTGAAATCCTGTTGTAGCTTTTTTCCTTATTTCTAAAGAAAAACAGGAATGAATTACTATAATATATTCATATAAGCATGAAATTTCTCCTTACTTAGCTTTACATTTATGATAGTAGGGTGAAACGTGACCTAAATAAGCATACATACAGAGTGGCGTGTTCAAACTCCGTTCGGTTTACTAAACTTCGAATAATATATTAATATTAAAAACGTTTGAGAACTGTTTTGAGATGGTTTTTCCGAAATAAACGAGAATAAATGAGCTTCTGAAATGGCAGAGCAGAGTCTATATCACCGGATGATGCTTCATTTTGAGGCGAAATACGTGTCGTTTTATCGACAAGTGTATGTATTTTCTATTATCACGCTAGCAGTAGCGACAGGTAAAGTAATGACACTGATAGTGCACTGTGAACGCGATTGTGTGACGGAGAGAGAACTCTTCAAACTAAGTTATACACGATACTTTATATTATCAGCATGCAGATATCACCAAATAAACTTTCTCAAATATGAGAAAGTTTATTTCATTTAACAATTATTCTTTTTATATATTATCTCGTGGATGCCATAATAGGTAATAGAATAAAGCAGTTTCCTGATTACAAATCCCTCGCATGCTAACCGCGGAAACTATGACAAATATCCCCCTTATTAGGCTATCTATGGAGGAGGCCTATGTTCAGCAGTGTAGTTTTGATAGGCTATAATGAATAAAAGAAAATGTCTGAGTGCTTTAAAAAAATATTACAGACGAATGCCTCTGATGCCAACGAATGAATTACAGACCAACAGATGAAAAGTGTTCCGTATTGTTAATTTTGACACAGATTTTTCATCGTGGTGGAGCCATGCTGCAGCTATATTAGTAGTATAGTTGTAGTACGAATGGGTCGGCTCGACCGGGGACCACGCTCTCACAGAATACCAGCGGAAAATAGCAGCTTAACACTGCTGTGTTTCGTATGGTGAGTGTAGAGAACCGGAGAACCTTTTTACTGGAAGAGGCATTCCATCTTAGTCCTCACGGGTGACAACGCATCTGCATTTTGATTCTTTATTGAAGATAGATGTAGATGTCTATGGGTCACAGCAACCACCACCATCAGGTGGGCTGTGTGCTCGTTTGTCACCCTATCCTATAAAAAAAAAATGCCTCTGATTCCAGGAATGAATTATAGACCAACGGATGAAAAGTGTTCCGTATTGTTAATTTTGAATTTTTCATCGTGGTAGAGCCATGCTGCAGCTATATTAGTAGTATAGTTGTAGTACAGAATGGGTCGGCTCGACCGAGGAAGGACCACGCTCTCACAGAATACCAGCGTAAAATAGCAGCTTAACACTGCTGTGTTTCGTATGGTGAGTGTAGAGAACAGACCCTTTTACTGGAAAAGAGGCATTCCATCTTAGTCCTCACGGGTGACAACGCATCTGCATTTTGATTCTTTATTGAAGATAGATGTAGATGTCTATGGGTCAGGCAACCACTTACCATCAGGCTGTGTGCTCGTTTGTCACCCTATCCTATAAAAAAGATAATAGTAAAAGATAGATGATAATGTATAAGAAAATCAAGCGATTTTATTGAAAATAAGCAGAATTTTCTGGAAGACAGATTGTTTTATAAACTATACATTATTATTGATGTTTTTTATTGCTTTTGCACATAATATTTCCATGCTTGTTACTGACATGATGACACACATGTTATTGTCAGAGAGTTATTCTTCACAGAACTCATGGTGAAAACTTAACTCAGCCCAAATACATGATCTGAAACAGATACAATTCGAGTCAATATAGTAATAATCCCTACAAATAATGGTCGATAAATTCAAAATGTTTACAGACTTACCACAATATTGTCATAAGTTTTTCTTTCCCTATTATAGGAAACCTGCAGAAAGTGATCAGATGATTTTGTGCTTTTTATTTGCGCAACACTTATAGCACACGTAAATATTTTAAAAACGCATGTCACACTCGGAGAATTATGTAATCTCATACACATTTATTAATGTGTCACGTACCATTACGAATTACTTAAGACATTTACGTAGCTGAGTGCACATTACATGACGTGTCTTATCGTACTGTAGTCTTTATCTTGAATTTAACGTAAGTAACGAGGGTTGTTACGTTCGCAATAAAGTCGACTACTTGTGATGTGCTTAAAGTTGATTCTTTTTCGTAATTCATAAAAGAAATTTAAAAAAAAACCTATAAGTTAAGTAATAAATGTGTAAGGTGAAATGTACCAACCTCTTCTCCAAGTGCCAACCTTAGTACTGAAGTTCTGCAGAAAGAACTTAATTATTTGAACTCTGAGTTAGTGGTTAGCCATTGCGGAGTCTATTTCTCTTAATGATGCCTCGTTAAAAGGCGGATCACGTGTCATATTATCGACGGTAATTTTTATTTCTAGTGAAGAGATTAGTAAGGTGTTGGATATGATATCGTTATTGTGCAAAATTCCTGCTAGAGCTTCAAGACACACTGAAGTATCAGAATGAAAACTCCCAATGTGTTTGATGAATGAACCGAATAGTGGTAATGTATGAATATCCACTACCCCGTGAGTGTCATATGAGGCGACATAGGGAACCTGAACCAGAAGGCAGCAACATCTTCCTGATAACAGCTGATTAAAAATAAAAACTGCGGTTGCTCACCTAAGAGAGGTTTATGTTCAGCAGTGAACTTTTGTTAGGCTGTAATGGTAATGGTTGATGAATGAATCTGATTATGAAGAAAGTTTTGTTCAACGGCTACATCATTCCAGTTCCAATTATCGTCGATGGTCAAATTTTTGAAGTTATCCAGAAATATATCTACGTCCAGAAGATATTGCAATAACATAAGAATAACTTCAAGAAGAAAGCCAATAGAAGGATTCAGTTAAGTTACAACCAGTGCATCCTAGCCGTACACACATGAAATGTCGCAAAAATGTTGAAGAATTCCGGCAAAGAACCTGACGTAGCCTGCCATATTTTTAAGCTAAAATGGCAATGAGCTTTTCAGAATGTGTCTGTCACAGAAATAACAACCGTTAGTGTAGACATGTCACGGAGTGGAGACAGTGTTCAGGTTTTTTTTACTTAGTCTTTTTACTATTCTAAGCCATAGTTTGACTACTATCGGTAAGTGGTGATGCAGCCATAGATGATTAAGTGTACTGACTTAACAAAAGCCTATTAATTGCCGTGAATACTCCACATTGTAATCATATGGAAAGACAGATACTGGTAGCTTATTCCACTCTTTTGCTATACGCATGACGAACAATGATGCAAACCTTTTGGTTCAAATGCGTGGTGAGTCAACAACGAAACGGTGGAAATAGGTTAACGTAATGTGTTACGCCTTCTTAGGAAGCGACCATCTACGCAAGGTGGCCAGTAACAACTGAATGCATTCCCCAAATACGGGGCGCACCCAAAAACGATGGAGCACTCTTGCCTATAAGTAATCTAGTCATTCTTGACATAGAGAATTCCACTCCTTAGCGGTACTTACAATGAAATTGTTCCAAAAACATTTGACTTAAAACAAAAGGATAGAGTAGCTTTTAAATTGTAAAACAATTTTTAGAATCGGCATTTATCCACGCGAACGAAGTCGCGATAGGATCAGCTACTCGTAGTTTTAAGTAACTTGAAATAAACGAGATAAAATATGATAGTTTACTTTTGTTTAATTTTATCAAAGCAATTTTATAAAGATCAATATTACGTGGAGTGTGTGATGAAAAGGTGTAATGCAAAGCGCGCGTAATGAAGCCGTCGTCAAACAGCGCTGCCGATGCGATGTTTGCTCAGCCACCTGATTAAACGTTCTGCCGCGGCGACATCGCGCCTACTTTATTGTAATACTTTGCATATACAATGCTTAATGTTCTTCGATACGAGATTAGTAGAGTTTTATCTATATACAAAATGTGTTTGATAGTATTATAATCAATAGAAATAAGTTTTTTTTTATTTATTTATTTACACACATCAAAACACAGAAACAATTATACAATTAGTTCGTACAAACTTATTCCATAACATATTAAAATAGATTCTAGTAGACCCATACACACAATATAAATAAAACAATACCAAAATAATAATAATAAATACAATAATTACACAATATAGAATGCATATAAACAAACACTAATATAATACAATATCAGACCGAGAGCCAAATTTCGTCTCAGCGTTTGGTCTCTCGGGCCGGATGGTACGTGTGCAAGAAGTTGTCACTTACACGTTTTTTACATACTAATAAAGTTTCAAAACCTCTAACGTTTGTCGGTAGAGAGTTAGTTACACAACTTAACCCCATGAACAGAAAATGAATAGGAGTAAAATTAGAATTATGGACAGGATAATTAAGAGATTGAAAAAGGGATCTGCATAGTTCATCCGGAGGATAGGTGAAGGAAAATCCAATTCTTAGACATTAGGGAGAGGATGAATTATGCAAGATGTTACAGAGTTACTCGAAGTTAAATTGGGAACTACTTGAGCTGCATGCGATATTGAGATATTTCCTGTGTCCATACATGAAACGAATAGCCTGATTTTGCAAACGCTCAAGTTTATTAAAGAGACAGGTGCCAGCCCAATCAAACAGAGGCGAAGAGTGAGCGCGAGCGATATTAAAATTTTAGTGGTAAGACACTTTGAAGGCATTTAAATGAATGAAAGGTAAAGTGGACTTAACTAATAACTTCATCGATATACTATACGCGGACTATGATAAATGGTGATCAAAAGCTTTTTTTTAACTTTGCAACAGTAAGTTTACCAAAGTCTGTCAAAAGTACTATCAAAGTCCGCTGCTGAACATAGGCCTCCCACATAAATTGCCTCAAAAGATGTATATCAGCCATAGTTGCCACTCTTGGAAGACGGTTTGGCAACCACCAGTTTTCAACCGACTTCAAAAAACGGAGGAGGTTCGACTGTATTTTTTGTGTGTGTTACCTCAGAAATTTTTTCTACGTTAACCGATTTTGATAATTATTTTCTTATTTGAAATCTGGTGATTTTCGTGTTTTCCTATATAAATTTGATCCAAATCTGATCAATGGTTATTTAATTATCCTTGGTAATGCGTAATTAATTGACTTCGACTACATTGATGATGTTCTCATTTTATTTATATTGAAGTCAGTTGTACAAATTTTTATTTTACCACTTGTTTATTATTTTGAGATGTTATCAGAAGATGGCGCTACCTCTCCCTTGCTTCATTTTTCTCTTTCGCCTCTTATAACTCACACGTGAATATATGAAGTAGTGGATTCACTTCTTTACCACACGGTGCTTATCTTATTATGTTAATGAGCCATATGTCACTCAACATTTTTATGTTGAGGGAGAGCGTAGCATCTCCTCAGAATTTCGTAAAACTGGTTTAAAATTTAACTAAATTTCAAGGCAAAATCTTCATCGATTTAATTGAAGCAAACAATTTTCTTTTTATACTTTCACACCATGAATATACAAAAAATCAACACTTAAAATATAACAACTCCAAAGTAAATACTTCAGATAGGAGAGATGTGCCTACCGCAACATACTGATTCGATGCCATTTGGCTTCGAGCCCAGCTTCCTCACTTATACTTCATAGTCGCTACTGAAAAATGTATCGACACATAATACATTATGTACGAGCAACACACTTTTAAAAGTTAATGAATTAGTATAAGCATTAAATATTCAAAAACTAAATCAGAAGCCTAAAGTACCCTATTACTAGTGGATCCTATTATTTATTCAGCCAGTACAAGAACTATTTAATCAACCAGTACAAGTTTCCATATTGTTACTATTAATAAATTTATAATTAATATTCATGTACAAAAGATAAACATAATATTTACAAAATATTAACAAAACATATGAAAAAATAATAATATTAAAAGTAAGAGCTACAGCAGTGTTTGACTAATCTATATATATATATAAAAAGCAAAGCTGAATGACACATCTATCAACGCACAGCCGAAACTACTGAACGGATTTCGCTGAAATTTGGCATACAGACAGCTGTAATGACGTAGGCATTCGCTAAGAAAGGATTTTTGAAGATTCACCCCCTAAGGGGGTGAAAAAGGGGTTAAGAGTTTGTATGGACGTCCGTCATTTTTAGAGCTAGAAGCCTGAAACTTTGTTTTTAGGTTAAAGATTAGAAATAAACAATTATATGTTCTAGGGTTTTTGAAAATTCAACCCCTAAGGGGGTGAAAAAGGGGTTGAAAGTTTGTATGGGGAAACAAGATTAGTTAAACTATTTTATTCGAAACTTCACAGGAGTACTCCTATCAATAAATGAGTAAACAAGTGTTTCAGGCTCTTTCAGAATTCAACCCCTAAAATGTGGAAAAAGGGGTGACAAATTCTGAAAATCAACATGGGTATCGTTTTTCATGGTTTATCGGGTCGCTCATTACGAAAACAACAACTATTTCAAAATCCAACGTAGCAGACGGGAAATACCTACGATTATCCCTTGTGGGGGTGCGATGTGGTTGAAATGTCAATATGGGGTCGTGTTATGAATTTTTGGGACGTTAAGTACGAAAATGGCATCGATTATTGTTTGAAACCAACATGGATGGAAGGATGGATGGATGTATGTTTGTATGTTAAAACCATCATGCGTTGGGTGACTTGGGTGTCATTTTTAATGTTTTTGGGTCGTAAAAAACAGCCCGTGTAGTGGCGGGTAAGAATATCCACTATCCATATCTTCCCGTGGGTGTCGTAAGAGGCGACAGAGGGAAACTGAGGCAGAAGATGGGCAGCAGCATTTTTCTGATAAAAAGCAAAAACCAATAAAAAAAACTGCGGTTGCCAACCCGCTCGCCAAGCTTGGCAACTATGGCAATATACCCCCCATGAGCAACGACACTAATAAACGGCTCCCAGTCCCCGGTGGCCCCGCTATTCCTGGCTACGGTGGCGACCATGGTAACGGCGGGGCAGGGGGTGCTAAGAATCTCCGGTGGAGGTTCGGTTGCCACCTACGACGATTCGACCTGGCAACTTATAACGCACGCACCCTGAGGGCTGACGAGAAGATCCTGGACCTGGAAGAAGAGATAGACAAGTTACGCTGGCATATTATAGGATTATCCGAGGTCCGAAGAGAGGGGGAGGACACGGTAATCCTCGAATCCGGCAACTTTTTCTATCAGCGGGAGGGCGACCATCTGTCCCAAGGAGGTGTCGGATTTATCGTCCACAAGTCTCTCGTTAACAACGTTGTAAAGATTGGGAGTGTGTCGACGAGAGTTGCGTACCTTATACTCAGAATCACCAAACAGTATTCGCTGAAGGTCATACAGGTTTACGCACCAACCTCGGCACACGCCGATGAGTAGGTGGAGGAAATGTATGAGGATATCTCAAGAGCCATACATTCCTCCGAAACCCACTATACGGTGTTAATGGGAGACTTCAACGCAAAACTAGGCACAAGAGAGAACGGTGAGCTGAAAGTAGGGAAATTCGGATTAGGGCAACGGAACCCAAGGGGCCAGCAGCTGGCCGACTTCATGGAGAAAGAGGGACCCTTTATGACGAACTCTTTCTTCCAGAAGCGGCCCCACAGGAAGTGGACCTGGTCGAGCCCCGACGGTTTGACAAAAAATGAGATTGACTTCATTATGACGAGTAGACGGCAACTGTTTAGTAATGTCTCAGTGATCGCGATGGTGAAAACTGGAGCGGAGCTAAGTTTTGCAAGACCCGCCGCAGAGGAACACAAAAACTCTCCGATCACACTCTTAATCTTGTGGCTGTTAGACGGAAAATGAAGCTACATTCCTCAGTAGATTTGATAGCATACAGGCAACTGAACAGAAAGATCTCCAAATGCATGCGGCGGGACTTACGCAACTTTAATACTGCTCGTATTGAAGAAGCAATCGAGAGGAACCAGGGCTCCAAAGTCTTTGCCAGAGATCTGTCTGCCAGAAAGAGCAAACTGTCGAAGCTGAAGACCGAATGTGGCGTTGGAATGTATCGCTTCCGGGACACCTGAGATTTTGAGTGAGATTGAGAGGTTCTATGGGCAGCAGTACACGTCATCGTTGAAGCCACACGCAAGTGTGAGTAACGATCCAAGAGCAAGTCTTATCCGACACTATTCCGATGATACCTGGACGTCAGTCTGAGCGAGATTAGAATGGCTCTCCAGCACCTTAAAAACGGCAAGTGCCCGAGCGAGGATGGGGTTACAGCGGAGCTTCTGAAAGCGGGTGGAAAACCGGTACTTGAAGTCCTTCAGAAGCTCTTTAATTCCGTCCTCCATGGTGGCACTACTTCGGAGGCGTGGAGCAGAAGTGCGGTGGTCTTGTTCTTCAAGAAAAGCGATTAAGTGGTAAAACTGTATTAATCCACTTGAAGCAAATCGGGAAAGTAAAAAAAAACTTGAACGATGGGTACCTCATGAATTGAGTGAATCGAACTTGCAAACACGTGTCGACTGCTGCGTTACTTTGCTCAACCGACACAATAATGAAGAGATTTTAAATCGAATCATTACCTGTGATGAAAAGTGGATACTGAACGATAATCGGAAGTGCTCGTCGCAATGGCTGAACCCTGGAGACCCAGCCAAATCCGCTGGCTGGCTAAACGAAATTTGACTCAGAAAAAGTTACTTGTGAGTGTTTCGTGGACTAGCGCCGGTGTCGTTCACTACAGCTTTCTAAAATCTAGCCAAACTATTACGGCAGATATCTATTGTCAGCAACTGCAAACCATGAAGGAAGAACTAGCTGCTAAACAAGAGAGATTGGTCAATCGCTCTAGGCCACTGCTGCTTCACGACAACGCAAGACCACAAACTGCACAACAAACAACCACTAAGTTAGATGAGCTACAATTGGAATGTCTGCGACATCCACCGTACTCCCCGGACGTTGCTCCAACAGATTACCATTTTTTCCGGAATTTGAACAACTTCTTACAAGGAAAAAAATTCAACTCCGATTCGGCAGTCCAAACCGCCTTCAAAGAGTTTATTGATTCTCGCCCCCATGGTTTTTTTTAGTAAAGGGATCAATGAACTACCTATTAGATGGCAAAAGTGCATAGATAACAAGGATGCATACTTTGATTAATTAAATATATTTTACAAAAAAAAATTGACTTTATATTCCTCCCGTACAAAACGCCAATTTCATATGTAAGGACCTAATATTTAATAAAGACTATTATTATTATATTACGAGTATTATATAGTTGTTTTGTTTCGCACACCTTATGTTATATTTATTCAGGAACAACAAAACCATTCATAATATTGGAATATAGAAAGTTGTTTACATGCTAAATCAGGTTGAGTTGAGTTTTAAAGAAAATTGAATTTAAATTTTAAACTACCTCGCTATGCTATGAATGACTCCCGTGGATCCGTTGCATTTCTTGAAGATAGTTTGAGTGTTTTGCAACTATCATTATCAGATGAAACCAAAAATAGAAAAGAGAGATATTTAGCACGCTTGTCTTTGACGCTGTTGTATTATATACTCGTGTGATCATCATCATCATTACAGCCCATCACAAGTGTCATAAAACCAAAATACTGAGATACCTGTATCTATTATCATTCCATCTAGAGGAGGGCCACTCTACAAACCGCTTACAAATACAAGGTTGGAAGGACTGAAAATAACGTCTGCTGAACCAACTAGTGTAGTGAGTGTAGTAGAGATCATGTAACTTCTTGTCTATTTGCCCGACTGCGATCATAATCACGTAATGTATTTGTTTTGTCGAGACAATTGGTTCATAGCTATGCTTTAGGATCCGATTCCGATTGTTTGCCTCGTTTGTCTAGGAGTCGTAAGCGCGACTGCTGATCATGAAGTACCGGATTCGGATCCCGGCTCAGATTAAAATCAGTTATTGGGGTTTTCTGACAAGAAATTCTCAGTAGCAGCCCGGAGTCAGGAAGTTTGTGGTGTTTCACACCGGGTCTCGGAAAGCACCTAAAGCCGTTGGTTTTGCGCCTGGTATCTCTCCAGTCGTGTTATATAGATTTTATTTCTTGCCACTAATACGGGGTTTCTTTATTCAACCTCAATAATAATTTACTGCAAAGTAAATGAAGTGTATGAAAACGCCTTTTTTTAAAACGAAATACCAGATTGTCAACTATATTTATTAACCGTTATAAGCTTTTTTGTTTTAAGTCATTCTTAGTTACCGAATGAATAATTTGTAATATAAATAATGAAACGGATCGTTACGACAAACGGAACGATACTTGAATATAGGAATTGGACATAAGTCAACATAAATTGTGAATAAAAATTATTGTGATCCATTAATATAGAATTTGTTACTAAGTTGAATATAGCGCCACCAATCGGATCATGTAGTAGTCCTCCAGACCGAATTTCGGTCGCGGCGGCGCATCTGCGTAGGACAGTGCACAGTGTACTCTCACTTTCATAACCCGATTTGGCGGAAGTCCGACACGATCGGAGAGAGAGAGATCTGGCGCAGGATCAACAGCTTTACGTGCTTTCCGAGGAGGAGGCAATGGGGTGAGAAACCGCTATCTTCTGACTCCGGGCTGCTATAGAGAATTTCTTGGCAGAAAAACTCCAAAACTGTTTTATTTGTCAGACCCGGGATTCGAACCCATGATCAGCGGCTAGTTTACGACTACTAGACCAATGAGGCAGTACGGCGCGTTATAAAATAGTGTTAGGTACTCAAAAATGACTCGTTAGTTTTAAGAAGCCTGTACATTAAAATGCATGTAATAAGGTACATATATATTATATTTGCAATTTTTACAAAGAATAATACATATCTGTGTAGAAATGCGCTGCTTACAGAATTTTATTAAATTTTCTCATATGTAACTGACACTAAAATCGATGTTCCACATCTTTCCCCTCTCTGCGGCTGACTGGTTTTATAGCTGAAATTGAATGGAATATGGCTGTTGTATTAAATATGAGAGGCAATCACGCGGCGAGTTTGTTTGAACTTTTTAATTGAAAAGCGTTTTAAATAATCTGTTTTTAAACAAAATCTGATGTGATATACCATAAAAAATAATGTTTTTATGCTTTAGGCAGCTTAGCTCTATACTCTGTCAGTCCCTTTAACTTGTGTCAATTCTTCCTAACTTCAGTGATTTATGACTGTATGGATGATTTTACTTTTTTTATTTTAATAATGGTTTTATTACAACTTATCAACGCTCACCGCTGTATAAAGTCCTTCCATAGATTGTCTCGGAGTTGTCGATATTTGCTAAAGATGTCACGCCGTTTTAACAATAAAAAAATGATTTCTTATATTTACGCGAACACTACACATTGAATAAAACTATTTTTACGGATTTTATCGCGTTTAATTTACTATTTTAATTCCCGATATTTCTTATTTTAGTCCCCCCCCCCCCACCCCGTGACCATGGGTGCTGTAAAGCACCCGAAACTTCGGGAATTAAAATAGTAAATTAAACGCGATAAAATCCGTAAAAGTAGTTTTAATCAATAAAAAAAATGGTGCGTTTACTAAAGAAGCTGTGGGACCATTTTGAATTAATTGTGCATTCACAATTTAGTATTGTTTGTTATTTTATTCTTAACGCGATAACGAATGATATATTTTTCTTTAAGTTTAAGAAACGAAATCATTCAACTCGTTAAAACTAACACTTATATAACAATATCAACTAAGTATCTATGTTAAGCACAAACAATTTAAAAAAATAACTAATATTTTTAACCATTAAAATTATTAGAATTATTTTTTACGAAGTACTTAAAACAATTAAGAATCGCCATCTTTACAAGCGTTCAGTATTACTCCACGTTTACAACAACGTATGAAACTGATATTTTACATGTCGTATCCACTGTTTTAATTTATAACAAGTTGTTAGAAAAGTTGTGTATACAAAACTTGCAGAAAACTGTCAAAAACATTTTCCTGTTTGAGACGGGTTTGGAACATATCTTTTGTTTTCGTATTTCTTTTCTACTTGTATTCTAGTGCAATGTGTCCCCAATGTGCACAGATACAGTTAAAACATTGTAAAATGTTTTTTCTGTATCTAGATTAGTCTGTTACACAATTTTCAATGAAATACTTGCAACTTGTCTATGATATGATATGATGGTGTTTGATCGGTGTGAATGGTGCCTGTGTATCATACAAGAACATAACATGTTCATCATAAGCAGAGACTAAGTGTGAACACAAAACTTTTTTTTTTTTAATAGAAAAGGGGGCAAACTAGCATGCGGCTCACCTGATGGTAATTCCACAGAGAAGTTGTACGAGGAAGAAAAGTCCTAGTAAAACGCACAGTGGTAGAACGCCAAGTATTCAGATGGTGAGGATGGTATCGTGAATTTAGACGCCATGTGCGTTCGTGAAATTTGGCGCCTAGAATTAATCCGAACAATTTCTCAGAGCACTCCCCGTGATAGATGCGGTAGAATATGCAAAGAAATGCAACATCCCTACATAGCGCCAGTGAATCAAGCCGATCAGAAAGAACTCGGTCGTCAAAGATTCGAACCGTTCTGCGCTGGATGTGGTCAAATGGAAAGAGCTGGCACTGGAGTGCACCGGTTGTTCATCTCTGGGAGATGAGAACAGTATTCCATATAAGGCCGAACTTGCGCTTTGTAAAGTTGCAAGCGATGTGCCAGCATGAAATACTGTCTCGCTCTGCTGAGCACACCAAGCTTTTTAGAGGCCAATTTGGCCTTTCCTTCCAAGTAACCACGAAACTGCACACTATTCGATATGTCGACGCTAAGGATTCCGATGCTAGCTGAGGCAGCACCTTCCAGCAGACCTTGAAACTGAAGAGATACGACAAAGGGGTTCTTTTTAGCGGTAAACGCACAAACTTGTGTCTTCTGGGAATTGAACTGGACTAGATTTAATCGCCCCCAATCCGAGACTTTGTTCAGCAAAGACTCGACTTCAGACAAGTTTGTCCCGGTACTCAGCGACGTTTTCCCGAGAAATATTGGCATGGCCATTGTATAAGGCATCACCAGTGCTGTCGTCTGCATAGCAATCAATGTTACCAGTTTGCAATATGTCATTGATATGCAGAAAAAACAGTGTTGGTGATAGCACGCAGCCTGGAGGAACACCAGCGTTAATAGGCTTGTAATCAGAGCATGCACTGTCTACTACGACCTTGATACTCTTATCAACAAGGAAACTGGTGATCCAATTGCACAATTTCTCAGGAAGCCCATAGAGGAAGGGAGCTTTGATAGAAACGCTTAGTGCCAGACCCGATCGAAGGTCTTCCCTGTGTGGTGCGCTTTTAATTTGTACGTAGCTTTGTGAATACAACTTTAGGCAATGCATTTAAGGTTGAATTTACATTAATGTATATATATTGCAACTAGAATTACGTCAAAGTAATTGGTGACAGTTTTTAGAGAACTTTTGCATGGGATTGTGTAGCTAGTTTTTTATTAGTGATCGATGTCTTTATAACGTGTTTCGAAGTTGCGACCAGTCTGACCAACGTAAACGGCACATCATCACAAACAAGTTTGTAAACACCTGACTTTTGACGAATATCTAACTTATCTTTATTATTACAGATATTTCTAAGAGAATCGTTTGTTTTGAACGCAACGTAAACGCCGCTCTGTCGAAGAGTATTATCTATTTTTTCAGATATGGAGCCTAAGTAGGTCAAACTGCTCACATATCAAAGGGCACTTTGAGGTTGAACCACGTACAGAGAATTGCGAAAGGCATGCTTTTATTTCTTTATAATTAAATTGTTCATTAAACAATCTCATTATAAATAGCAGCTGTTTTTCACTCGCCGCTCACTTAACGGTCAGCCACCGCAGAGTCTACTACACCTGAAGATGCCTCGTGTAGAGGCGAAACACGTGTCGTATTATCGGTATATTGGTGGTATGTCTTTCCTAGTGTAGTGTTAGTGGGAGTAGTGGTGCTGGGATTAGTGGTGACAGTGATAGTGCACGCAATTGAAAGAGGGCGGGATGTGCTCTTCAGACTAGGTAAGACACATCATTTTATTTTATTGAGCGGATATTGGCAAAGTAAATTTTTCCAACTTTAATATAATGGATTTTCGCAAAGCAACGCCTGATTCTATTAATTAGCTTCTACTTTTATTTGAAATTATCCCAAATTGAATGTGATTTATGGGTAACAAAGTTTTTGTCTACCGATCGACCCTTAAGAATGTGTGCATGCGCAGTAAAATCAGTTTAAATAATGCATTACCACGCTTTTTGAATTTATAAGATAAAAAGGACAGAATATTTGAGATTTTTTAAATTAATTTTTCTTCACCATTTGCCTTTATTACTTATTCTTAACCTTCTCTGCAAATTAGGCCGGTTATTGCAAAATAACCCTGTATATACTTGTTGGCGGCTGAGTGTGTGAACAAATGAGTAAACAAAACATGTTTGAAATAATACCAATCTATAAGACAAGTCTTTTGCAAGTTTTGTTGACTGTGGGCTGTAAACGAGGAATAAGACCATTCCGTCTTTACAGATAGATGGAGTTGATGGAGTGATAACCTGATGCTTAGATGGAGTGACGACCTGATAATATATGCAGAAAGTCGATGGATGCAGATGGCTCAGGACCGTGCTTTGTAGTGTTCCTTGGGGAGGCCTATGTTCAGCAGTGGACTTGTGAAGGGCAATAATAATGATTATAATTCTATATTTACAAGCGTTGAGTATAAGATCGGAGCAACATAACGACTTAACTTTTTGTTAACACTCGATTTCGCTCTCCATCTAATTTGTGTACCGCGAACTTTATATGAACATCGATTCTTAATGAGTAAACTCCAAAACCGCATTTTTTTAGTTTGAGTTGGTATCGGGAAGGTGATGCTACCTATCTCCTTATCATTTACCTCTGTCAATTCTTTGAAGTGCTCGTAAACGTTTTATGACAATTTATATATATAGCCGTTAAGTTGCCATCGTCTCACGCGCACCGCAATGTAATATAGCTTTCGCTTTATATACAAATCCAAGCTCAACATTTCAAACTTGTAGCTACAGATATACTGTTAATATTAGCATGTCGGTGATGCGAACTATAAAAATTTTACCCATCCAAAAATCGCCCAACAAACTTAAAGAAGTTTTAACCCCAAAAATCTTAGGGCTTCCAATAGGTGGCGGTATAACCATCGTTAACGTCAGGAGTAAAATCTTCCCACCCGGTGAAGGGATGCAGCGTCACAGTCAAATAACTATCTAGAGAGGGAGTCCAAGGGGTCCCACAAAAATGTTATATAATCCCTAAGTGTACCGCTAAAAATGCCTGACTGTAGCATTTCCGATCTGCGAGGCAGGCGGAAGGCTGGGCATCTTAACGGTCATCGCATTATTTTTTCCGCCGTCCTGACCCTTACCGACCGGCGCTGAATCAGGTAGTTCACCCGACGTAATCTGATCGTGCGCACGTGTCGAAATGTCCTTAAGACCAAGACCGTTTCAATGTATTAATGTAACATGTTTATTAAATTAATAAATAAATAATTTGTGAAAATTGAATTGCTTTTTATTTGCGATCAATTTTTACGTGGATTTTTATGCGATACTTAAACCATTTGCCTGGACCTGGAACCCCTACTAAAAAAATCTGGGTACATAAAATTAATTTCTATTGAAAGTCATTTTTTACTTTTACCACTGGTTCAGAAAAAACCTCTTTTCTGGGAAGAACCAGCAAGAAGTCCAGCGAGACTTTATTTATAAAGTTTATATATTATAAATAATTTAGGAGTGAAATATTTTGCGGACGTCTGTCTTTGCGTCCGAAAACAATCTACACGTCTTCAAGGCAAGAATGAATAAGCTTTCGCTACGCTATGAGATAGTGCGATTCACCATCTGGGGCTTCATCACCACTTACCACCAGGTGGGATTGAGGTCATGCACTGGCTTATAATAAGTAAAAAAAAAAACAAAAACACAGATTGTACAAACTACTTACAAATTTATTTATGAAACAGTTTCGAAGCGACCACCTTATTACCATGTATTCATTTATATTATAATAACTCTCTTTAAACAGTTTTTGTTTAATATTATATAAAACTTAGTAATATTATATTTCTTTGTTGTTATATCGTATACATTGCCTTAGGAATGAATTACTAACTCTGTTGAGTCGAGAAACTAGTATCACTGTCTTTCTGAAGAGCAAGTTTAGGTTCATTTCTCTTTTTTTATTATTATTGCAGTATAATCTATACTCACTTCTCACTTTCTGCTTTTATTTTTTACATTTTCGCTCTAACGCTAATCGCGTATAACAAAAGCAGGCTTAGATTATGATATCCCCGGCTGTCGCGTCACGTACGATAAAATTAGGGTGCTGACGTTGGGTTGAATACAAGTTTGATATTAACTACGCATTGCTTCTTTTTATTTTTTATGTCGTAGAAATGATTGTACCGTTAGTTATTCAAAGATATTTCCTTGAATAACTCTATTCTACTTATTTAATGTATATTTTATACAAGCAGGTTTCAGAAAATTGCGCCATCTACTTCCGTCGTTAATACCACTGTGCTTGAAAACTATAGCCTGATCTACTGGTTTCAATTTGCTCAGAGAGCGAAAAGATCTATGCTGGGGTCTCCAAAAGATAGGATTCTAAGCGGGGAAATAAATTACTGATATAGCACAAAGTATCTTCAAGTTGAAGTAGCAGTGAGCTTCAAATTGCCGCCGGTCTTATGGCTTTGGTGTAGAAAAGGCCTCAAATAGCTAAGCGCAGTGTCATCCGATCTCGACATAGGTATGGGCTGGATGTGGAAGGCGGAGAACTGTGAGTGATGGCGCTTTTGTGAAAAACCCAATGTCCTATAACTGCTTATATATGGCATATAATGTAGCAGTATATATGTGTATGAAGTGGACTGGTAAATATTGGTGGTGGTGACAGGTTTCTCCATAAATATTTTTGGCTTCAATAGATGGCGGTATAACCCTTTTACGGCAATCATAAAACGCAGAATTGTGACAAGCAGGAGCGTCAAGGTACGAGACGTCTGGAACTTCGATCTTCGAACAGCCGGCTAAACGTGACGATTAAAATCCTCCTACATACTGCTGACATTAAAGAAGATAAAGAATAATAATAGAGTCAGACGTTACGTATTGTAAAAAAAAATTAATTGGCTAAGATCCACGTAATAAAATAAAATAATGTGTCTTACCTAGTTTCAAAAGCACAATACGATACGTGTTTCGCCACTAAACGAGGCGTCCTCAGGCGAAGTAGACAAGTGGTGACTGACCGCTTAGTCGTATTATCGACAGTAATGTGTCTTTTCTAGTGTAGTTGTGCAGATTAGTGGTACTGGGATTTGTGATGACGGGGATAACGCATGCAATTGAGGAGGATAGAATTAAGATGAAGAACACGTTTTAAAGTTCTCATAGTTTATTGAGTCAATATTGCCGATATCATTCATAAAAATAATTTTTCTTAATGAATTATTTTATAAGTCTTTATAAAGTATCATTTATAAAAGTCTAATAGTGCTGAAATACTCAATAAGTGTTTTCAGTACTTCTTATATCAATTTATAAAGTAATCATCCAGACGATTCTACTCCAATAAAGAAAAATAATATGTCCGACCAGACGATAGCTGATTGATGATGATATTATTTGACTGTCAAATCTATTCGTGTGTGTCAATCATCTTCTCTCTTTAATTTGGGAGACACAGTGTAGTACCTGTTTTAGTAAGTGTAAAATAATTTTGATAAATTCATGTACGTCTGTATGTATAACATTAAAATGGTGACCGTACGATTTTTGAAACAATTCATTATGCTCGATATTATAATTGTTTCAAACAGCTGTTAGTCGCATTTCTACCAGAATAATGGCGCGATATGCCGCTATTTCATGCGGGTATGCTGTGAGAGCGCGGTTCATTTCCAGTCAAGTCGACCCATTCAAGTTGTAGCCATTTTACGCTTTATTATGTAACAAACATTCAAAGTACACTTATAGTATATAAATAATAATACAATACTTCTAATTACCGTGCAGTGGCGGTGTAAGAATATCCACTACCCCTTATGATCCTGTGGGTGTCGTAAGAGGCGACAGAGGGAAACAAATCAGGAGATGGGCAGCAGCGCCCTAATATAGACTAAAAATAAAAAACTGCGGTTGCCAACCCACTTGCCAAGCGTGGCAATTATGGCAAATATCCCTCCTATGAGGCAACCTATGGAGAAGACATATGTTCAGCATTGAATTTTACTAGGCGGTAACGGTAACAACGGTAACAATACTTCCATACTCGTATAGCCGCAGTTAAGCGGTTAGTCCGCCGTAACCCTTCGTTTTCCCCACGGAGGAGAAGCTAAAAACATAAAGGAAAATAACTGTTTCTAATGTCTGACCATATCTGCTAGAAAAATCAGTAATAACGTTGTAAACACAGATTAACTGTACCAAGATTTAATAATAATATTAAATATATATATATATATTTATCGATCCCTGTTATCTGTTAATAGCAAATATGTATATATATATTTTATATATTTGCATCAAGTCCACCCATCGACCATCATTTTGGAGTTGTGTATATTTTCTGTCTACTCAAATTACATGCCACGATGGTAATAAGCGTTTGTATGTGTAACATATACTTAGAAAATGGCGGCTTTTGAGTTTGTTACATTCGGATTGAATTATGTCCGTCTTGTTATCTCTTACGTTTACGTTGTGATACAGATCTGATATTCGAGATAGTTGTGTGATGACACTAGATGGAAGGACTCCTTTACCGCATAGAAGTCAGTCTGCGTAGGTACTACCCTCTTACCTATTCTGCCGTCAAGTAGTAGCGCTTACACTGTTGTGTTCCAATCTAAAGTATAAATAGAGCCAATATATTGACAGGCTGTGAATCATACCATTTAGTCCTGAGAGGGTCAGTAGTCTTGTTTGTTCGATGTTGCCTGCTGGTGTACATATACTACAGAAGCCACTTACCATCAGGTGGACTGTAAGTTCGCACAATTACTTCCTATGATGTCTTGAAAAATCATTCATAATCACCACACAGGTTAATTGTTGAACGCAATATTGATGTACTGTCGCACTGGCTCCCCATCGTCAGTCTGCAGCAATTGATTAAGGCATATTTAGATGAATTTCACGCTATGAGTTGGTTGGCAGGGCCTGGTTGACAAGCAATTTTTCCGGACCGATACGACTTAGGGATCTTCAGGAAAAGAGCCTACTCTTTTTTAAAAGGCTGGCAACGCATCTGCAATTCCCCTGGTGTTGCAGTTGTTCATGGGCGGCGGTAGTCACTTACTATCAGGTGAGCCGTATGCTCGTTTGCCCCCTCTCATATAAAAAAGTATGTGGAACAAACCGTGTTAAACTGAGTGTGCTACTTAGAGAAAATTTGTAAAATAATCTAATATATAAAAAAATTTGTTCGTTCGTATTTTATGCGCTGCCATATCGTCCATCAGATAGCGGTAAAACTTTGGCAACTTGTTGCTTGCTCTTGCGCGAAGGTTATAGGCATAGTACAATTAACATACACTAGGTAGCGCGCGTATCGTATCGACAATTTATTTGAAATAAAAATATTATCATTCCTAATTGAACAATATAGCTCTTCCAAATTTAAAACGATATTTCCACAATCATTTCTTTTGCGGCAGCAACGCGCTGGGTACCAGCTAGTAAAAAATAAATAATTGGGTACTATAACCAGTGCATGTTGCCAGTGATGGCTTATGGATCTAAGACGTGGCCCTTCACTGCTTGCCATATGAACCTCAAGGTCGCTCAGCGAGCTATGGAAGGCTATGCTCGAGGTTTCTTGAAAATCCGGATATCTGCAGTGGAACCAGAGTAACCGATATAGCCAGATTAACAACAGATTAGTAAGCAGTAGTGGCAATGGGCCAGCCATATAAAGAAAGGAGAAAGGTCACCAGTGGCAACCTTGTTAAGGCTGACCAAGTGTAGGGCAACCTTCATTAGATGGAGTGAAGACCTGGTAATACATGAAGGAGGTCGATGAATGCAGGTGGCTCAGGACCGTGCTGCACATGGCATTCCTTGGGGGACTTTGTTCTGCAGTGAACTTGAAAGGCTGTAATGATGTTGATGATGATGATTACTATCAACCTGATAACAACAGTTAATTACGAATTTCCTAACACGATATTATGTTAGGTATACTGGTGAAAGCAGGGAGAACCAGAGTGAAATATGATTTCAATCAAGCAGAAGTCAGAAACCGCTCCAAATTAACAATCTCTTTTACAGTCACCTACTACCAAGATTTCAATTAACGGTTAGCGACAGTTGAAATTAGTTTAAACCGCTGCGCTGCCTTCGTTTGTTCAATTTGAAAGAAAGGGTTACTAATAATGTTCATATAGTACGAACCGTCCTGTTGAAATATGTAGCAAGATATAACTTTGATCATCTACATACTTTCAACATGTGACTATTCATCAAACTTGAATTCTCGTATAAGTATATTAGTTCAACTGGGAAGAGCGATTTTGATATAACATATACGAAATGCATACTTGATTGAGCACAGAAATCGTTTCTTCCTCCGATAGATTCCATACAACATTTTTAAGATTATGTAATTATTTCCTCATGACCGAATTTCGGTCACGGCGTCAGGATCAACTAAAACTAGCCAATTATTTTTATTTTATTAAAGTCATACTATTAAATTTTTATAAAATATTTCCTCAATCGTTCGCTTATCACATTTTTTACTTCATATATTTTTGTGAATCTATCCGCTTAGTCATTCATTCATTCATTCATTCATTACAGCCCTTCACAAGTCCACTGCTGAACATAGAATGCCACAAAGCACGTTCCCAAGCCACCTGCATCCATTGACTCCCTGCATGTCTTACCAGGTCGTCACTCCATCTAGTGGGGACGTCCACACTTCGCCTGCCGGTATGAGGCTGCCACTCGAGAACCTTTCTTCCCATCGGTTGTCGGTTCTTCGAGCTATATGGCCGGCCGATTGCCACTTCAGCTTACTAATCCGGCTATGTCGGTTACCTGGTCTTCTACTGCGGATATCCTCATTTCTAAGTTTATCACGCAGAGAAACCCTGACATAGTCCTCTCCATAGCTCGCTGAGCGACCTTGAGCTTCCTCATACGGCCAGCAGTGAAGGACCACGTCTCAGTTCCGTATGTCATCACTGGCAACACGCACTGGTTGTACAATTTACTTTTGAGGTTTTGAGGTATGCCTGACGAGAAGATGGGTCGTAATCTCCCGAACGCTGCCCAGCCGAGTTGAATCCGTCGATTGACCTCTCGGTCGAAGTTGGACTTACCTAGTCGGACTATTTGTCCCAGGTAAAACATATTCGTCAACAACTTGAGCTTAGTGCTCCCAACAACTACCGGCATAGGTGTGACATGGACATTAAACATGATTTTGTTTTGTCCATGTTCATCTTGAGACCTATCCGTTGGGAGACACTTTTGAGATCATTGAGCATAGTGCTTAGGTCCTCCAGCGATTCTGCCATAAGGACTATATCGTCGGCAAATCGAAGTTGAGTGATGTACGCCATTGATGTTAATACCGTATCCTTTCCAGTCCAGTAGCTTGAAAACGTCTTCCAATGCAGCGGTGAAGAGTTTCGGGATATTACGTCACCCTGTCTTACACCTCTGCAGTTGGATAGGTTTCATGTTCTGGTTCTGTACTGTACTGATAGCCATCGTAGCCCTACTGTACAAAACACTAGCACCTCGATATACCGACAGTCCACTTGGCACCGCTGAAGGACTGCAGCACCGCCCAAATTTCGACGGAATCAAAGTTTTCTCATAGTCCACATACGCAAGGCAAAGTGGCAGATTGTACTCGTCGGTCTTCTGTACAATTTGCCGAAGAGTATGTATGTGGTCTATGGTGCTAAAGCCGGAACCGGCTTGTTCGGGAGGCTGGAAGTCGTCGAGTCTGCATGCGAGACGATTCGTAATGACTCTCGAACACAGCACGTAGACGCGGCTCAGAAGGAAATCGGTCTGTAGTTCTTCAAGAGAGCGTTGTCGCCTTTCTTGAAGAACAAGACCACCGCACTTCTGCTCCACGCCTCCGGTGTGGCCACCATGGAGGACGGAATTAAAGAGCTCTGAAGGACTCAAAGTACCGGTTTTCCCCGCTTTAGAAGCTCCGCTGTAATTCCATCCTCGCCTGGGCCTTACCGTTTTAAGGTGCTGGAGAGCCATTCTAATCTCACCAGACTGACGTCCGGATATCATCAGAATAGTGTCGGATAAGACTTGCTCTTGGATCGTTACTCACACTTGCGTGTGGCTCCAACGATGATGTGTACAGCTGCCCATAGAACCTCTTAATCTCACTCAAAATCTCAGGAGTCCCGGAAACGATGCTGCCACATTCGGTCTACAGCTTCGACAGTTGGCTCTTTCTGGCAGACAGATCTCTGGCAAAGACTTTGGAGCCCTGGTTTCGCTCGATCGCTTCTTCAATACGAGCTGTATTGAAGTTGCGCAAGTCCCGCCGCATGCATTTGGAGATCAGTCTGTTCAGTTGCCTGTATGCTGTCAAATCTGCTGAAGACTGCAGCTTCATCTCCCGTCTAACAACCATGAGATTAAGAGTGTGATCGGAGAGTTTTGTGTTCTTCTGACGGGTCTTACAGAACTTAGCTCCGACCGCATGGACAGTTTCCACAAGCTTGTCATTCATATCGTCCACTTCATTGCAAAATTCTAGGCACTGAAAACGATTTTTGTAACTCGAGCTGAAAGTTTTCAGGATTTTGGATTAGAGCACGAGGGGACGGAGCGTTGACTTCATTAGACGTGACCTCTCCACTTAACGTTTAGGTTCAGTGTGCCTCTCACCATTCGGTGATCGCTGCCAGTTTTCACCCTCGCGATCACTGAGACATCACTGAACAGTTGTCGTCTGGTCGTCATAATGAAGTCAATCTCATTCGAACCGTCGGGGCTTGACCAGGTCCACTCTCTGTGGGGCCGCTTTTGGAAGAAAGAGTTCATCATAAAGAGTCCGTCTTTCTCCATAAAGTCGGCCAGCTGCTGGCCTTGGGTTCCGTTGCCCTATTCCGAATTTCCTACTTTCCAGCTCTCTCTTGTGCCTAGTTTTGCGTTGAAGTCTCCCATTAACACCGTATAGTGGGTTTTGGAGAATGCATGGCTCTAGAGATATCCTCATACATTTCCTCCACCTCCTCATCAGGGTGTGCAGAGGTTGGTGCGTAAACCATGTGACCTTCAGCGAATACCGTTTGGTGATTCTGAGTATAGTACGCAACCCTCGTCGACACACTCCCGATCTTTAACGTTGTTAACGAGAGACTTGTGGACGATAATCCGACACCTCCTTGGGACAGATGGTCGCCCTCCGGTGATAGAATAAGTTGCCGGATTCGAGGATTACCGTGTCCTCCCCTCTCTTCGGACCTCGGATAGTCCTATTATATTCCAGCGTGTATCTATCTCTTCTTCTAGCTCAGGATCTTCTCGTCAGTCCTCAGGGTGCGTGCGTTATATGTTGCCAGGTCGAGTCGTCGTAGGTGGCCGAACCTCCACCGGAGATTCTTAGCACCCCTGCCCCGCCGTTACCATGGTTGCCACCGTAGCCAGGAATAGCAGAGCCGCCGGGACTGAGGCCGTTTCTTTGTGTCGTCGCTCATGGGGGTATATTCCATAGTTGCCACGCTTGGAGCGGGTTGGCAACCGCAGTTTTTTATTGTTTTGGCTTTTATCAGAAAGATGCTGCTGCCCATCTTCTGTATCAGTTTCCCTTTGTCGCCTCTTACGACACCCACGGAAGATATGGGGTAGTGGGTATTCTTACCACCACCAGGGACCGCTTAGTCGATGAAATATAAATGTTGGAAAATTTGCACACTTTACATATTAAAAAGGTAGTTTGATTTCCATAAGAAATACAAGTATAAATGCTATAGCAGTCAAGGAAAATTTAAACAAGAAGCTTGCAATAGCTAACCCTAAACGTCGCATAGCACTCGCTCGTCAATATTTCAAAGCCGTATTAATTGTATTATTATATATATATATTGAATATTAATATTCACATTTAAAATGAGGCTTTGTTCTTCTATTTATAACCTCATTTTGAAACGGTAGTAGATGTAAAACAAACAAAATCTTAATTTCTAGTTTGTCAAGGATACCTTGTTTAGAGTCGAGCGGCGGGCGGCATCAGAGGCAGCTGAATTAAGTAAGTGGCGCAAATATGAGTCTCTGAAAGATGACTACATATTTGTGCCATTTGCTGTAGAGACTATCGGTCCGTGAGTTCCACGTGCGGTGAAGTTCCTAAAGGAACTGTATCCGTGGCTTTAACATCAAGATTTTTTATCACTTTAAGATAAGAGCGCTGGTTCTTTTCTCGCTCAAAGGCATAGTATAGCCATTTAGCGAGGAAACGCAGCCAGCGTTCTTGACGCGATACCACGGGGAGTAGGACTGTATGATAATTTAAATTTTTAGTTTTAGATTTTCTTTATTATAGCTTTTTTATATTGTGTGTAACTTTTTAGTTACATTTAATTCGAAATCAAAATATATTTGTTTTTTCTTCATTTCAATAAAAATACACTGTAGTACAAGTCGATTACAAACAGATATTCTTATTAGCATTGAAATATTCCCGCGGGCGATGTTAAAATTGATAACAATATAATCAACTAAAGAAAAAAAGAAGCGACAGTAGCCTAATGGCAGGGTGCGGACCGCGAACTCAAAAGGTCGTGGATTCGAATCTACCATTCCACTACTGTCGTGAACCACTCCTAACACAAGCATAACAAGCATACCAGGAATGGTTAAAGGGAATATTAGTAATGTTAATAACATTGCTAGTATTTAAAAAAATCAACTAATATTTAGTTATCTGAACAGCTCAATTAAATTTTGTTAAAGTGAGCCAAATTAAGATCAATTTATTTTCAATTGAAACAAAAAGCTGTAATCAGTGATATGCTAGTATAGCAGTTATTGGGCTTAACTAATTAACGACGACGAACGATAAGATAACGATATTTTCTTCTTTCTTCTTTAGTGGCACTATGTAGCCCATGGCATAATATAATATATTAACTAGCGATCCGCCCCGGCTTCACACGAGTGATTTCTGGATCTCGATAACAGCGCCACCCACCCCACCCACTCAATAAACACAAAAAACATCCAAATCGGTCCAGCCGTTTAAGAGGTGTTCAGTGACAAAAACACGTACGGAAGAATTATATCTAAACATACAAACATGTAAATAAAATTGAAGTGCCTGTAATATTGAAATAACTGGTTTCTATCAAGCTCAGAGAGTTCTTTGCATGTTATTCAGACATAAACAACCATTTTAAAAAAATCTGTCTTTCTGTCTCTCCGGGCTAATCATCAGAATGGATAATTCGATTGTAATGAAACTTTAATAAAAGATAAAAAGCAATACCAGGAGGGATTTAGGCAATATTTTATACGAAAAACTTGAAGAATTTTTTTGTGGAAAAAAAACAATAATTAATAAAATAACGCCGCATTAATATATCCTATCCAGGCGAAGTCGGGGCGGGTCGCTAGTAACACCAACACTCGTCTTCCCTGACGACTCCACCTCCGTTGAGGTGGTAGAGGAAGAAGAAACCACTCCCGCCACAGTCCACCAACACACACGCGCCTTTACCTCGTACCAGCTATGTGGGTTTCTCTTAGTTCGCCCCGGGTGACCAAGCCATAGCTACTACTCCCCCACCCCTCTGCCACGACAAGGCGGAAGCCCGATCAGGGTGGTACGCTAAACAAACGTTAACCTGCACATATTTAAATTACCACGCAATGTATCAACACACTGTGCCAGAACACTTGAGATGACTTTTTATAGCGACTATCACTAGCTTGCTTCATTTATAAATTTTATTCTAACAGAAGGTTTTTACGAATTGTAGAATTCAGCAAGATCGTTATCAGTCCGTAAAACGCTTCCAGCTAGATGTAAGCCTCTTCCAAATTGGAAGGCTTTGCAATAATCCCGCATTTGCAGACGGATTGTCGATCGAAGTATCTGACGCCCCACATCTCAGACGCTGCTCTCTTTTTCTCTTAAATCTGAGTACATCATGTTTAACGGATTTGCAATGGTAATTGCTTCTTATTCGATTTCAAGATGCTCACGTGACGATGTCGAGCAAATAATGAAAGTCGTGGTAGCTCAGAGAATATGCACTCGCTGTAAATTTCACAGAACGCGAGCAAACTGTTTGGTCCCCGCCGACATTGATTAATAATTTGCTAATGGTGCTAAATAGTGGCGGTGTAAGAATATCCACTACCCCATATCATCCCGTGGGTATCGTAAGAGGCGACATAGAGAAACAATACAGGAGATAGGCAGCAGCGTCTTCCTAATAACGAATTAAAAAAAATTGCGGTTACCGTACCCGTTTGCCAAGCATGGCGACTATGGAAATTATCCCCCTATGAGGCAATCTATGGGGGAGGCCTATGTTCAGCAGTGGACTTGAATAGGCTGTAAGGGTAACGGTACTGGGTTGTAGAACTCTTCCTGCCTAGAAATCCGTCTGAATGGGTACTACCCTTACCCATTTCTGTCACCAAGTATTAGTGCTTGAACTAATATGTTCCAGTTAGAAGGGTATAGACAGTCAGTATGAGGCATTACATCTTAGTCCTCAGAGGTAAAAACACATCTGTCTAGTATTTTTGTTTGAAGTTGGCTCCAGGTGTCCAAGGACTTCAGTAGCCATAACCATTAGGTTCACTGTAAGTTCAATTGTCACGTCAGTTTTATAAAAAAAAATATTCAAAGATATTCATTTAATGAAAGTTTAAAGCAACACTTCCGTTTGAATTGCCATTTAAGCCGCCGAAGACCGAAACTCACGGTGGTTTAATACGCCTGATTTAAATTTCAAATTGGATAACTTTCCACAAAGCAATTTACAGCCGTCTGTTCGGGTTGGCGAGTTATTCGCGCTGAAACCAAACTTTAAACGTACATAAACTCCTAAGAGTTAAGAATATCGAGTAGTTTAATATCACCTAGTTTCTATTAAATAATTTAGTTAAATCAGATAGGCATGCTATGAGTTTGTCTTAATATAAAGATTTCTTATGGTGACTGCACCTAGTCACGAAGACTACGCGTTGAATAAAACAATTTAGAAGTTTTAATCAACTTCGAAAAGGAGGAGGTTCTCAACTCAGGTGTATTTTTGTATGTATGTTACGCGACATCTTCGCAGATTGTGAACCAACTTTGATGATTTTTATTAAACAGGTTATACTTTAAGAGTGGTTCAATTTAAATTTGGAGAAAAATTTCACCCTAAGGGTACCAAATACATAACTTCTCTTTTAGCAATTTGAAGTCGGTTTTACTTTTGTTAAAAGTTTGTAATTTTAACTCGTACCACCCTCTCTAACTCTTGTTCTGCGTAGATCGGACCAAAGATAAGTATTTAAAGTTGAAAGTAGTCTTCGTTAACTATGACATCAGGACGTCAAACACCTCAGTCCTCCCGTGACTAGCGTTTAATCGGAATTACATTAGCGAAATTAAAGGTTAAAATTGAAGTTAATTTTTTTTAATGTTTTAATAAATGAAATTACTGATTAAACTTCTACTTCTGCATATGTACCATCAAAAAAATTAAAAATGGATATTATAATCATTAATTCCATATTTTTATATTCTTTATATATAGTACTATGTATTATTGTGTTTAACCATGCATAAACTGCTAAATAGATTGAATATTATTATACTTCTTGTCATAGGGACATAAAAGTTAAACCGAGACCAAAAATGTGTAGGCCTTTCTGTTTACCACGCGGATAACCGAGAAAAGAAACTAGTATTTAAAATTTTGCACTTGAATAATATATCTTATTTGTGTGGAAGGATCTGCGTACAGCTGTAGACCATAAATCTGATGATCTCTAATGAAGAGTATTTCTTTTCGATTGTGAAGGTAACGCCTGAAACTGAAACCCATAATTATGTAACCGATGATTTTTAAATACTGTAACAACAAGGAGGGTTTAGTGTTTTTTCTTTTATAATTTATTTTCTATATTTTATTTTGAAACACATTGTCAATTTATTCAATAATACAATTCGTACAAGTACCTAATACATTATTTTCATTGTATGCAGTATTTACGCATCCTATCCAACAAATATTATTTATTGAACCTATTGACGAAGAGCTACAACAAGGGCAATAGGGCATATATACAATTGTTTAGTTGATCAAACTGTTAATTTTTTATAGAATAAAGGTCAAGCAAACAGCCCGTCTGATGGGAAGTGGATGCTTTGGCCCATAGACATCTACATATGTCCTCAATCTATACAAATAAATAAAATTGAAGTGTCTGTTTGTAATGTCAAAATAACAGCTTTTTAATAAATGCACATGAAAGTATTTATGGTACTTCCAACAAAAAAACAATTTTTAAAATTTTTGTCTGTCTGTCTGTTTGTTCCGGCTAATCTCCAAAATGGCTGGACCTATTTTAACGGTATTTTCACTAGCAGATAGCTGATAGTATAATGAGTAACTTAGGCTACTTTTATTTTAGAAAAAGAATTAGGGTTTCGCACAAAAAAATTAAAACCCACGAAATCCATCGTTATAAATTCGACGCGGGCGAAGTCGCGGGGACCAGCTAGTTAAGAATAAAAAGGGTATCCGGTTCACTACTCTCACAATACGAAACACAGCAGCATAGAACTGCTGACTGAGCCGACCCATTCGTGTTAAAACCACGTATATCAGTTCAATCAAGTTGTGTCCTTTTGACGATTTTCATGATGATTAAACTGTTTGGTCGATGGTGGTGCAAGTGATCGAGTTGTAAATATGCGGACGTTTATACATTCCGATAGACTTTTCACGTACAGCAAATAATTGATCGATTATAAATTGTTTGTGTGCGGCTAGAGTTAATATTTATATCGTGTCTCCGCGGTTACTGTCAAGCAATTTTCAACTTATTATAGTTAGTTGAAGTTTTCTTTTTACTTTCGAGGTATAGCGGAAACTTGCAGTTAATAACTAAGATCTCGGCTACAGAATACACAATACCCGAGAGACCGAGAGACCGTACATAATTTATTTGACGCCGCTGGCATGTCGAGCAGGGTGTGCTTATTTAAGAAAGAACAAGTTACTATTATGTTCTTGTACATATTTTTATCTTCATTGCAGTCCATCAAAAGTCCTTTGTACAAGACTACAGTAACGCTTTTCAAATGACAATTTCTAACTTAGTATTAATTGACAGTGTGATGGAAAACAGATCCGTCGTGGAGTCAAAGTGAACTATCATTTAAAATTAATATATTAAAACCTATTATATAATAAATTCATCATTATCATCATTCACACATCATAGCCACATCGTTTCCGTATGGCACTTTCTTTGTGGAAGGTGTCAATTTTTCAACCAGCGAGGAGGATACCACTATTAAAACTGCGTGCTATTTGGTCGACACTCTGATTGGTAATCAGAGACTGTCTAGATTTTTAATTCAAATTTCACAATGTCAAAATTTGAGGCTAGATTTGTGTTAAACAAATTTAGACATTGTAAAGTTTGAGTTTGAAATTGAAATTGTCTCTAGACACCAACCTTACTCATTTTATTTAATTAAAAACTTAGTTCATTTTGCAACTAAGCGTCAAATTCATTTTTTTTGGAGAGGATATCATCATTACATGATTGTTTTCTCGAAAAACGTGAGACGAAAATGCGCCTACTCATTCTGGGCATTATTCATATTGTCCGGGCATAATGAATAATGCCCTATTAATCACTTGGTCCATAACATATATACTAAAAATGTTGCAATAAAAAGCCTTGATGCAAATTAAAACCTTGATGCAAATTTTAACTGTGATGAAAAAAGGCGGCTGGGTGCTGTTGACACATTGCTCAATAAAAAGGCACTTATTTAAAATACTTGGCTTATCTCCAGCGTTCAGTTAATGCGGGACTGAATTTGAAAATAGGTAACATTTGTAACTTCTAAATTGTACACACGGAATATTATATATTAAAGGAATATTTTAATCTCTAATATTATTTTCTTAATTAATAAACTTATATATACTAATTTAAGAGTTGATGTTTAATTAAAAATCAAATTAGTAAAATGCTTATATTTTTGTATGTGACAGAGCCATGCTGCAACTATATTGTGGTTGTATCACGAATGGGTCGGCTTGACTCGATAAGAATCAGACATCATCATCTACTGACAGAATATCAGCGTAAAATTGCAGCTTTATAATGCTGTGTTTAGAGTATGTTTCGTATGATAAGTGCAGAGAAGCGAATGACCCTTTTTACTGGATTTGAGGCATTCCATCTTAGTCCTCAGGGGTGACAACGTATCTGCATATATTAATTCTTGATCGAGGATAAATGTAGGTATCTATGGTCCACAGCATCCACTTACCATCAGGTGGATTGTGTGCTCGTTTGTCACCCAATTCTATATAAATAAAACATTAAACAGAAGAAGGAAGAACAAGCTACATATCACCACTACAGCCACTGCTGCACCTCGTGCGGTCAAGTGGAAGGAGCTGGCAATGAGGTGCACCGGTCCAGAGATGGAAACAATATCGCAAGTGAGACCGCTGCGCCTTGTAAAGTCACCAAGCGATGTGTCGACGTGAAATCCTGTCCCGCTCTGCTGAGCGTCAAGCTTCTTAAAGGCAAATTGTCTAAGATGATAGAACTGCGCCATAGAGTAGGGTTTTTGCAAAGAATTGTAAAATTTTAAAGTAATTTCTAACAGATTGATTGAATAAGTTTTAAATTTTATGTAATTTCAAATGTTCATATTTATCCCGAGGGTGTATATTAGATATCTGTGTTTTATACAGGGTTATTTTGTAACCAAATTGCAGAAACAGGTTTTAGAATCAGTAATATAGGCAAATGGTGAAGAAAAATTAATTTAAAAATCATTTATTCTGTCCTTTTTATCTTTTAAACTCAAAATGCGTGATAATGCATTATTTTTACTGATTTTACTGCACGTAGTTACATCAGTAAAAATAATGCATTATCTGTCTAATTATTGATTGATTCCTCACAACCTTTTGCCTCCTGCTGTCGGCAATATTTTCAATATTAATGCTTTTAATTTACTCAAATTCGTTTATCAACGAAAAATAGCACTGAACATTTTTTGTTGTTAGAAGTTGTTAGATAGATTAGCAACCGCAGTTTTTTATATGTTTTTGTTGTTATTAAGAAGACGCTGCTGTCCATCTCCTGATTATTTTTCCTCTGTCGCCTCTTATGTCACAATGTGAGATAGTGGATATTCTTATACCGCCACTACAAGGTACTATTATTATGTATAACTTGATTTTTATAGGATAAGGGTGACAAGCGAGCACACAGTCCACCTGAAGATAAGTGGTTGCTGTGGCCTATAAACATCTACTTCTACCCTCGTTTGTGAATCAAAATGCAGGTGCGTTGTCAGCCGTGAGGACAAAGCGAGAATGCCTCATTTCTAGTAAAAGGGTCTCGGTTCTCTACACTCCTGCCCGACACAGCAGCATTAAGCTGCTATTTTACCTGGTATTCTGTGAGAGCGTGGTCCTTCCCCGGTCCGGCTGACCCATTCGTGCTACAACTATACAATTAATATAGCTGCAGCATGGCTCTATCACGTTTTACCGACAGTTGTAATCAGCGAAATAGCAAAATATTATTTGTTGTTATCTAGTTTGATATGAAACAGGAACAAATTTATTTTAGCACCGACTCTTATTTCCTGCTGAAGCGTGCTTTATGACCCGTAAAATAAAATAAATTGATTTCTTTTAACACTTTTAAAAATCTAGGAATATCGCGAAAACACGGACAATTAGACAATGGCTATGACATTTCTCAATCTTCTGAAAAAAGGGGTTTTGCGAAAACACTGGTTGCTTTAGAAACTTTGAATATACTTAACTCTGATTGGCTTGATTTTGGTTTATAGGCAATTCTTATTATGATTGCTTCCTAGTTTTACCTTGTTAAAAATTTAATTTTGTGGTTATGTTTTCGTAATGTTTTTGACAATATAAACCTGATTTATGAGGGGATAAAGTTGGGGGAGGGAAGCCCCACGCCACTCAACGTGGCGCAGTCGAGGAAGCTCGGACGACGGAGCCCCAGCGGGGCTCCTACTTCAAGTGGTTTATAAAAATTACCATAGGGATGGTCTATTCTGCTCGCTTCGCTCGCTCACTCGACCCCGCCATCCCCTTCTAACGTAACCTGTCCGAGTCGGGGTGCCCCAAGTCCCGTGCTCGCTTCGCTCACTCTTGCACTCAATAAAACACCAAAATATTAACTTTCATATTTACTTTAATTTATAAACATAATTTATAGCTGCAACCATTTATAAAAAAGAATCTTTGCGGAATTAGCGAAGTCGTCGAAAAACAGGAGGAGGCAGATAATGTTTTGGGCGATCCGACTGACCAATCAGTGTGCTTCGTTTATAATAGCCAACGATTCTTTTCGCAATCTTACTAAAGCGTGGCGTTTTACAAAACCCTATCTTTTTCAGTCAGGTTGAGAAATGTCATAGCCATTGTCTAATAATCCGTGTTTTCGCGATATCCCTAGATTTTTGCAGAAAATTCGGTTTATCAAATTATCCTACGACATATACAAATCAAACAACCGTGACTAAAAGGACTTAATGTTTTGTAGACAGTTTTCTTTGTTTGATGTTTTAGATTAATTAAGAGCTGTTTTTGTGAAAATTAAAAAATAACGCGTTGTTCAAATACGATTATTATAATGGCCTTCAAAATACCGTTTTATTTATAATTATGGTTTTCGCGCAAGGAGAGAATATTCATAGCTGCATACATCTGTTAATTTCTTCTTACGTTTTATGAATATCCCGATATTGTGTTAATTATTTATTTTTATTTTTTAACAAAATTTAGTACGCAAGTGAAACGTGTAGTAAATTTCTCCTATCTCATGAAGACGTATACATTCATTAGATACACATGGACAAACTGACTCAGCTTTCCATACCCGTCAAACCAAGCCGCAGCAGATAGCAACCCTGGTTGGTTACCAGCCCACCTTGTAAATATACAAGCTTCAAATAATTGCTAACTATCAAGTTCTGACGAGTTAACAGATAAAAATATAAGAATAGTGGGGTACGTGGTAGAGCCATGCCAGTTATATTAGTAGTATAGTTGTGGCATCTCGCATCGGTGGCAGATCGCAGCCTGGGTTTGGTCGCCCTGTAAGACTGTATTACGCAGTAAGCAGGAGTGTTATCAGACCTGGGCTGAGGCTTCGGCGGCTCGGGATGTAAACACCAGCATGCAAAAAAGTATAACTTCGCCCAGGTCCTTCAAAGAGTTATTGCCAAGGCAAAGTCAGAGCACATAGGCAGAATTGGCGAAAACTAGTTCGCCTTCCTTCGGGAACCCGTGCATTCTGGTCTCTCGCCAAGGCTGTCGGAACCATCTCTGCACAGGAGGATGACTCACTGGCCCACGACGCAAAAGAGAAAGCCGACCTTTGGCTCCTTTTGCGTCCAACTCGACTTGATGATGACAGGAACACCCGCCGACCATCCCGCAGTGAGTGCTCTATGCCTGATGTGCGATTCACAGTGCTCAGTACGCAAAGCACTCCTCCCTGGACATCCAAGTCGAGTGGGCCTGATGGAATCCGCCAATTGTGCTGAGGACGTGCCCAGAGTTGGCACCGGTTCTAACGCGTCTTTTCGGTACTCCTACTCCTAGGCGTCCCGAATTCATGGAAGACAGCTTTCGCGCCCGATCCCAAAAGGTAACCGCTCTGATCCGTCCAATTACAGGCCTATCGCCATCACCTCCTTGTTCTCGAAAATAATGGAGTCAATTATTAACTGCCAGCTCATGCGGTACCTTGAGGAGCACCAGCTGATTAGTGACTGCCAGTACGGTTTCCGTCAGGGTCGCTCAGCTGGTGATCTTCTTGTTTACCTAACACATAGATGGGCGCAGGCGATCGAGTCAAGGGGAGGCATTGGCCGTTAGTTTGGACATAGCGAAGGCCTTCGATCGGGGTCTGGCACAAAGCGCTTCTTTCAGCTTCCTTCCTATGGGCTTCGAGAAATGTGCAATTGGATCACCAGTTTTCTGGCTGATCGGACATCAAGGTCGTAGTAGACGGTGCGTGCTCCGATTACAAGACTATTAACGCTGGTGTTCCACAAGGCTGCGTGCTATCACCAACGCTGTTTCTTCTGCATATCAATGATATGTTGCAAACCGGTAACATTCATTGCTATGCGGATGACAGCACTGGTGATGCTCTATACACCGGCCATGCCAATATTTCTCGGGAAAACGTCGCCAGTACCGGAACAAACTTGTGTCTGAAGTCGAGACTTTGTTGGACAAAGTCTCGGATTGAAACGACTAAATCTAGTCAGTTCAATCCCAGAAGACACAAGTTTGCGCGTTTACCGCTAAAGGAACCCTTTGTCGTATCACCTCAGTTTCAAGCACTCCTTGTTGCCTCAGCCAGAATCGGAATCCTCGGCGTTGACATATCGAGTGACGTGCAGTTTCGTGGTCACTTGGAAGAAGGCAAAATTAGCCTCTAAAAGCTTGGCGTGCTCAGTAGAGCGGGCAGTGTTTCATGCCGGCACACCGCCTGCAACTTTACAAGGCGCAGGTTCGGCCTCATATGGAATATTGTTCCCATCTCTGGGCAGGGGCTCCAGTGCCAGCTCCTTCCACTTGACCGCATTCAGCGCAGAGCGGATCGAATCGTCGACGACCGAGTTCTTCCCGATCGGCTTGACTCACTAGCACTGCGTAGAGATGTTGCATCTCTTTGCGTATTTTATCGCATGTACCACGGGGAGTGCTCTGAGGAATTGTTCGGACTAATTCCAGCCGCTCAATTTGACCATCGCACATCGCGACAAAACTCGCGATACCATCCATACCATCTGGATGATTGGCGGTCCACCACTGTGCGATTTAGAAGATGTTTTCTTCCTCGCACAACTTCCTTGTGGAACCAGCGATTTTTCCGGACCGATACGACTTAGGACCTTCAAGAAAGAGCCCACTCTTTTAAAAGGCCGGCAACGCATCTGCAATTCCTGGTGTTGCAGTTGTTCATGGGCGGCGGTAGTCACTAACATCAGGTGAACCGCAGGCTCGTTTGCCCCTCTCCATAAAAAAAAAACGAATGGGTCGGCTCGACTGGGGAAGAAACACGCTGTCACAAAATATCAGCGTAATATAGCAGCTTTACGCTGCTGTGTTTCGTACGCTGAGTGTAGAGAACCGGATACCCCTTTTACTGGAAACGAAGCATTCCAGCTTCGTCCTCACGGGTGATAACGCATCTGCATTTTGATTCGTAGTCGAGGATAGATGTAGATGTCTATGGGCCACAGCAACTACTTACTATCAGGTGTACTTACCAGCCAGCAGTAGTTACCACCACCTTGTAGATATATAAGCTTAAAATAATTGCTAAGCATCAAGTTTTGACGATGTATGTAGTAAAAAAGGTCTTCGGTTCTCTACACCATACGAAAGACAGCAACATTAAGCCGCTATTTTACGCTGGTCTGTTAGAGCGTGGTCTTCACCTTATTGGTCATAACCTTATTGTTAATACCTACATTCAATGCAAATAAATCAATATTCTATTCTATTCTATTCTATTTTCCCCAGTTAAGCCGACCCGTTCGTGCTAAAACCATAATATAACTGCAATATGGCTCTACCACGTATAAACTATATTGTATTTTATAATTCGAATTCGTTTAAATATTGTATCTTCCTGTTCTTTTTTTTACCATTGTTCTTCAATAGTCATCCTTGGCAGGTGGATCGTCGATCGCAGTACCAGATGCCTAACGTCATTAAGTCCGTCCTTGTATTTCTTTTTTGATAAAAGAAACGCAATATAGAAAAAATAAATAAATGTCTCGCACCTGTAACGTTGCTCCTCGTCTCTGGTCTGAGCGTCGCCGGTCTGAAAAAATTACGGGATGTACATGACCGTTGTAAGGTCATATACATGGTTAGTCACAATAGTTTTTTTGTTATGGAAGAGGAGGCAAACAGCTTATGGCTCACCTGATTGCAAGTGATCACAGTTGCCCATTAATATATGCAACATCAGGGAATTGCAGGTGCGTTGCCTGATAATATAATATCGGAGATTAGGCTTTCGCCTTTCCTGTTGTCACTTACCAAAGCTTGACGATATAAAGCGTAAAGCAAAAATAATGCAGTATGTTCCAGTCCAACTTTTTTAATGTGGCTTTATCCAAGTGGGATAATAAAATTAACGCAGATTTTTATAGAAAAAAGGGTGACAAATGAGCACACAGTCCACCTAATGGTAAATACAATCCATAATAGTATGTACATCATGCATAGCATGTAAATCAACCTCGATTAAGAATCAAAATGCAGAGCATTGTCCCTGAGGACTTAGATGTTTTTATTAGAATAGCGGTGACAAACGAGTACACAGTCCACCTAATGGTAAATGAATACTGCGACCTATTGACATCTACATCATACTCGATTAAGAATCAAAATGACGATGTATTGTCACCCCTGGAGACTAAGCTATAATACCTAGTAACCAGTAAAAAGGGTCTCCGGTTCTCTAACACTCACCAGACGAAACTCAGAATACCAACGTAAACATCATTAAGCTGCTATTTACTTTGGTATTCTGTTAGAGCATGGTCCTTCCAAGATCGAGCGACCCATTAGTGCTAGAACCAAATAATATTATAGCTGCAGTGTGGCTTTATCACGTACATGTATGTCACAAATTGCTGAATAAAGCGTTAAGTCATTACCGTCACCAACTAATTCGTTGAATATTGATCACGTAAGTGTCATTAAAGTGCACCTCATCGACGAGACGACATCTATTGGCTAGCAGGAAGCGTCCGATTTTCAGACATCAATGATAATTATTTTGTATTACTTAAATGACCGCCTCGTTGATCTAATAGTCGTAATCGCAGTTGCTGATCATCCTGGGTTTGAATCCCGAATCGGGTCCAAATCAGTTATTTGATTTTTCTGTCAAACAATTATAAATAGCAGCATGGTCAAGAAGTTTGCGGTGTTTCACGCCTGTGCCTTGGAAAGCACGTAAAGCCGTTGGGCCTGCACCTGATCTCTCTCTGATCGTGTCGGGTAACCGTCTCATCGGACTATGAAAAAAACATACATACATAAACACTCACGCCTGTCACCCAGAGGGGTAGGCAGAGATTACGGACTTCCATTTGGCACGATCCTGATACACTTCTCTCGCCTCCTTTACATCCATATATCTACGCATACACGCTCGTCGGTTAAGGGTACTCCTAATCTGGCCCATTTTCAATATATCGCCAAATTGGTCGATAAACCTCCGTCTAGGGCGTCCCTTCCCGACTCTTCCGTTCACTTCTGTAACATAAATTTGTTTTGTCACTCATTCCTCGTTCATTCTTTCTACATGACCAAACCACCGAAGCATTCCTTTCTTAATCCTAGTCACAACGTCATCTTGCAAGATGACTATGAAAATAAGTGAATAGAGAGTGCACTTGTGTTTGCGCATACACCCGGGCACTATAATCCTGTCCTGCGCAGATGGCTAGTCTCAGATTAGACTGGCACCCGTGACCATAATTCGGTCTGAAGGACATAATTGCTGAAATGAACTTAATTTTTCAATATTCCCATATTTTTAATCATAAACTCGAAAGAATTTGATGCTTAACAATTATTTGAAGTTTCCATTTTTACGAGATGGGCTGGTAACCAACAAGGGTTGGTATCTGCTGAAGCCCGGTTTGAAGGGTATGGAAAGCTGAGGTATTCACGATACGGGTGATTTTCACTTGATAAAAAACACCATAATGATAAATAAAAAGGTATTGTGAAGGTGATTATAATCATATATTTGAACAACGCATTTTTTTATTTTTCACGAAAATAACTAATCTAAAACATCAAACAAATAAAACTGTCTACAAAACATTAAGTCTTCTTAATCACGGTTGTTTTATTTGTATACAAGAGGACGATGTTATACAATCAATTTATTTTATTTTACGGGTTATAAACTACGCGTTACCAGGAAACAAAAGTCGACGCAAAAATAAATTTGTTCCAATTTCATATCAAACTAGATAACAATAAATAATATATTTTACTGTTGCGTTACTTACAACTTAAGCTATACATAAAAATAGTACCGTGTAGTGACGATAATTGTCCTGTGAATGTTGTAAGAGGCGACAGAGGGAAACAAATCATGAGATGGGCAGCAGCGTCTTCTTAATAACAACTAAAAAACTGCGGTTGCCAATCCGCCTGCCAAGCGCGACAATTTTGCCAGATATCTTCCCATGAGGCAGTCTATGGGAAAGGTAACTGTAACGGTAAAATAAAAGCAGAAGAAGTAGAATGAGGCCTTTCTCACATGAGGATCTTCTTTTGATCTTTATCAGCCCGTAAATTTCACAACTGGACATGGACCTCTTCAGGCGTAGAGATTGGTTAAACATTTTGATCTTAATTGTCAGGCTTTGCATTCAAATGACAGACGTACTTGTTGCCAACCCCAAGCGTGTTAACCATGACCAATATTACCAATATTAGCCGACACATTCGTGCTACAAGCAACAATATAGCTGCACCGTAGCTCTACCCGTATTAGAATATGAATATATATATATATATATATATATATATATATATATATATATATATATATATATATATATATATATATATATATATATATATATATATATATAAAACTGTATAATATTTATACCAATTAAAACTTAAATTTTATTTTGAAGTAGACTAGATTTTATGTAAAAAATTATATAAGAGTGTTTAAATGGAATAGAATTAATTTTGTAACTTTACTCAGCTCAAATACAACAAAGATTTAGTTACAAAATAAAGTTAATCTTAAACAAAAGCCTAAAATTAGCGAATACTCGAAAGTTTCGTTTGCGTTGTACAAAGTTGTCCACTCCATTATTCTTGTGAAATGCAATAAATACGAAATAATTTTAAGCACAACTTTACATTGCTAATTATATTTTGAGAATGAAATTTAAACTCATTTATTTGTGAATGGATTTTTCGGCATCCGTCAGAAGCCAGAGCTTCATCAGAAAAGGACTAAGCCCTGAAAGAATACCGGCATTAAATAATATAATGCTACTGTGTTTCGTATAGCGAGTGACGAGAACCGGATACCCTTTTTAATAGTATTGAGGCATTTTTCTCATTGTTCAAGGCTGACAAATGATCATTATTTTTAATTTCGATCGAGGATGTATTAATTTAGATGTCTAACATGGACCACAGCATTCATTTACTAGTGAACTGTGAGCTCGTTTCTACTCCCTATTTCTATATCCGAGAAATTACTGAATTTTGCTTTACAATGTAGTGGCAGTGTAATAATATCCAATACCCATATCGTCCCGTGGTGTCGTAAAGACGAAGAAGGAAACAAAAAGGTAATGGACAGAATTGTCTTCCTAATAATAATAAAAAATAAAAAACTGCGGTTGTCAACCCACCTAACAAGCGTGGCAAGTATCGCAAATATTTCCCCCATGAGGCAAGCTATGGGGAAGGCCTATCTTCAGCAAGTCACTTTTAATAAGCTGTAACAGTGACGATAACGGTTGCTTTGTATAGAATATGTTTACCAAGTATATTATAGTGCTTCAACTCCTTGACTGCCTCGTTGGTCTAGTGGTTGTAAGCGCGACTGCTGATCATGAGGTCCCCAAGCAGCACAAAGCGTTATGAACATCAATACCCCAGCCCACATAGAACTTAGAGTTCTTTTAATAGCGTATAAGAGTGTTGAAAAGGAGTTATATACTTATAAGAGTGGTTTAAGAGTTATTATACAACTCTAGCTGTATAAAGTCTGTATTATGATCTAAGTGTTTAGGTTCTTAATCAGAATATGAAAACTCTAGTATACAACTTTAAGTATTTTGTAACACTTCAATCTGATTTTATTATTAAAGTTGTATAGAAGCTATTTTTTTTGCTGTCCCTTGCTATATAATACAACTCTAAGTGTTATTATAGTATCACTAAAATATTATTTCTGGACAATGGTGTATGCAAACTCTCTTCTAAAACTTATTCTTATGGTGTCATTGTACACTTTTGTAAATACAGTAGTTTTATGACTTATGTCTATGAGAGTGATATAAAACTAAAAAAATAAATAACAGCCATAGTACAACTTTAATTTGTATAAGTGACAGAATATCGCCATTTTGCATACGCTGCGTGTTTATATTGTGCTAGTGAACAAAATTAATTTGTTATCAATATGTGGAAAGAAAGAAAAAGATTTGGTGCAGTAAAAAGACCATGTTAAATCTAAATTAAACTTATCCAACACTGTTCCTAAGACAAGATTTTTCATCTTTTATACGTATATCTAAGAGAGTTATATGTTATGTTGAAAAAACTGCTATACAGCGTAAATAATAAAAATATCCTATTATAGAACTGATTAAAAACCAATGACTGCATTATATAATCCATAACATACATAGTACAGCTACTAAGACTATAAGACCTTCGAAATAGCGTTTAGGCTGTTTAGCAAATTGTCGCCATTTTAAGACCCATAAAAACAAAATTTAAAATATAAAGTTGGGAATATTAGACATTAGTCTTAGCCTATACCATTATTTTAGTTTGACTAATGATCACTGTGCCCCAATGTGCTATCATATCCATTAATTTAATATATTTTTTATTCTAGCCTATACAACCGATATATAGTTACCGTAGTTAGTATTTTGTCCTTGTATTATTTTGTTATTTTGCTGGCGCGGCAATTTTTCGTTAGAAAACATATACAAGTTTACCGTAAATCTAATTTTGCACGTCCATTCGCCAATTATCATCATCAAAACTCAACTTGAATCCGAATATAATATTAATATGTTAAATATATGTACATTAAATGTCGCCATCATTCAATTTCTTTTGTTTTATATTCATTTGTAATCCCATTCAAAACCAAATAAGAACGTTTGTCTTTATAAGTTACTTATAAGACAATATCTGTAGTGTAATAGTTTTGCACACCAAATAACAGCTGTAATACAGCAGTTATACAGCCTCTTTATGCTTGTACAACTACTGTACAGCGCTACTAACATCAAAGCTGCATAACTTGTGCCAATTTTTACTTATAAGAACTGTATAAGCGCTTATACAGCCAGCCAAAAATACATCCTCTAGTATAAAAACGAACTTCAATACAGCTCGTATACAGCTTGCATGCTGCTTGGGCTGGTTCGAATCCCGAGCCGGGCCAAAAAAAAACAGTTATAGTGTTTATCTGTCAATAAATTCTCAGTAGCTGCCCGGAGTCTGGAAGTTGGCGGTGTCTCACCTCCGTGAGTCGAAAAGCACTTAAAGCCGCTGGTCTTGCGCGCCTGATCTCTCTCAGGTCGTGTCAGTTTACCGTCCCATCGGACTATGAGAGTGGGGGAATAGAGAGTGCACCTGTGCTTGCGCATACACTTGGGCACTATAATCCTGTCATGCGCAGAGTCTCCGTTGAGGCTGGCCGCCGTGATCGAAATTCGGTCTAGAGGACATTATTCTTATAGTGCTCCAAAATGAAAGGCAATATTATTTTACTCTGTTAAAATTTGCAAAGTGAATTAATTTGGCTATTTCTTCGGTAAATAATAAATTAAAGGTACCGTGAGCTGGCAGTTAAGAGAATCAATTATTCCATTGTCCAGTGGATGTCGAAAGGGTACTTGCATAAAGAAGCATGTAAATCTCTCCGTAGTATACATCATGGCTTCCAGTTTGATGGAGGTGATTTTATACTTCTCGGAAGTGTTTATTTTAAAGGTAAAAATAAGTCAGTGTTTATAATGTAAGGAAAGAAACATAGATCATATTATCGTTTACTTCTAAAAGACAAAATTTAATGAAGCTAAATTTAATACTACATATTATAATTTTTGCATTATATATATATATATATATATATATATATATATATATATATATATATATACATACATAAACACTCACGCCTGTCACCCAGAGGGTAGGCAGAGACTACAGACTTCCATTTGGCACGATCCTGGCACACCTCTCTCGCCTCCTTTACATCCATATCTACGCACACGCACGTCGGTTAAGGCTAATCTGGCCCATTTTTAATATATCGCCAATTTGGTCGATAAACCTTCGTCTAGGGCGTCCCTTTCCGACTCTGCTGTTCACTTCTGCAGCATAAATTTGCTTTGTCACTCTTTCTTCGTTCATTCTTTCTACATGACCAAACCACCGAAGTTCCTTTCTTAATCCTGGTCACAACGTCATCTTGCAAACCACACTTTTCTCTTATCACACTATTTCTCACCCTGTCATTCAGATTCAGCCCCAGCATCCTTAATGACCGCATTTCTACAGCATTTATTCTACTCTCATGCTTCTTCTGCACACCCAACTTTCACTACCATACATTAAAGTAGGGACTAACACAGCACTATGAATTGCCAAACGTGCCTTTTTTGACACATTTTGACTCCTCACAATAGCGTGTAGAGCCCCATTCACTCTATTTCCTGCGTTCACTCGTCGTTCTATATCCTTATCATATCTACCATCCCTGCTAAATAAACATCCCAAATATACAAACTCATCCACTTGCTCAATCAACCCCTTCTATATACACGCTACATATATATATATATATATGTGCGTGTGTGTGGTGCATACACACGTATGAGTGTACGTGTGCTTGTGCGGGTTGTATATAGGAAGGGAATTTACGGTTGAGTCATTCAAAATTATAATAACATACAAATCTACTAACAAGCCTCGGTACTCAGAGGCTGGGCGCTCTAATAATATTTCTTGACGGCATCTCTGAAACTCTGAAGTATGATTTTAAGTATTGATTTACCACGTGTTCTGTGGTGATGATGGTGAAGTGGATGTGAAACCCGCATGCTTGAATAATTTTAAATATTTCACGTGACTGAATCTTCCAATTGAAAAAATCTGTTAGTAATAGAAAGGAGGTCTATGCTCAAGGTTTAGGATGTATTTAAACTTTCACTTAATTTTTATTTTTTTTATTTTCAATATTTACAAGCATATATTTATTTATTATAGAGACATGGTACAATAAGTTGTCATGTCTTACCGGTATTGGCGTAGAAATAGCGCAATAAATAATTCTTAGTTTTTTACAATGTCATTATAAAGATTAGTGGCAATAAAATAATATTATGTTAACCTAGTACTTATTAATAAATAAAAGTACTAGTACTTATTAATAAATTATTAATAAATAAATTGTAAAATATAACGTATAATATAATAATATTTATACATTACATACATTACATACATTTGAAATTGGGAAAACATTGACATTTTTGATATTAACAGGCGGTTTATTTATTAAATAATATGTCCATCTCTAATGTAACCTATTCACAGCAAAGAAATATGACATTTATTTATAACTGCAAACCGCAACATCCGCAACATGTATTCACAGGCGAATCGCAGGAAGATTCCTAAGCGGTAGGAAATGAAATGAAATCCATCGCTGTTAATTTTCTATCGTCTGTACCTACTCCGGCAGCGTAGCAAACTTTCATATAAAATTTAAATATCGCTTGATTTCCATATTTTTTATAGAATAAGGCTGTAGCCCATAAACATCTACATTCATTCTCGATTAAGAACCAAAATGCAGATGCGTTGCCCCTGAGGACTAAGATGAAATGCCTCATTTCTAATAAAAAGGCTCACCGGTTCTCTACACTCACCATACGAAACACAGCAGCATTAAGCTGCTATTTTATGCTGGTATTCCACTGTGGCTCTACCACGTTAAAACTATTAACTTTCCTATTTTATTTATCAGTGTTTGTAACATTGAATAAAACTAATTTTACGGATTTTATCGCGTTTAATTTTACTATTTTGATTCCCGACGTTTCGAGTGCTTTACAGCACCCATGGTCACGGGGGGGACTGAGGTGTTTGACGTCCCAATGTCATAGTTAGCCCGGCTACCTTCAGTTTTTGGGTTACCAAAATACACAAACCAAACGCTCCACTACGTCCTATAGTGAGCCAGATCGACTCACCAACTTATAAATTGGCTCAACACTTGGCAAAAGTTCTGTCACCGCTGAGAGGACAAACCAGAGCACACACGAAGGATTCGTACCATTTTGTTAGTGAGATAAAAGACCTACATCTCGCTGACAATGAAACTATGGTCAGTTTTGATGTTCAGTCACTATTTACATGCTTACCTATTGAAGACTGCATCTCAATTGTAACCAGGAAGCTAGAAGAATACAACATGCCTACAGAATATGCAGTGTTACTCAGACACTGCCTTACATCTGGCTATCTATTGTGGAAAGAGGAGTTCTACAAGTAAGTAGATGGTGTAGCAATGGGTTCACCTGTATTCCCCATAGTCGCCGACATATTCATGGAGGACTTTGAGGAGAAAGCTTCTTACTGCTCCTGTATATCCAAGATTCTACAAGCGGTACGTGACGACACTTTCACAATTTTACCATCTGACAAAGTAACTGCATTTTAAACAACCTTAATTCCATAAACTCTAAAATACAATTCACAATGGAGTTAGAGGCAAACAATTCTTTAGCTTTCCTAAATGTTTTAGTCATCCGAAATCCTGATAACACTATTGGTCACACTGTGTATAGAAAAGACCCATACCAACCGATATTTAAATGGTGAATCGCACCATCATCCATCACATTAGCTACCGTGGGAAAATCTTTGTTTCAGAGAGCACGAGGGATCTGTGACAGAAAACATCTGGCCGCCGAGCTTCAGCACGTCGAACAAGTATTGCAAGACAACAAGCTTCAGGTCGCGCCTACGTCACAGTGACCGAGTGAAGCCGGCCACAGTCGAGCGTGTGCCTGCTGTACTACCCTATGTCAGAGGAGTCACAGACAAGTTTGGCTAAATTTTGAAGCGAGCTTCTAAAACATACTTCAAGCCGCCGAAGATTATTCAATTTTACCATCCGTCAAGTGTAATTTCCTCTACAAGATGCAGGAGTGTACAAGCTTGATTGTGAATGTGGTCTCTCTACATAGGACAAACAAAAGATCCATTAAAACCCGCGTGAAAGAACATATAATGACGTGACGTGACGACGCTCTGGGAAGTCTGCAGTCTGTGAACATGTTCAAGATCGTCCCCGCCATTACATCAGATTTGATAGACCACAAATCCTCGAGAAAGAACACCGATTCCTACCAAGGATGATACGCGAGGCTATTGAAATTAAAAACATCCTAATTTCAATAGAGAAGATGGATGGGTGCTGCCATCTGCTTGGGATCCTATAAATAACAAAATTAAATCCAAACCAAGCATACCACTGCAACACTTCAAGATACTTCAAGATACTGTAAGCTCATTCTGCGTAGATCGGACCAAAAATTAATATTCAAAACAACTCAAGCTACATACCACCACTACAGCCACTGCTGCACCTCGTGTGCAGTCAATGGAAGGAGCTGCACTGGGTGCACCGGTCCAGAGATGGAAACAATATCGCAAGTGAGACCACTGCGCCTTGTAAGTCGCAAGCGATGTGTCGACGTGAAATCCTGTCGCTCTGCTGAGCACGTCAAGCTTAAAGGCAACTTGTCTATGGTAGAACTGTGCCATAGAGTAGGGTTGTTGCAAAAGTAATTTCTAACAGATTGATTGAATAATTTTTAAATTTTATGTAATTTCTAATGTTCATTTTTATCCCGAGGAGTGTATATTAGATATCTGTGTTTTATACAGGGTTATTTTGCAATAACCGGCCAAATTTGCAGAGACGGTTTAGAATCAGTAATATAGGCAAACGGTGAAGAAAAATTAATTAAAAAATCTCAATTATTCTGTCCTTTTTATCTTTTAAACTCAAAATGCGTGATAATGCATTATATTTACTGATTTTATGAATGTTTACGCACGCACACATTCATAAGGGTCGATCGTTAGGCAAAAACGTTGTTGCTTATAAAAGTAGAAGCCTTATTTACTCGTATTTTCAAAAACTTTAATAACAGTAACAGTTTATTTATATATTTGAACTTAAGTTTAAAATTTGTCTACTCTTGAAAAATAGCTCTGTATATATATATATATATTCTCAGTATAAATATATATATATATATATATATATATATATATATATATATATATATATAAACTATGTTGAGAGTTGAAAGCAAAATGCGGCTTGCATAATGTACAAAGTTAAAAATTTAATGAATTACGGTCGAATTTCGACCAGTGAACGACCATTAGTCTATACGAGAACATTGAAAGGTGAAGTACCTTTTGGAGTATTTATTACAAAAGGAAAAGAATCAAACAAATATCATTCGAAATGTATAAAGGTAAAAAGGTAGGACAATATTACAAAAAAAGAAATTAAGCAAACAAATACAAACTTAGCGTTGTTTCCATTTCTCTCAAATTATATTATTATTTATCTTTACTTTTTTATGATTAATAGTTAAATTGCTTACTCTCACAGTGTTTAATATTATGTTAACTGATTTTTTGTCATGAATTAAAATCTGCAATACTGCGTACAGTATCTTGGTGTGTAAGGTTAATCAAAATTTCGCACGTTTTGGTTACGTTAATAACTACTCTATAAGCTGCAGCTATATTATGATTGTGGAACGAAAGTGTCACCTCAACCGGGGACCACGCTCTCATAGAATATCAGCGTGAACTAGCAGCTTAATGCTGCTGTGTGTGTGTGGTGAGTGTAAGGAACCGGAGGTGCTTTTACTGGAAATGAGGCATTCCATCTTAGGACTAAGATCATCTTGAAGGACTAAGGTCCTCAAGGTGACAACGCATAAATATTTTAATTCTTAGTCAAGAATAAATGTAGGTGTAAAAGTCCCACAGTATCCAGTAACCCTCAGGTGGACTGTGTCCATTTGCCACCCTTTATCTATGAAAATTAAGGTTATATGTTATGATATTTAACGTATTAAATAAACATCTCATTACGATAAAATCGAACACTCATAAATAAATAATTTCTAACTGTAAATAAATATTTTCCATGTTGTAAAATTTGGTCAATGGGCATTTATTGACCCGATTCCTCACAACCTCTTGCCTCCTGCTGTCGGCAATCTTTTCAATATTAATGCTTTTAATTTACTCAAATTCGTTTATCAACGTTTCTTGTGTCCCTCTACAAATCAATAGCACTGAACTTTTTTTATAGAATAAGGGTGCCAAACGAGCACATAGTCCTCCTGATGGTATGTGGATACTATGGGCCTTTTACATCTACATTTGTTCTCAATTAAGGATCAAAATGAAAATGTGTCTTCACCCCTGTGGGCTGAGATGGAATGCCTCGTTTCCAGTATAAAGGGTCTCCCATTCTCTTCACTCACCATACGAAACTGCTACTTGACGCTGGTATTTTGTGTGAGCGTGGGGCTTCCCCAGTCGAACCAACCCATTCGTGCTACAACCATAATATAGCTTCAGCATGGCTTTACCACACATAGCTAAAAGATGGTAGTATTACCTTTTCATATACTTCATACGTAAAATATACAGACCAGCGATAGAGAACAGCGTAAAAGGTGCGAGACGACTGACACTGTCTGTCATTACGAATAAGTGAAAAACCCTCACAACAGCGGAGAGGCCCACTTCTAGTAGTGGAATTTAAGGGTCGATATAGAAAAAAAGAAAGGCCTCATTCTACTTCTTCTATTTTTATGTTACAGTCTACTACTGACTGCCTCATAATCAAAATAAGTTGTTAGATAGATTGGCAACCGCAGTTTTTTTGATATTTTTTTATTGTTATTAAGAAGACGCTGCTGCCCATCTCCTGATTTTTTTTCCTCTGTCGCCTCTTACGTCACGATGAGATAGTGGATATTCTTATACCGCCATTACAAGGTACTATTATTATGTATAACTTGAATTTTTTATAGGATAAAGGTGACAAGCGAGCACAAAGTCCACCTGATGGTAAGTGGTTGCTGTGGCCTATAGACATCTACTTCTATCCTCGTTTGTGAATCAAAATGCAGGTGCGTGGTCACCCGTGAGGACTAAGAGGAATACCTCTTTTCTAGTAAAAGTCTCCGGTTCTCTACTCACCATACGAAACACAGCAGTGTTAAGCTGCTATTTACGCTGGTATTCTGTGAGAGCGTGGTCCTTCACCGGTCAGGCTGACCCATTCGTGCTACAACTGTACAATTAATATAGCTGTTGCATACATCTGTTAATTTCTTCTTACGTTTATATGAATATCCCGATATTGCGTTAATTATTTATTTTTATTTTTTAACAAAATTTAGTATGCAAGTGAAACGTGTAGTAAATTCCTCATCTCATGAAGACGTATATATTCATTAAATGCACATGGACAAACTGACTCAGCTTTCTATACCCGTCAAACCAAGCCGCAGCAGATAGCAACCCTGGTTGGTTACCAGCCCACCTTGTAAATATAAGCTTCAAATAATTTCTGACTATCAAGTTCTGACGAGTTAACAGATAAAAATATAAGAATAGTGTAAAGTACGTGGTAGAGCCATGCTGCAGCTATATTAGTAGTATAGTTGTAGCACGAATGGTATGGCTCGACCGGGGAAGGACCACGCTCTCACACAATACCAACGTAATATAGCAGCTTTACGCTGCTGTGTTTCGTACGGTGAGTGTAGAGAACCGGATACCCCTTTTACTGGAAACGAAGCATTCCATCTTCGTCCTCACGGGTGATAACGCATCTGCATTTTGATTCGTAGTCGAGGATAGATGTAGATGTCTATGGGCCACAGCAACTACTTACTATCAGGTGGACTTATAGATATATAAACTTAAAATAATTGCTAAGCATCAAGTTTTGACGATATATGTAGTAAAAGGTCTTCGGTTCTCTACATACCATGAACACAGCAACATTAAGCCGCTATTTTACGCTGGTCTGTTAGAGCGTGGTCTTCACTATTGGTCAACACTTTATTGTTAATACCATTCAATGCAAATAAATCAATATTCTATTCTATTCTATTCTATTCTTCCCCAAGCCGACCCGTACGTGCTAAAATCATAATATAACTGCAATATGGCTCTACCACGTATAAACTATATTGTATTTTATAATTCGAATTCGTTTAAATATTGTATCTTCCTGTTCTTTTTTTAACATTGTTCCTCAATAGTCATCCTTGTGGTTTTTTATAGAATAAGGGTGACAAAGCACACAGTCCACCTGATGGTAAGTGGTTGCTGTGGCATATGAACATCTACATCTATCTTCGTTTGCGAATTTAAATGCAGATGCGTTGTCAGCCGTGAGGACTAAGATAGAGCCTCTTTCCAGTAAAAGGGTCTCCGGTTCTCTACTCACCATACGAAACACAGCAGCATTAAGCTGCTATTTACGCTGGTATTCTGGATCGCCGATCGCAGTACCAGATGCCTAACGTCATTAAGTCCGTCCTTGTATTTCTTTTTATAAAAGAAACGCAATATAGAATAAATAAATAAATGTCTCGCACCTGTAACGTTGCTCCCGTCTCTGGTCTGAGCGTCGCCGGTCTGAAAGTTACGGGATGTACGACCGTTGTAAGGTCATATACATGGTCAGTCACAATAGTTTTTTATGGAAGAGAGGCAAACGAGCTTATGGCTCACCTGGTTGTAAGTGATCACAGTTGCCCATTAATATATGCAACATCAGGGAATTGCAGGTGCGTTGCCTGATAATACAATATCGGAGATTAGGGCTTTGTTACCTTTCCTTTGTCACTTCTTACCAGAACTTGACGATATAAAGCGTAAAGCAAAAAGTAATGCAGTCTTTTCTAGTCCAACTTTTTTTTTTAATGGATTTTCCAAATGGGATGATAAAAATTAACGTGATTTTTTATAGAAAAAGGGTGACAAATGAGCACACAACCACCTAATGGTAAATACAATCCATAATAGTATGTATATCATGCATAGCATGTAAATTACCCTCGATTAAGAATCAAAATGCAGATGCATTGTCACCCCTGAGGACTTAGATGTTTTTTTATTAGAATAGCAGTGACAAACGAGTACACAGTCCTAATGTGAGAATGCTGCGACCTATTGACATCTACATCATACTCGATTAAGAATCAAAATGACGATGTATTGTCACCCCTGAAGACTAAGCAATAATACCTAGTAACCAGTAAAAAGGGTCTCCGGTTCTCTAACACTCACCAGACGAAACTCAGAATACCAATCATCATTAAGCTGCTATTTACGTTGCTATTATGTTGGTATTCTGTGGTCCTTCCAAGATCGAGCGACCCATTAGTGCTAGAACCAAATAATATTATAGCTGCAGTGTGGCTCTATCACGTACATGTATGTCACAAATTGCTGAATAAAGCGTTAAGTCATTACCGTCACCAACTAATTCGTTGAATATTGATCACGTAAGTGTCATTAAAGTGCACCTCATCGACGAGACGACATCTATTGGCTAGCAGGAAGCGTCCGATTTTCAGACATCAATGAGAATTATTTTGTATTACTTCATTGACCGCCTCGTTGATCTAATAGTCGTAATCGCAGTGGCTGATCATCCCGGGTTTGAATCCCGAGTTGGGTCCAAATCAGTTATTTGATTTTTCTGTCAAACAATTATAAATAGCAGCATGGTCAAGAAGTTTGCGGTGTTTCACGCCTGTGCCTTGGAAAGCACGTAAAGCCGTTGGGCCTGCACCTGATCTCTCTGATCGTGTCGGGTAACCGTCTCATCGGACTATGAGTAACATACATACATAAACACTCCGCCTGTCACCTAGAGGGGTAGGCAGAAGTACGGACTTCCATTTGGCACGATCTGACACTTCTCTCGCCTCCTTTACATCCATATATCTACGCCACGCTCGTCGGTTGGGTACTTCTAATCTGGCCCATTTTCAATATATCGCCAATTTGGTCGATAAACCTTCGGGTCGCCCTTCCCGACTCTTCCGTTCACTTCTGCAACATAAATTTGCTTTGTCACTCTTTCCTCGTTCATTCTTTCACACTCGGGTAGTATAATCCTGTCCTGCGCAGATGGCTAGTCTCAGATTAGACTGGTACCCGTGACCATAATTCGGTCTGGAGACATCATTGCTGAAATGAACTTAATTTTCAATATTCCATATTTTAATCATAAACTCGTAAGAATTTGATGCTAACAATTATTTGAAGTTTCCATTTTACGAGATGGGCTGGTAACCAACAAGGGTTGGTATCTGCTGAAGCCAGTTTGAAGGGTATGGAAAGCTGAGGTAGTCACGATACGGGTGATTTTCACTGATAAAAAACCATATAATGATAAATAAAAAGGTATTATGAAGGTGATTATAATCATATATTTCAACAACGCATTTTTTATTTTCACGAAAATAACTTTTACTAATCTAAAAAAACAAATAAAACTGTCTACAAAACATTAAGTCTTCTTAATCACGGATGTTTTATTTGTATACAAGAGGACGATGTTATAAACTACTCGTTACCAGAAACAAAAGTCGACGCAAATATAAATTTGTTCAGTTTCATATCAAACTAGATAACAATAAATAATATATTTTACTGTTGCGTTACTTACAACTTAAGCTATACATAAAAATAGTACCGTGTAGTGACGTAGTAAGAATATCCACTACCCGGTGTAATACCGGCAGTCTATGGGAAAGGTAACTGTAACGGTAAAATAAAAGCAGAAGAAGTAGAATGAGGCCTTTCTCACATGAGGATCTTCTTTTGATCTTTATCAGCCCGTAAATTTCACAACTGGACATGGACCTCTTCAGACGTAGCGATTGGTCAAACATTTTGGTCTTAATTGTCAGGCTTTGCATTCAAAATGACAGACGTACTTGTTGCTGTTATGAGGTAATCTATGGTAGGGAGGAGCTATGTTCAGCAGTAGACTTTGATAGTCTGTAACGATAACGGTAAGAATGTATTAGAAACTTATATACTATACCGATGGATGCAGGTGGCTCAGGACCGTGCTTTGTGGCATTGATGTTGCGAAGGGCTGTAATGATGATGATGATAATGATGATGATGATAATGGTGATGATGATACTATACCGTGTAACGACGGCGTAAAATAATCCTATATGCGTCCCTTACGACACCCAAGGGACCAAATAGAGTGGTGGATTTTCTCACGGCAACACCATACGGCCTCCTTAAGGATATTTACAGGCGACTCGAGTTTTGCGCACTTATGCTACGCGTCGTTCTTAAGTCACCTGCAAACAATTTTATAGGTTTTACAGGATGTTACACATTTGACACTCTCGTCATAGAGTAATATATTCTTTCGTTTGACATCAGAGCGTGTGAACAGACTTCTGGCCAATGGTGTTTTAGCCATTGAAGTAATATGTACTACACAGAGTACCTTTTTATGGCACAGACTAAGTAAGTTTGAGCCCATGGGCTAACGCGTGTTGCAAACGACTAAGTCTAGTACGTAGTACATATTACTTCAATGATTTTATTATAATCAACCAAATCATAATCAACCAAAATAACATCCCAATCGTTATTATATAATAGTTTATCATAACGCGTTAAAATGATTTAACATGTAAACGTGAATTAAAACATACAGTATGACTTTATTTAATTATTCTTTATTTAACCTATTAGGGTTAAGATGCATACATAAAGCAAAAATTATTATTTGCTAGTCAATAATGGCAATGATATAATATTTTTATATTTCAATTGCGTTTTTTTCTATTTTTTTTTATGGCGCATTAAGTCCGCCTTTTGTTCCTGTACATTGTGTACGGTTCAATAAAATAAATTATATATTTCAGTAATTCCGGATGTATATGTAATATAAGAGCATTCTCTTTGGTAAAATATTTGATCACTTGAAATAGGCTTTGTATGCTGAGCGTATTTTGCGCTGTTGTAGCGATCAAACGAAGCGGCCTAAGGCAAACACAGTGTTCAATCATAAACCTTTTCGATTGTTGAAATTTATATCTAGAGTGTAAAAAAATGTATTTAACTGTATTTTTTTATAGAATAAAGGTGACAAACGAGCACACATTCAATCTGATGGTAAGTGGATGCTGTGGCCCATACATATCTACGTTTATCCTCAATTTAGGATCAAGATGCAGATACGCTGTCATTCCTGAGGATAAAGATGGAATGCCTCCAGTAAAAAGGGTACTCTACACTCAACATACAAAACTCAGCAGCTTTAAGCTGTATTTTACGCTGTTATTCCGTGAGAACGTAGTCTTTCCCAGCCGAGCCGAAACATTCGTGCTACAAGCACAATATAGCTGCACCGTAGCTCTACCACGTATTAGAAGAATATATATATAGGTATAATATGTTTATATATAATATATGCATATATATAATAAATTTACATGCATGCATATATATAATATATATATGAAAAAACTGTATAATATTTATACCAATTAAAACTTAAATTTTATTTTGAAGTGACTAGATTTTATGTACATAAGAGAGTTTAAATCGAATAGAATTAATTTTGTAACTTTACTGAGCTCAAATACAACAAACATTAAGTTACAAAATAAAGTTAATCTTAAACAAAAGCCTAAAATTAGCAAATACTCGAAAGTTTCGTTTGCGTTGTACAAAGTTTTCCGACTCCATTATTCTTGTGAAATGCAATAAATACGAAATCATTTTAAGCACAACTTTACATTGCTAATTATATTTTGAGAATGAAATTTGAACTCATTTATTTGTGAATGGATTTTTCGTCATCAGTCACAAGCCAGAGCTTCATCAGAAAAGGACTAAGCCCTGAAAGAATACCGGCATTACATAATACAATAATACTGTGATTCGTATAGCGAGTGACGAGAACCGGATACCCTTTTTACTAGTATTGAGGCATTTTTCTCATTGTTCAGGGGTGACAAATGATCATTATTTTTAATCTCGATCGAGGATGGATTAATTTAGATGTCTAACATGGACCACAGCATTCATTTACAAGTGAACTGTGAGCTCGTTTCTACTTCCTATTTCTATATCCGAGAAATTACTGTGAATTTTGCTTTTACAATGTAGTGGCAGTGTAATAATATCCAATACCCCATATTGTTTAGACGTTTAAATTTAGTTTCTATGACGAACAACAGTTGGCGCCACAAGTGGAAAGAGTTTTAATTTAGAATTTTTATGACAAATATGTAAAAAAAAAAACAATGTGACGTTTAACAAAATAAAATATGACGAAAATTTTATGTGCAGTGTTTAATTTTTAAATAAGTAGTGGTGTAAACATTGGTCCTACGAGTTTCGGATAAAGTTAATTACAGTGACTATAGAAATTATGCGCTAAGTCTGAAAATATTATGTTATAAATTTCCACAATAACTTACGAAAAGTACTCCAATATAAATCAGTAAAATAATACTTAGAAATTGATTTGATGATATAATTTACACAATAGCAATGATTGATGTATGCAACGAATTATTAGAACAAATAACTAAGTTATATACAAATTATAAAAGACGCCTACAATCGTCATACAATTAATTACGTTGAAACTAGAAGTGAGTTATTACAAGATTATTGGCAAAATTTACAACGGAATATACATTAATCAAACAGATATGAGTAAAGAGGAAAAGAAAATGTTGAAAGAATTGTACTCTCAAACCGAGGAATTATATGAATTTAAAACAATTTTAAAAGAAAATATCTTGTCACATAATTCTACATCAATGTCTCAAGTTTACCTACTGCAAGTACTAGCCTTTCACAATAAAAGTTACCACCCATCAACCTTCCTACGTCTCTATGGTAATTATCGAGATTGGCTTAATTTTAAAGATCTGTTCAGTTCATTGATACATAATGAAAAAAGGACTAATGACATCCAAAACATCACTATTTAAGATCAGCTTATCAGGTGAAGCTGAGCAACTGCTTCGTCATTTCGATATCACTGCTGCTAATTACCAGAAGGAAACATTAGTCCATCGGTATAGTAATAAGAGGATAATTGTAAACACTATATTGACACGATTAATTAATCAAAAGAAACTCACCGTAGAATGCTCAAAAGATTTAAAGGAACTCTTAGATAGCACAAATGAATGTCTCAACAGTCTGGCTAATTTGGATATCGATACTACTACTTGGGATCCTATGATAGTACATATTGTCGTATCTAAATTAGATATTGAAACTCACAAGTGTTGGGAACAATCATTGGGGTCTTCTACGGATCTACCTAAGTATAACGCGTTAACCTCTTATTTAGAAGGACGCTTTAGAGCGATGGAGATGGTACAAAACGTTCAGAAAAAAAAAGGAATCATCACAGGTTAATCCACACATGACAGGTAAAACAAAACCGATTATCTATAAAGCCTTTTCTGCTCAAGTTAATGCTGAATGCACTTATTGTAAGAAGCATCACTACATTTGTCACTGCACAGAATTTACAATTGGATAGATCAACGTAGAGAATTCGTTAAGAATAACGCACTTTGTTTCAATTATAGTGAAAGGACATTATATCAAGTTTTGTAGACAAGACAACTTGTAAAAAATGTAAGAAAAACATCACACTTTATTGCACTCAACTACATACGCTGCTAAAACTATAATTGCAGAACCTGCGAGCACATCTGAAAAACAAAACATGTTGAAGACTCAACCGTCAGAGTCTCCTGAAAACCAAGTTGTTCTTGCAACAGCATTAATTGGTGTGAAAAACAGAAACGGTAATCTAACGCATCTGCGAGCTCTTGTTGATCAAGGCTCAGGCAACTTTTATTACAGAATCTGCTGTGCAGTTTTAGGTTTGAAGAAGACATATGGAGCAAATATTACACGTATAGCAAACAACGCTATTAAAGCACAACATGTAGTTCATTTTGATATTCACTCAATATTAGATTCAAAGTATGTAATGCAGGTTAAAGCTCATGTACTACCGAAATTGACACCATTATTGCCTTCACATGAATTAAGTATTTTACAATGGCTGGTATTATGAAGCCAAAAGTAGACCCGCGATTACAAGCAGGGCCCATCGATATTTTGTTAGGAGCAGAAGATATGCTTCAATTATACTAGAAGGTTTACAAATATAGCTCTCTCATTGCACAAAACTCACGGTTGGGATGGTTAGTGTCAGGCGCTACCCAGACACAAATTGATCGACTTGCACATACAATGGTAGTTACAACAAATCTAGTAGAGGTTGATCAATTATTACGCAAGTTTTGGGAGATAGAATACAAACCACTTGAGAAACCTTTATCACAACTTGATCAACAATCAATGTGAAGAACACTATGTAAAACATACACAAGAAACAATAACGGGCGCCATGCGCTTACCATTCAAAGATTCACATGAAAATAATCTAGGTGATTTAAGCACACTCACTAGACTTTATCACATGGAGAAAAGGTTCAGACAAAACCTAAATTTCGACAAGATTATAGATTTTTAGACCAATACCAAAATTTAAATCACATGGAAGATGTAGATCCTAATGAAAAGCCCAAACACAAGATCTATTATCTACCACACCATGCAGTAATAAGGAGTCCAGCACTACTACTAAACTAAGAGTTGTCTTTGATGGCACAGCACAAATTGAAACAGCATTGAATATTGAGTTACTAGTCGGACCACCCTTACAACAAGACCTAAGAGACTTAATTATTCGTTGGCGCACTCACAAAATCTGTTTATTAGCTGATACAAAACAAATGTATAGACAAATATTATTGCGAAAGAAGACACTGACTATCAGCGTATTCTGGCGTAAGTCACCTCTAGACAAGATTGTAGAAAACGTTTACTTACAGTTACATATGGAACTGCTTGTGCTCCGTTTCTAGCCATTCGTACTTTAAACAACTAGCACAAGATGAACAACTGATTTTCAGATTTAGTTGATATTATGAATAATGATTTATATGGACGACTTACTAAGGCGGTGCGAATGACGAGGAACAGGCGAAGAGTCTACAGAGGAGAATTACTCAAGTGATGTTTAAAGGTAAATTTGAAATGCATAAATGGGCATCTAATAGTACTGCAGTTTTAAGAGAAATTCCAAACGTAAAGTAACTAATGAAAGTGTTGAAATAACTATGGATAATACTATCAAGGCTCTTGGAATACGATAGAATATGCTCAAGATGTTTTGAACTAAAAATTGATATTCATCATCATCATCATCATTACAGCCCTTCACAAGTCCACTGCTGAACATAGCCTCCCAAGGAATGCCACAAAGCACGGTCCTGAGCCACCCGCATCCATCGACTTCCTGCGTCTTTACCAGGTCGTCACTCCATCTAGTGGGGACGCCTACACTTCGTCCGCCGGTATGAGGCCGCCACTCGAGAACCTTTTCCCCGGTTGTTCGGTTCTTCGAGCTATATGGCCGGCCCATTGCCACCAGCTTACTAATCTGTTGGCTATGTCGGTCACTTGGTTCTACTGCGGATATCCTCATTTCTAAGTTTATCACGCAGTGAGACTCGAGCATAGCTCTTCCAGCTCGCTGAGCGACCTTGAGCTTCCTCATCCGGCCAGCAGTGAAGGACCACGTCTCAGTTCGTAGGTCATCACTAAACACGCACTGGTTGTACAGCCTCGTTTTCAAGTTTTGAGGTATACCTGACGAGAAGATGTGCCGTAATTTCGAACGCTGCCCAGCCGAGTTGAATCCGTCGATTGACCTCTCGGTCGAAGTTGACTTACCTAGTCGGACTATTTGTCCCAGGTAAACATATTCGTCAACAACTTTGAGCTTAGTGCTCCAACAACTACCGGCATAGGTGTGACATGGACATTAAACATGATCTTTGTTTTGTCCATGTTCATCTTAAGACCTATCCGTTGGGGCAAACATTGAGGTCATTGAGCATAGTGCTTAGGTCCTCCAGCGATTCTGCCATAAGGACTATATCGTCGGCAAATCGAAGGTGAGTGATGTACTCGCCATTGATGTTAATGCCATCCTTTCCAGTCCAGAAGCTTGAAAACGTCTTCCAATGCAGCGGTGAAGAGTTTCGGGGATATAACGTCACCCTGTCTTACACCTCTCTGCAGTTGGATAGGTTTGTACTCTGGTTCTGTACCGGATAGCCATCGTAGCCCTACTGTACAAGCACTTCAACACTTCGATATACCGACAGTCAACTTGGCACCGCTGAAGGGACTGCAGCACCGCCCAAATTTCGACGGAATCAGTTTTCCATAGTCCATACGCCAGACATAGTGGCAAATTGTACCCTCGGACTTCTGTACAATTGCCGAAGGGTATGTATGTGGTCTATGGTGCTAAAGCCTTTTCAGGAAACCGGCTGTTCGGGGGCTGGAAGTCGTCGAGTCTGCGTGCGAGACGATTCTGTAATGACTCTAAACAGCACGTAGACGCGGCTCAGAAGGAAATCGGTCTGTAGTTCTTCAAGAGAGCGTTGTCGCCTTTCTTGAAGAACAAGACCACCGCACTCTGCTCCACGCCTCCGGTGTAGTGCCACCATGTAGGACGGAATTAAAGAGCTTCTGAAGGACTTCAAGTACCGGTTTTCCACCCGCTTTCAGAAGCTCCGCCGTAATTCCATCCTCGCCTGGGCCTTGCTTTTTAAGGTGCTGGAGAGCCATTCTAATCTCGCTCAGACTGACGTCCGGATATCATCGGAATAGTGTCGGATAAGACTCGCTCTTGGATCGTTACCACACTTGCGTGTGGCTCCAACGATGATGTGTACAGCTGCCCAGAACCTCTCAATCTCACTCAAAATCTCAGTCCCGGAAACGACGCTGCCACACTCGGTCTTCAGCTTCGACAGTTGGCTTTTCTGGCAGACAGATCTCTGGCAAAGACTTTGGAGCCCTGGTTCCGCTCGATCGCTTCTTCATACGAGCTGTATTGAAGTTGCGCAAGTCCCGCCGCATTTGGAGATCTGTCTGTTCAGTTGCCTGTATGCTATCAAATCTACTGAAGATTGCAGCTTCATTTCCCGTCTAACAGCCATGAGATTAAGAGTGTGATCGGAGAGTTTTTGTGTTCTTCTGCGGCGGGTCTACAAAACTTAGCTCCGACCGCATGGACAGTTTCCACGAGCTTGTCATTCATATCGTCCACTGCATTGCAATCTTCTAGGCACTGAAAACGGTTTTGTAACTCGAGCTGAAAGGTTTCGGGACTTTGGATTAGAGCACGAGGAGAGCGTTGACTTCATTAGACGACACCTCTCCAACTTAACGTTTAGGTTCAGTGTGTCTAACCATTCGGTGATCGCTACCAGTTTTCACTCGCGATCACTGAGACATCACTGAACAGTTGGCGTCTAGTCTGCATAATGAAGTCAATCTCATTTTTGTCGAACCGTCGGGGCTCGACCAGGTCCACTTCCTGTGGGGCCGCTCTGGAAGAAAGAGTTCATCATAGTCCCTCTTTCTCCATGAAGTCGGCCAGCCTGCCCTTGGGTCCTGTTGCCCTAATCCGAATTTCCCTACTTTCAGCTCACCGTTCTCTCTTAAATTAATTATAAATGATATTACTACTCAAAAACCATTCACTAAAACTACAGTACTATCAGATATAGCAAGATGTTTTGACCCGTTAGGATTTTTAGGACCTGTTATAATAACTGGAAAATCTTTTAAAAAATTATATAAGTGGTATTAGTTGGACTGATGAACTTCCAACAGAACTTGCAAGTGAATGGGTTAGTTACAGAAATGAGTTGTCACAAATGGGAAATAGATTTAGAACGATGGATGCATATTACTTTTGATGGTTCAGAACAGTTCATGGTTTCAGTGACGCATCTTGTTTAGCTTATGCTGCTGTTGTATACTTTGTTTAGAATTTTAAACAAAATGTATTTGTCTCAATTATTACTGCAAAACTAAAGTTGCACCCGTGCGACAAGTTTCATTGCTACGGTTGGAACTTTGTGGCAGTTCTATTAGCCAAGCTAATCAAAGATTTAAAAGTAAGTCTCAAAATTAATGATGAATCCATACATGCTTGGACCGATTCCACTATTGTTCTGTCTTGGTTAAAGAACTAATGTATGGAAAACTTTTGTTGCAAATAGAACAACCGAGATAATAAATGTAATAAGTAGTGATCGTGGCACCACATCAAGTCGGGAGATAACCCAGCTGACTTAGCTTCGCGAGGCATTAGACCGAGTTCTTTTAAAGATTTAGATATGTGGTGGCACGGACCAAAGTTCCTACAAAGAGAAAGGCTTACTCTACTGTAAGTTGATATACCAGACACTAATCTTGAAATAAAGCAAACAGTGCATACTAATGTTAAATAAATTCGGAACATACTGATATAAAAACTCAATGTGGAAACTCTTCCTTATATTAACAGATATTCAAAATTACAAAAACTTATTCGTGTTACAGCTTATATGTTAAGATTTATTGAGAATTGTAAAACTGAAGTTCAATCAAAAGAAAAGAAATCACAACCTACATCATTTACTCAGTATTTGACTGTTCAAGAATTAAGAAAAGCTCTAAAGGTATGTATTCGTATCTCACAAGCACTCTATTTTGCAAAGGAAATGGAAATACTGAGTAAAGGAAGAATTTACCTAAAACAAGTAAATTTGCATCTTTATCGCTATTTATTGATAAAATAATATTTTAAGAGTCTTAGGGCGACTCCGTAATGCTCAAATTTGTGATGATGCTAAAACTCCAATATTGTTATCATCTAAATGTCATTTAACAAATTTAATTATTAGAGATTCACATCTTCAAGAATTACACGGAGGTCCTCAACTTACACTAAATATAGTCCGTAACATGTATTGGATAATCCATAAAGAATTTGATTAAAAAACTTATTCGACAATGTCTCACTTGCTTTAAATAGTCCTTTGCACCGATTAGCCAATTAATGGGTCAATAATTACCTTCTTCGCGTGTTACTCCAGGTAAACCTTTCCGTTGCAGTAGAGTAGATTACGCTGGCCCAGTTACTTTAAAATTGTATCCTGGCAGATGTAAAAAAACTTGTAAAGCCTATATATGTCTGTTTGTTTGCACAGTCGCGAAGGCTATCCACCTTGAATTAGTGAGTGACTTATCCTCCGCTGCTTTTATCGCAGCTTTTCGACGGTGTACTTCTCGACGTGGACATTGCAGTGATTTGTGGAGCGACTGTGCAACAAACTTTATTGGTGCCTCTAAGGAATTTGATTCTATGTTTAAAAACAGAAAGTCTACTGTAGTAGGGGAAATCGCTCAACTTTTAGCTAATGACAACACGAACTGGCACTTTATCCCACCAGGTTCTCCACACTTTGACGGATTATGGGAAGCTGGTGTAAAGTCGTATGAAAGGCTTCCTCCAGGAAAGTGGCTGTTAGGTTGTATTTTAGATAAGCATCCAGGAAAGGATGGTTTTACTAGAATTATTACATTGCAATTTAAAAATAATATTTTTAAAAGACCTATCACAAAAATCTGTCCTCTTCCCATAGATTTAATTTAGTGCGCGCAAAACTGTATATTATGATTGAAATATATATTCTTTCATGTTATTTTATCTTGTTTTTAAGACTATTATTCCTGAGCCAATGTTTAGATTAAGTTTAAATTTAGTTTCTATGACGAACAATATTGTTGGAAAGAGAGTTTGATCGAATTTATGACAACAGTGTAAAACGCTCAGCACATTTAAAAAAAATTTAAAAAGAGAAGAACAAAACCACACACAACTGTATCTCACCACATAACTATATATCATGTTATATTGTATCCATGTTTCAAATACTCAACCTGATTTCATTATGTCCCATGCACAAGTCAAAAATCAAACTATCTACTTACAGAATAATTTAAATTGTATATGATAATGTTATTTGTGCTGCATGAAAAGAATAGTACCATTGCATATCAATATGGAAAGAAAGATTTAAGGAAAAGACCCATGTTAAACTAAATTAAACTTATCCAACATTGTTCTAAGACAAGATTTTCTATTCACATACCTAAGAGAGTTATATGTTATGTTGAAAAAACTACATATACAGCGTAAATAATAAAATATCCTATATAGAACTGATTAAAACCAATGACTTATTATATAATCCATGTACATACATAGTACAGCTACTAAGACTATAAGACCTTCGAAATAGCGTTTAGCTATACCATTTTAAGACCCATAAAACAAAATTTAAAATATAGTTTGGGAATATTAGACATTAGTCTTAGCCTATACCATTATTTTAGTTTGACTAATGATCACTGTGCCCCAATGTGCTATCATATCCATTAATTTAATATATTTTTTATTCTAGCCTATACAACCGATATATAGTTACCGTAGTTAGTATTTTGTCCTTGTATTATTTTGTTATTTTGCTGGCGCGGCAATTTTTCGTTAGAAAACATATACAAGTTTACCGTAAATCTAATTTTGCACGTCCAGTTCACCAATTATCATCGTCAAAACTCAACTCGAATCCGAATATAATATTAATATGTTAAATATATGTATTAAATGTCGCCATGATTCTTTCTTTTTTGATATTCATTTGTAATCCATTCAAAACCAATTTAGAACGTTTGTCTTTATAAGTTACTTATAAGACAATATCTAGTGTAATAGTTTCTTGCATACCAAATAAAAGCTGTAATACAGCAGTTATACAGCCTCTTTTCTGCTTGTACAGCTACTGTACAGCGCTACTAACGCATAAAGCTGCATAACTTGTGCCAATTTTTCTATAAGAACTGTATAGCGCTATACAGCTTTTATACAGCCATTAAATACAGCCTCTAGTATAAAACGAACTTCAATACAGCTCGTATACAGCTTGCATGCTGCGCTGGTTGTCCTGAGTGGCCAAAAAAACACTTATACTGTTTTTCTGTAGCTGCCCGGAGTCTGGAAGTTAACGGTGTTCCCACCCCGCCCAGCCGCTGGTCTTGCGCGCTGATCTCTCTCTCCGGTCGTCGTCCCATCGGACTATGAGAGTGAGGGAATAGAGAGTGCACTGTGTTTGGTACACTTGGGCACTATAATCCTGTCCTGCGCCGATGGCTAGTCTCCGTTGAAGCTGGCTGGCCGCCGTGACTGAAATTCGGTCTAGAGGACATTATTGTTATAGTGCTCCAAAATGAAAGGCAATATTATTTTACTCTGATAAAATTTGCAAAGTGAATTAATTTGGCTATTTCTTCGGTAAATAATAAATTAAAGGTACCGTGAGCTGGCAGTTAAGAGAATCAATTATTCCATTGTCCAGTGGGTGTCGTAAGGGTGCTTGCATAAAGAAGCAGGTAAATCTCTCCGTAGTATCCATCATGGCTTCCAGTTTGATGGAGGTGATTTTATACTTCTCGAAAGTGTTTATTTTAAAGGTTAAAATAAGTCAGTGTTTATAATGTAAGGAAAGAAACATAGATCATATTATCGTTTATTTCTAAAAGACAAAATTTAATGAAGCCAAGTTAATACTACATATTATAATTTTTGCATTATATATATATATGTAGCGTGTGTGTGTGTGTATGAGTGTACGTGTGCTTGTGCGGGTTGTATATAGGAAGGGGATTTACGGTCATTAAAATTAAAAATTATAATAACATACAAATCTACTAACAAGCCTCGGTACTCAGAGGCTGGGCGCTCTAATAATATTTCTTGCCGGCATCTCTGAAACTCTGAAGTGTAATTTTAAGTACTGATTTACCACGTGTTCTATGGTGATGATAGTGAAGTGGATGTGAAACCCGCATGCTTGAATAATTTTAAATGTTTCACGTGACTGAATCTTCCAATTGAAAAAATCTTTTAGTAATAGAAAGGAGGTCTATGCTCAAGTTTTAAGATGTATTTAAGCTTTCACTTAATTTTTTTAATTTTTTTTTTCAATTTTTACAAGTATATACTTATTTATTACAGAGACATGGTACAATAAGTTGTCATGTCTTACCGGTTTTGGCGTAGAAATAGCGAAATAAATAATTCTTAGTTTTTTACAATGTCATTATTAAAATTAGTGGCAATAAAATAATATTATGTTAACCTAGTACTTATTAATAAATTATTAATAAACAAATTGTAAAATATAACGTATAACATAATAATATTTAAAAATTATGGATAGTAATTACATACATTTGAAATTGGGAAAACATTGACATTTTTGATATTAACAGGGGTTTATTTATTAAATAATATGTCCATCTCTAATGTAACCTATTGAAGCAAAGAATTATGACATTTATTTATAACTGCAAACCGCAACATCCGCAAAGCGTATAATAATGTATTCACAGGCGAATCGCAGGAAGATTCCTAAACGGTAGGAAATTAAATGAAATCCATCGCTGTTATTTCCTATCGTCTGTACCGACTCCGGCAGTGCCGCAAACTTCCATATAAAATTTAAATATCGCTTGATTTCCATATTTTTTATAGAATAAGGGTGGCAAATGAGCACACAGTCCACCTGATGGTGTGAATGGTTCATAAACATCTACATTTATCCTCGATTAAGAACTAAAATGCAGATGCGTTGCCCTGAGGACTAAGATGAAATGCCTTGTTTCTAAAAAAGGGTCTCCGGTTCTCTACACTCACCATATACGAACACAGCATTAAGCGCTGCTTTTATGCTGGTATTTCTGAGAGGGTCCACCTACGGTCGCAGACCGACCATTCGTGTCACAAGCATAATATAGCTGCAGTGTGGCTCTACCACGTTAAAAACTATTAACTTTCCTATTTTATTTGTCAGTGTTTGTAACAGCTCTACAACTTTATGTATCCAGAAGTTTATTTATTTATTTAAGGACAGCCAAAGGTAATAACAATATCATGTTCACAAATATAATATATAAACTTAATTTTAAATGTAAAACCTATTTAAGGCAGCCAAAACATGCTTCACAAGAAGAGTAAAATTAATAAACAATATGGGAAAAGCCGGAGTTCAATGAAAATACATAAATTTTACACTTGCCAGTGTCAAATTTTTATGGTTCGGAAATGGATCGCCGTGTCCGGAGAATAACTATAGTGTATATAGGGATATCATCGTAAAATACGTCATAATGCTACTGTGTCTTGTCTACGGATCGTAAAAAAGAAACTGTGATACAAATGCTATAATAATAAAGTTATCCGTAGACTTTTAATAGAAAAATTGTAACTTGAAACTATTGGACGTAAACGCTTGAATTGTAAAACATATTTATTTGAGTTTGAGTATTTGCGCACTGTATATTTTTCATTCACCCATTTTCGGTCAACTGTAACCTCATCAAATAGAGATGAGTAAAATGGAACGATTGGGATGGAATGCGGTCTTATTTTGCATTCCACCCATGGGACTGATTTGCTTCTCGCCAGATGATTCTAGCGTTGTTGTTGATTGCGACAGCAGTGTAGTGCTTCAGGGAAGTCGCGCGCATTACGCAGGAGTGCAATAAGATAGTGATATGCTTACCTAAGACCATAAACCGATTCTGTCAGAAAGGTTGTTACTGCATGTGTGTAAAAATATTTAATAAAATCCCAAAAAATTCAAGCACGGCTCTATAAGTCTAATTGCCAAAAAGATACGTGAATGGATATTTAAAAAAAAATTATTATGTTAAATAATTTCAAAATTATAATAGTATGCATGCTGACATATGATGATGGACGTAATTCATCACTACTTTTATCTGAGAATTTGATATCATTCTAATGACATCATGATACCTTTATTAATTTAAAAATACATTTAAAATTAAATTATGAATGACATTAACATTGTAAATTATGACATTATGAATTATATATATATTACATTACTTTATATCTCAACGGAGACTCGCCATCTGTGTAGAACAGGATTTTTACGCAAGCACTGGTGCACTCTCTAACCCCTCACTCTCTTAGGCCCGTATTAATAAAAGTTACTCAACGACGAACTCAAGTGCATAATCATTTGATACGCCCTCATTACGAAATCAGCATCTCAAGATCGTTGCTAATTAATAAACACATAAAAACAGTATCTCAATACGCTGTACTTAGGAATACTGTTCTGTGACTTGCACTCAAGTATACACACTTGAGAGTCGAGTTTCGTTTATTAATCAGTGTGGCACTCAGCTGATATCGTAAACCTAAACCGCATCTTGAGATATGTTAATTAATAAGATCATAACCTCAAGATTGTACTCAAGTGCGTGTACTTGAGCTGAGTGACGTTTATTAATACGGGCCTTAGTCCCATGGGACGGTATTCCGACACAAAAGGAGAAAGATCAGGTGCAGAAGCAACGACTGCACGTGCTTTTCGCGCCACAGGGGTGAAACACCGCCAACTTTCTGACTCTCGACTGCTATCGAGAATTTGTTGAGAGAAAACCCTATCACTGATTTTAGCCCGACCCGGAATTCGAACCCGGGATCCCATGATCAGCAGTCGCACTTACAACTAGACTAATGCGGCACCAATAACTACTTTTAAATCTGCATTTTTTTTATGGCACTTGATTACTAACACTTTTTGCTTATTAATACAGCACAGCTTTTATAATTTCTATTGAAATCTCAAGGGAAATCACCTAAAGATTTTCTTCTAGCCTTCTAAATAAACTCAGCAGTGTATTTTGTGCATTTTATTATTAAGGGATACAGTCTACATCCTTTTGCTGTCAGTTCAATACCCTGTGGGAAACGGTATACTTCGAGTGAGCACTTAAAGCTGCTAGTAATATAAAATATTAAAGTATTAAGTACAGTATAAACTATTAAATGACGATATTTGATGCGGACATTGTTCAGGTATATTTAAAACTTCTATTTAAAATTCATTCGTTCATCATTTATTACGGTCTATCCTACCTCCACTACTCTCTATACTGTTTCTGTGGTCTAGTGGTCGCAAACGCGACAGATGATCTTGAGGTGCCGGGTTTGATCCCGGGTCGGGTTGAAATCAATTATTGGGTTTTTCTAACTAGAAATTCTCAGTGGCACCGCGGATTTGAGAAGTTGGCGGTGATACATCCCCGTGCCTGGAGAAAGGACGCCGTTGGTCTTATGATGCCTCTCTCTGTGGTCGTGTCAGATTACCGTCCCATCGGAGTATGAGAGTGAGGGAATAGAGAGTACACTTGTGCTTGCGCATACACTCGGGCACTATAGTCCTGTTCTGCGCAGATGGCTAGTCTCCATTGAGACTGGTCGCCGTAATCGAAATACGGCGGTACGGATACATTGTTATAGCCTTCCAAAAGTCCACTAATGAACATAGGCTTCTTGCATATATTGGCTCATTGGTAATATTTTCCCGGCAACCGCAGTTTTAATATGTTAATTTGTTCCCACCTTCTACCTCATTTCCCTATGTCACCTCTTATATGGGGTAATGAATTCTTTTACGCTGCCGTATAGTGTTAGATTTACCACCTATATTAATCTCAGTGGGAGATAGTGACAGATAATAGCGAATGTAAAGTAAATATGTGTGTCAGAGAGATGGTGAAATATTTGTGTCATCTGCAGACTCTCGATCCACGGGGCTTACGTACCGTGAACTTTCAAATAAAACAATTTCCGAAACATTTCCTCGCCGATGGTGAAAAAAGGGCTGATAGTTTTTTTGTCCAAAGGCCAAGTATCCTGCGATGAATTCTCCTACGCAGCAACAACATCATGCAACATAACCTACACATTTATCTATGAGTATATAAGCAGAGCTTATTTTTGCAAATCTTTTTTTACACAATTTTTCTTACGCGATCGAGTCCTGCTGCAGCTATATTATGGTTTTAACAAGAATGGGTCGACGCGATCGGGCTAGGACCACGCTCTCACAGAATACCAGTGTAAAATAGCAGCTCAATGCTGCTGTGTTTAGTATGGTGAGTGTAAAGAACCGAATACTCTTCTTACTGGAAACAAGGTATTCCATCTTAGTCCTCAGGGGTTCACCTGCATTTTGATTCTTAATCGAGGATAGATGTAGATGTCTATGGACCACAGCATTCATTTACCATATATATATATATATATATATATAAAATATAAAATTAAAAATATATATATAAAATTAAATTCTAGCATATTAACTTAATATATTTATTTTAATTTATATATAATTGTTTTCATTGAAATTTATTACCTCACTTTTCATGAATATCAACATCCTTGTCTACGTTATTACCTTGAAATAAGAGGTTGTGTGAAGATAATGTGAAACCCTTTATTATGATCATTATCATTATTGTGTTACTTCGTAGATATCGTAGTTTCAGAGTAAATATGTCTAATGTGATGCGTTATGTCTCATTACTATTCATGGCACGAAACGGCATTAGAGTTGGTCTCTTTAGCGTTTTCAGTAAATTATCAATTTTCGTGTGTAATTTTCAATTTAAAACGTGTATTTTAATGCGGCATATTCTAATCCATACTAATACTAATATTATAAATGCGAAAGTGTGTTTGTTTGTTTGTCCTTCTTTCACGTCGCAACAGAGATTCGGCATGGCATGATTTTTTGTATGGGGATAGTTCGGTGGCTGTAGAGTGACAAAGGCTACTTTTTTCCGCGGAAAAACATCTCATTCCCGTGGGAAAAACGAATATATTGCACAAGTTTGTCCTTCTTTCACGTCGCAACAGAGCGTCGACATGGCATGATTATTTGTATGGGGATAGTTCGGTGGCTGTAGAGTGACATAGCTACTTTTTTCAGCGGAAAAACATATCATTCCTGGGAAAATCGAATATGTTGCAAAATTAAATTCAGCTAGGTGGCGCCACCGTGATTCTACAAGAGACGACGGCGATGGACGAACACAGAAGGTCAGAATATCTGGATTATTATGTCTTTTACCAAAATTAAGATAAAAATGTATGGATCTGTATTTTTCCAGGACCAGGAAGAGAGCGATAAAAACATAAAATTCACCAGCTGATTTTCTTCACACGTTTTGGTATCTTAATTCACAGAATAGGCGATAACCTCGCAGACGATATTAAGTAATCCGTTGATGCTCTGCTTACCCTGCAAGGCGTGAATAGGCGGATTATAGTCATCAGAAATACTATCACCAGTCACGCTTTTACCCTTAACTACTTTAACAATGGTAGAAACAGTTCTTAGTGCCTTATTAATAAGTTTTAGTAATATTTATTGAACGGTGAATACAGTTCTTATATGAAGGTGAATGAATTTACAATAAGAAAAATTGTGCAAAATTATAAGAAAAATATTATATTTATAGTTTAAATTGATTCCGCTAGATGTCGTTACTAGGTTTTTAAAACGCGGTAACGAAATGTTTCCTGACATGTACTTAACTCCCGCCGTTGAGCCGCGCGTCAACTTATAGTGCATACGGTACCTATACGCTTAAATTGTTTCTATTTCGTAGCTTATTCGACTACCTGCTTTGATTTCAGTGTTTGTTATTTGCTTTGTGATTTGTTAAGTTGAATGGATTTATATTGGCTTTCATTTTCGGATTTGTGTATTTTCTTGGATCGTATTTTAACGTTTTTTATAAATAGGTTTTTCTTTCATACTCGCAAACGTAAGTCCAGCCTTTCACGAGTATCTTCTCTAAGACAAGCGAAAAGATTAGCTGGATCGCTAGAATCTTTAGAAGATGCTGAACTGAGAAGGCAAGAACAAACAGAGCGTCAGGCTACTTTTAGAGCATCTGAGACACCTTCTCAACGTCAGTAAAGGCGTCTTGAACAGACAGAGCGTCAGGCTGCTTTAAGAGCTTCCAAAACACCTTCTCAAAGTCAGGAAAGGCGTCTTGAACAGGCAGAGCATCAAGCTACTTAAAGAGCTTCTGAAACACCTTCTCAAAGTCAGCGAAGGCGTCTTGAACAGGCAAAGCGTTCAAGCTACTTTAAGAGCTACTGAAACACCTGATCAAAGTCAGCAAAGGTGTCATGAACAGGCAGAGCGTCAATCTACTTTAAGAGCTACTGAAACACCTGCTCAAAGTCAGCAAAGGCTATTCGAACAAGCGGAACGTCAGGCCGCCTTAAGAGCCGCGGAAACACCTGATGAAACTCAACACAGACTCGTTGAGCAAACTGAACGTCAATCTATTATAAGGGCATCTGAAACACCAGAACAGACACAGGCGCGAAGAGATGCAAATGCACAGCGTCAAGCTGAACTTCGACAAAATTTTCAAAGAAACAATTGGTCAGTTTTTAATGACGCAGCATTCAATTATGATCCGTTGATTGATTATAAAAATCACAGGTTAGTTGTTATCGGACTGATGGACAAGGCGTGTCGATTTTGCAGGGCTTTAAAATGGAAAGATGAGACCGCAGGCATGTGCTGTTCCAATGGCAAAGTGTCTCTTCCGTTACTTGGGGAACCAGAAGAACCTATCGCTGCCAATTTATCCAGGGAGTTGAGAGAGACACAGTGTTCAAAATTCAAAGATTCTTGCATGAACGTAACATTTTAGTCAAAACATTTAAAACTGCTTTAGAAAACCTACCCAGATTATAAAGTCGTCATTCACGCAGATCGGACCCTCGAGGAGAGCATGAAAGGCGCCACAATGCACCTTGATAAACGAAATAGCAGCCGTAATTAGTGGTGATCAATTTTCTTCACGAGACATTGTGCGAGCACGTGATGATACGTTGTGTAGCCGATACACAAGTTTTATGACGCTCTGCAATACCCATTGATTTATTGCAGGACAAGAGGGTTATCATTTCAAATTCCACTCATTAACCCGGTCACAAAGGAGCCTACTCCGAAAAAGTATCATGTATGGATTGTCATATGATGTTGCGAGAAATGATTTAACCTCTTAGTCCGGTGTAGACAATTATTTCATCAATTTTTGTAGACATGTATGTGAAGGTAGAAAGTGAACGTCTCCGTTATATATCTTTAAATCAAAAAAGCTGCGCGTTGAGAAATATATACATTTACAAGATGCAGTTTCAGCGACGCCAATGTAAACCCCAGAGATTTAGGTAAATGGTAATTCTGCCCTCATCATTCGTTAACAGTCCCGCTACTACATATGAGTACAAGACGCATTCGCCTATGTACGAACTTACGGAAGACCTGATCTTTATTTTTACTTGCAATCCTACACAAAAGAAAGAAACGAGGAGCTAATGCCGGGCCAAAAAGTACTGACAGACATGATTTAGAAGTATTTAGATTAAAAGTACAAAATTAATGTATAATTAACAAAGAGAAAATTTCGGAGAGGTGCAGTGCTTCATGTATTCAATTGAATGGCAAAAAGAAGATTACCGCATGCCCACATTCTAATATGGCTTAAAGAAGTTAAAACCAAATAGACGACATAATAAGCGCCGAGATTCCGGATCCTGAGCAAGAGAATTGTATGATACCATCGTCGAAATATGATTCACGGTCCATGGAGCACGAAATTAATATCGCCATGTATGAAAGAAGGAAATGTACAAAGAAATTCCATAAACAGCTATTAAAAGAAACAGTGCAAATGATAGTAGCACCCTTTATACAGACGCAGAGCTCCCTGAAGATGGCAGTTACAATAAAATCTCGCTCTGGAGCGTCTGAAGCGACCAAGCAATATTTAATCTCAGGAGTGAAGGTGAGGCAAATCCCGTTAATGAAGTACAGAACTTTCAAGCGTTATGTCAGCAGTAACGAGGCAGCGTCTCCTGGCTTCCTACGAAAGGTACCCAACAGTTACTCACCCTGCTGTGCACTTAGAAAATGATGTATATTTCACCGAAAGAAATTTCAAGAAAGAATTGCATCACCGCCAAAACTACACAACAGCCTTCTTCAACTTTGTCAAACCGACCCCTTTGCAAAACGTTGTTATATTCTGAAGTCCCCGCTATTATACTTGGAACACATCTAGGAAGGAGGAAACGCTGTATTCAAGGCGCGCCTGTTGCAAATTGGCCCGGTGTAAAGTCATCAGATGCCCTTGGTCGTGTATACCGTCCATGTAACTAATTTTGAATGTTTCTGTTTACGATTGTTGCTGCACCATGTTCGGGGTCCTACAGGATATAAAGACCTTAAAACTGTCAACGGTCAGGAATGCGCAACTTATAGAGAAGCATGAAGCTCTGCATCTTTAGAAAATGATAATCACTGGGATGAAACCATGGAGGAAGCTGTGCAGTGCCAGTCAATAGCCAAATTAGGATCTTTATGCAACTCTCATCTCTCGGCTATCTAATGCACATAAATTGTGGGACAAATATAAAGAGTACATGGCAGAAGATATTTTGCGAAGGTTACAGCAGACACACGCGAATATGACATACAATGAACACATTTATAATGAAGCACTTGAAAAATTGAAGATAAAGTAATGGCAATGGTAGGCAAAAATTAAGCGACTTTGGAATGATAAGCCCTCAGCGAACTACCGAAAATGAACTAAGTGATGAAATTATACGTGAAACAAACACGATATACCAGCTTTGCAGCAAGTAACCGAATTTGTACCCCACTTCCTTCCCGAACAAAACGAGTTTTGACAAAGTATTAGGACAAATTGAATCAAAATGGTTCTTTTAGATGCCCCTGGAGGAACTGGGAAGACATTTTGTTAAATTTATTATTAGCGCAGTGGAAAGATAAAACATTGCTGTTGTAGCTTCCTCACGCTGCTAAGCAAATGCACTGCACATTCTGTTTCCTAAAACCTCAAATCTAACTGAAAGAAGCACGAGGATGCACGTTACGACAACAAAGTGTGGGACGAAAGTACAATGTCGCAACAAAAGCTGTAGAAGTACTAAATCGAACGCTCCAGATTTGCAGCAATACCGATGTAATGGGAGGAATGGTGGTTTTATTGGCTGGTGACTTCGCCAAACTTTACCTGTCATTCAAAAGGGCACACCTGCAGATGAAATTAAAGCATCAAGTCGTCTATTTTATGGAACAAGATGACAAAATTCAGTTTAACTACGAATATGAGAGTGCATTTGTATAATGATATCAATGCTGAAACTATGCTGACACACTATTAAAAATTGGCGATGGGCGGTTGGAAACGGATGCTGAGGGCTGCGTTAAATTGACGAGAGATTTTTGTAAATTTAGTACAGGGTCATTCCGAATTAATTGCGAGCGTTTATTCAGATTTAACGAACAACATGCATGAAGACAAATGGTTATGTGAAAAGGATTCTTGCACCAAAAATGAGAGCGTTAACAAAATAAATTCAGATATAAGCGAAGTAGGAAAAATAACAGAGTATTTGTCTGCAGACAGTTAGCAGAACAGAGCACTTCATATCCTGTAGAGTTTCTAAATTCTCAGAGTGCCTCACATAAGCTTCAGTTAAAATTAGGCGTCCCAGTCATGCTAATGCGAAATTTAGATGCTCCTCGGTTATGTAACGGTACAAGGCTGCGTGTGACACATCTTGGACGGAACATAATCGGTGCTACAATTTTGATAGGCGTAGGAAAAGGTGAAAATGTTATTATACCACGGATCCCTATAATTCCTACAGATCTTCCTTTTCAATTGAAAAGGTTGCAGGTCCCTATTAAGCTCAGTTTTGCAATGACAATTAATAAAGCGCAAGGGTAGTAACTACTTACTAGTAGTAACTCTCGCAACGTAACAGGTAGCGGGGGTCAACTTAGAAAAACCGTGCTTCTCTCATGGTCAGCTGTATGTAGCATGTTCGCGTGTTTCAAATGCCCAGAATCTCCACATTCTTTCCCCGAATGGAAAAACATACAACATTGTGTACAGTAGCGTCTTAAAATAGTGTTCAGTTAGTTTTTTTTCCAAAATTCCTACAATCAATTAAAAATTTCCTATTTAGCTCAGTTTCTTTTCAATTCCAAATGCTGCACCTCTGACGGACCTATTAAGCTCAGTTTCTTTTCAACTCAAAAGTCTGCATCTCTGACGGATCTTTTATTTGCCAGTTTTTTCAATTCAGAAAACTGCATCTTGATGAATCAATTTAGCTCAGTTTCTTTTCAAAAGTCAGCATCCCTGACGGATAATTATGCTCAGTTTTAATCCTTTAAAAAAAATATCCCATTTCCATTTGGGAACAGGCTATTTTCATGCTTTCCTATACGCTGCGTTTCAAAACATTTAAATAGGCTGACGAATCAATTTTGCCCAGTTTTTAATGGCTGCATCTCTGACAAATCTATAAAACTCAGTTTTCTTTCAATTCAAAAAGCAATGGATAGTTCATTTCCCAGTGACCATGCGGGCGAAGCCGCGGGTAACAGCTAGTGTATTAATAAACAGGAAACACAATTTAACAACTATGATTTTCTACGTGGATTGTAAACCGTTCTAAATATCGTTACGATTACTTATTTAGATAATAAAGATCCCAATTTTCTATACAGATCTGTACGGCTTTGGTTCTCGTTAAGGTAGGATTTAATATCCTTTTTACATACCATACCTTGTAGTAGGAGCGTCTACGAGTTTGGGCTCCACGGACTTTCATGTAAGAAGAGTGCTGGTAGGTTTTCCAGTCACGGTTCTTTGAACGATGTCATCCCAAGAGCTCTTATCTCTAAAAATATTCCCTCGGTTTTGGAGCCTTGTGGAATATTTAGAGACGATGGCAAGAGACCCGACGGTATGACTTTGATCCCTTAGGTGAGAGATAAAAAAGTGTAAAAACAAAGTGGTTACGGAAGTAGCATACCACACTAGGGTGGAATGCAGCCTCTTATCTCAGGGGTACCTCGTTTAGATCCGATGCGGCATTAGAGGCGGCTGAACTGAGTAAGTGGTGCAAATATGAGTGTCTGAGCGATGACTACATACTTGTGCCATTTGCTGTATAGACTATCGGTCCGTGGGGTCCACGTGCGGTAAAGTACCTAAGGAAACTGGATCCGCGACTGGTCATCGCTGCCGGTGATAAGAGGGTTAGTTCTTTTCTCGTTTAAAAGCTAAATATAGCCATTCAGCAAGGTTTCCGAGCATTTCGAGGTTATAGGAGGGTTTCACATAATCTACAGCAAACATAATGTAGTCAGTTTTAGGTTTCGTATTTACACAACAAGGAACTTTATAGATTCACCATGTCCGTCCGTCCATCCGTCGTTCATTTACAAAACTGTGGAATAAAATCTTAAAACCTTTTTATCTGCGGTACCTCCCATACAAGTAAATGGAGGATGATTTTTACCTGTCTATTCTATCTATTCGTAAGGTACCGTTGAATAGATCTTTCTTTAGCTTCAAAGTGGTAATTTTCATTGGAGTCATGTGTGCCCCCCTCTTCCAACTAAACCGCTGTTTTAGAAATGTGAAAAGTAGACACGATAGTATATATATAATGATGTTAAAAGGAAAACTATCACAGCTAAGTAGAATTCAGAATTTCACGAGTAATAGTCGACCAACTTATAAAATGCACTTGATTTAGTAAAAATTTTGTTACAACTCCATAGAAAATGACCTAAAACTAACTGCATTATAACTTTGTAATGTTATTATAAACAGTAAAAAAATAAACATTTTATGAAGAAAACGACTTACATTCATTACTACTATAGCTTTACTTTTCATTTGCGGGATACGCAGGGACGATTTTTCTTACTTACTTACTATTACCTCATTTAAAGTATTCATACAATCATATAGCCTCATATCTGTCACGCCTTGGTTTCGCGGGCGACTTTAGGATAATTTAGGTAGTGGTGGTAGACATGAAGGTTCGTTACGGTATATATTATATAGGTTGCAACTGCCAGGAATATATAGATAGATAGTCAACTATGATCATCTTTGTAATTACTTGGCATGTGAATGATTTGATGTAGCTATTATTTTCCAAAGCGATAAGTTTTTTTTCATCTTTTAATACCACAATAAGCCCTTCAGTTACGATCGTCCTATTTGGGCCCATCTTTTTTCGTTATAGCGGTCAAACCGCGATGTCACTTATTATGCTTGTCGGAAATTCAACAGAAGATCCAATTTGATCTCGGAAATACATCAGATAGCGTTAATTGTTAAAATAATAAAAGTGTGAGAGCGGATGGTTTTATAGATGTCCGACATGCTCATTATCAAGAAAGCCGACGTATTGTGACGGGCAACTACGGAACCCTGCCTCTACATAGTGCGTGACCCAACAGGCACTTGGCTAGTTTTTTTTTTTTCTTATTTTCTGTTTCTTGTTTGTTAGCCCGTAATATTCAACTATGTGAAAAGGATCTCTTCTATTGTAGCAAGGAGGCCTATATTCAGCAGTGGACTTTGATCGACTGTAATGATGATAATGACGATGATACATCGTGAAGAGGGCACGTTTCGAGACATAATATTTTTTCAAATCATAACCAAGAGGGCTGGAAAATATATTTCATATGTCATTTTATGAACCTTGCTTTTCGTTTGGCATATAATAGCACAACATGTGTATGCGACAACACAATATGTATTCCAAAATTCCAATTTAGAAACTCCTCAAAAATCATACCAGAATTTTCTAAATGTGGCAAATTTAAGACTAGAGCGGCAGAATGATAGACACACTCGAGCACACCCGCACATTTAAAACAAATGGAGAGGCAAATATACTTTAGGTTGGTATGATTCGTTTTCTGTCTAGAAGTCCGCCTGGGTAGGTATCACCCTCGTACCTATTACTTTCGCCAAATAACGGCGCCTGCACTGCTGTGTTCCCGTCTGAAGGGTATAGAGAGCCAGCAAGGGATTACAACGCATCTATAATCTTTTTTATTTGAAGTCGGCTGCTGGTGTCCATGGACTGCAATAGCCACTTACAATCAGCTGGACTTTAAGTTCGATTTATAAAAAAAACTAGACATAACAAAACAGGAAAGGAGACTTACCACCTATCATTTTGCTATGTTAAAGGATTAAACCACTGTAAAGTCGTGTCTTTTACGTGGTAGAGCCATGCTACAGCTATATTAATAGTATAGTTTTAGCTCGAATGGCCGGCTGACCAGGGAAGGACCACTCACAGAATACCAGCATAAAATAGCAGCTTAATTCTGCTGTTTCGTGTGGTGAGTGTAGAGAACCGGAGACCCTTTACTGAAAAAGAGGCATTCTATCTAGTCCTCACGGCTGACAACGCATCTGCATTTAAATTGCAAACGAAGAGATGTAGATGTCTATGTACCACAGCAACCACTTACCATCAGGTGGACTGTGTGCTCGTTTGTCACCCTTACTCTATAAAAACAAGTTTTATATGTAGAATAGTATATATATTCTTCCATCATAATATAGTGCGTGATATCCAGTTTACATTAAGATTTATTTTCATTCGAGATACAAACGATTTTCAGCAGCCATTGAAAGCTTTATCTGCATGTCGCACATGGTAAAGCTTCCGTAGAAATTCGCTATTGTATCACAAATCGCTATTGAGTAAGAAACATAGTAAACTGCGAATTAAGCTTCCTTTTTATTTTTATTAAACATGAATATACCAAAACAGCCAGATAATGGACGATATTATCATATATAAAAAACATATTATGTACATACATCATACATATAATAACTAGACTGTATTTGCTTAAAAACTGTTTCCTTTTTTATAACAAACACGCCATTAATAGTGGTTAAATTAAATTTGATTGAATATGCATTTAGAAAGAAGATGTGTGTGTGTTTTTTTGACATTACAAACAGACACTTCATTTTTATTTATTTGTATAGATATTATATTTATTTCACTTTTCTTTTTATAAATACGTTTTATAGTTCAAGCATTCTAGATAGCAATGTATGGAAAATTGGGAAATTAATGGAGTACTTTTATCTATCGGCATACGAGAGGCGGCTGATAAGTCCGCGGCCTAAGGTACTTAATGAAAGAAAATATATGTTTTCTATTTTTTATTTTTCAATATAATCTCCCTCAAGTGATATAAATTTCGGGCGCGTTGTCTTGCAGAAAGAGCACTCCACGCGTCAGTTTCCCACGTCGTTTCTGTACGATAGCCTCGCGAACCTGAGTCAATAAATTGGCGTAATATTGGCTATTCATCGTAGTTCCCCTGCGTAGGTAGTCGATAAGCAAAATTCCCTCGCTATCCTAGAAAACAGTCGCTATTAGCTTGGACGCCGACTTTTCCAGCTTGAATTTCTTCGGCGGCCTTTCTCCTTTTTTTATCCATTGCATGGACTCTTGTTTGGACTCCGCATCATACTGGCGAATCCATGTTTCATCTACGGTGACTATTCCTTGCCAAATATCTTCCTTGTTATCGCTGACTAGCTCCAAAAAATCTTTGCAACTTGCGAGTCGACGTTGCTTGTTGAGCGGTGTGAGCATTTTCGGTACCCAGCGCGCGCAAATTTTTCTCATATTCAAATGTTCATGTAAAATTTCTACAACTCGTTCTTTACTAATCTGCAGTTCTTCAGCAATCTGCCACATTTTAATTCTTCGGTCGGCCAGAACGATTTTTTCGACTTTTTGGACGTTTTCTTCGGTCTTCACAGCTCTCTCGTTGTTGTTGAACTATGCGGGACCATTTTTTCACCATTGTATATGAAGGCGAAGAATCCTGAAGACCCATGACATCTCTTCAAAAATGTCTTTCGGTGTATTTCCCTTCTTTACGAGGAATTTTATTACGGCGCGGTGTTTAAAATTCTGAGAATTTCTAGATTCGGCTGACATAGTGATGTTTGTTGTTCAATAAATAATTGAACTATGAGTGCAAACTTAATTAGTGATTGCTTTTATAATACTACTGAGTGTTGTAACTAGTGACATGAGTAACAAGCTAATTACTCATCGTTAAGTTCCCCAGGCAGCGAACTTTTCAGAGAGCAAAGTAAAATTTTATCTACTCTCAGTCCCCCTGGTGAGTGTCACCCCTTCGTGTTCCAGAAAGTGTCCCGAAGCGTGGTTTTTTTCAGTTTTAAAGACAACAGTACACGATACATGAAAAGTGTGTAGGTACGAAATGATTCTTGATAAATTAGCTATCAACCTTTTATGCATACATAATTTTTAACCTAAAATGAACTATTATGCTACCGTTAATGTTAACCCTAAACACGTGTAAATATTATTACTTAAACTGATTTCCGTTATTGTTTTAATTCGTACGGGATTTATAATATTGTGTTATTATTTCAATTTTATAATGGAACTGAAACTGCAGCAAGTGTAAATAAGGCAAACTTAGAAAATATTATGTTAACTTCTTGTTTGACGGGGGTCCCCACCACACAATTTTTGGTTTTACTATTATTATTCATCATTTATTTTCAGACTCAGGTCCATATATATTAATATATAGGCAATTTTTACGTAATAACTAAATAAAATACTTTTGCCTTGTCGGGTTGACAAGCCAAAAGTTGTAAAATGTATGGCTTAACATAGCAAAAACAAAAACAAGCAAAAAATACTTGACTTGAAATCTAATAAAATATTTTATCGCGCCAATATTTTAAGATACGAGCAAAACCTATGACTGTATAATATATAAACAATCGCATACAAATTGAGTCGCACTAACGACTGTGTTAGCATCGCAATATTCAAGGTTATTGTTGTTAGATAACGCGGGAGAAAGCATCCTGTAACCCCATAAGCATATTGAACGCTGCGGTTTGGCTGTACGCCAAAGTAAAAGCTTACATTCGTTTCAGAAATTTGAGGGTTACAAACTGATAAAGTATATTCGCTGTTTTTGTAGATTAACTCTTTGTAGTACAAGTATTGTGTCTCAAAAATATGAGAAAAATAAGAAAAACAGAACTAATAAACTGATTCATTTTTAATTACTGGATTCTGTTAATAATATTCTACTATTTGCGACAGTGTAAGTGCAGATTTTTTATAGAAATAGGGTGATAAATGAGCACATAGTCCGCCTGACGGTAAGTAGATGCTGTGGCCCATAGACATCTACATCTATCCTCAATTTAGAATCAAAATTCAGATGTGTTGTCACCCCTGAGGACTAAGATGGAATTTCTCGTTTCCAGTAAAAAGGGTCTCCGGATCTCTTCGCTCACCATACGAAACACAGCAGCATTAAGTTACTATTTTACGCTGGTATTCGGTAAAAGCGTGGTCATTTCCCGGTCAAGCCAACCTATTTGTGCTATAAGCATATTATAGCTTCAGCATGGATCTATCACGTAGTTTAGTTTAGTTTAGTTTACGACGGGCTGTTTTCCGCAACTCCACGTCTAAGCGCGTATTTTACGAGTGGGCAGGAATAATGTAATTATTCGAGCCATGAGATCTCCCCGAAGAAGTTCAACAGTCCTTTGATGTTGCGTAACTTCGGGAGGATCCTGGCGTGCCGAGATGTTTAGCCCTGTATGTATCGACCTCCGGACATTTAAGGCGGGCCGTTTCTTCCTCCCATACATGCCCCACATAGGGACTATCTGTAACATCTATGGTAAATAACTGTTTGTTAAAGGTGCCGTGTCCTGTGATAGCACTTGTTACTATACTGATCTGCGGCTTGTTCAGTCTCATTAGAACTTTGGATAAGCGACTGTTTATTTCAGGCAGGGCTTCCCTAGCTTGTCTACAGTCTATTAGATTTTTCCAAAGATGAGCGTGTTGATTAGTGAAGTGTCTACGTACCAGTGAACGAACGTTACCAAAGGGGATTGGTACGATTGTTTCCGTCCCTATAGTGGCCAGAGCCGATCCCCTTCTAGCCAGTTCGTCTGCTACATCGTTGCCTCTGGATCTACTATGTCGCTTTATCCATTGCAGAGTCACATTGTTGTTTTTACATACCTCATTTAATCGTTGATGGCATTCATATATTAGTCCCGAGTTCACTACATTGCAACTCAGGGCTTGCAGTACCGCCCTACTGTTGGTCAGTATTCTGATGGAGAAGTCATTAAGCTTCCTAGCATCTCTATTGCTATGGCCGCTTGAATGAAACCCATATATTCCGCCTGAAAGACTGTGTTATAGGTACCCAGCGGTTTGCATATGTGGATATTGAGGTCTTTCAGAGAAAGTTTCAGATCCTACACTTTCATTTGTTTTAGAACCATCGGTGAAAACTCTAAGCTCTTTTGGGTTTAATCCTTCCGGCTGGCTGGTTTCATTTAATTGTATCTTGTACTTCTTATCGAATACAAATTTTTTAGGGATTTTATCTTATTTGGCTTGTAAGATAGGAAGTTTTGAGTGAATTCTATCAATTATGCCTGTATGAGGGACACTATTCGTACTCCAAAGTTTTAAGATCTTGAGTTTGATGGCAGCTAAAGTCGCTTCTTGTTGTAAATGTAGATGAAGCGGGGCTAACTCCAGCATCACTTCTAAGGCTGCTGTTGGCGTAGCCTTATGCAGCCTGTGGCAGCCATACATGCCAGTCTCTGGTAGCGCTGAAGCTTATTTATAGTGGTGGCTTCATTTGTCTTGGTCCACCATACCAGAGCGCCGTATGTGATCATGGGCCAAATTACAGTTTTGTACAGCCACAGTATGATTTTATGTCAGACCCCATCTTTTGCCATCATGTTTCTGCATTGCAGAAAGTTATATTAGCTTTGTTGATTTTGTTTTCTGTGTTTATTCCAATTAAGTTTGCTGTCCAAGGTAAGACCTAAATATTTTACCTCGAGGATATTGGAGTTTTGTGCTGAAAAGACTTGGGAGATGATATTATTCATTCGTTTTGTGTGAACATTACTAGAACCGTCTATCTATCACGTAACTATATTATGTAGCTGAACGTGGTAAACGCACTGACTTAGCTTGACAATACCTATATTCACCTTTGAAGGCACCCATTGTACCTATTGTAATCTTCTTTACCTTGCTAGGGCTGCAAACGGAAGTACTAAAAGCGCAGTGTGTGTGTGTGTGTGTGTGTGTGTGTGTGTGTGTGTGTGTGTGTGTGTGTGTGTGTGTGTGTGTGTGTGTGTGTGTGTGTGTGTGTGTGTGTGTGTGTGTGTGTTATGCCACAACTAGACAATTTTATATCATAAAATGCCCGATTTACCACGGAGTGGTTATACTTTCACAATATTAGAACATATTATTCATTATATCGAGGTAATAATTCTCAGGGCCTAATGACTATGCACATAAATTAGCAGACGATCTGTTCAATGGTATAAAAAAGATGTATGGAATCTTTTTTAGTCAAACTCAGCAAAATTTTATCATCATCATCATTACAGCCTTTCAATAGTCCACTGCTGAACATAGGCCTTCCCCAAGGAATGCCACAAAGCACGGTCCTGAGCCACCTGCATCCATCGTCTTCCTGGATATCTTACTAGGTCGTCATTACATCTAGTGGTTGGTCACCCTACACTTCACTAACCGGTACGTTATATAATATACATTTATGTATATTATAGTTTAACTTATGTATACATACTTATGTTAGAAGTAAAATATATGTAAATGTATATTTTACTTCCACGATGCCACGATGGCTATCCAAGTACAGAACCAGAGTACGAAACCTATCCAACTGCAGAGAGGTGTAAGGCATGGTGACCTTATATCTCCGAAACTCTAGACCACTACATTGGAAGACGTTCTCAAGCTACTGGGCTGGAAAGGATACAGTATTAACATCAATGGCGTGTACATTACTCGCCTTCGATATGCCGACGATATATTCCTTATGGCAGAATCGCTGGAGGACCTAGCAATATGCTCAATGACTGCGTATGTAGCGGACATTGAAAGACGTTCTCAAGCTACTGGGCTGGAAAGGATACAGTATTAAAGTCAATGGCGAGTACATTACTCACCTTCGATTTGCCGACGATATAGTCCTTATGGCAGAATCGCTGGAGGACCTAAGCAATATGCTCAATGACTGCGTATGTAGCGGACATTGGAAGACGTTCTCAAGCTACTAAAAAGCATACAGTATTAACATCGGTAAGTACATTACTCACCTTCGATTTGCCGACGATATAGTCCTGGCAGAATCTGCTGTAGGACCCAAGACTATGCTCAATGACTGCGTATGTAGGATATTGAAGACTTTCGCTACTGGACTGAAAGCATTAAATCAGTAGCTACATACAATATATACGAGTACAACGGTATATCGCCCCACATTGGAATCGCTTCTGACGTGATATTATCAAACAGTTCGCCATGGCTTCAGGTTGTTTGTTTTCCTTTTCAGTTAGCACTGTAGTAATTGCAATAAATTTGATCAATATCCAATGTAGATCATAATTTCTACATAATAATTTATTTGGTTTTATATGGATAAGCAATTTATTGCACCTTTGTACTTTTACCCGAATTATGTTACAATAATGATTTCTTATATTTACGCGAACACTTCATGATGAATAAACTAGATGATCGCGTATATTAACTTAAGAGTTTCACAGCCAGCATTTTACCCATGGATTGAGATGACGTCCAATGTCAGCACCACGAAATCCATATCCAGATTGCACATTTTGTTCCGACTACGCATGAACTACAGTATTCAGTATTACATCCCAACACAGCATTCTAAATCCCAACCCAAGCATACAACAATCAAAAAGACTTCAAGATTGGTAAGTTCATACTGCGGATCGGAAACAAAAAAAAATAATTTTTAATCTGGAGGTAACCGTGGTTAACTATGACATTGGTACGTCAAAAACCTCAGTCCCCCATGACCATTGGTGCTGTAAAGTACTCGAAACGTTGCGAATATAAAATAAGTTAATATACGCGATAAAATCCGTAAAACTAGTTTTATTTAAATTATGTAACAATTTCATTACACCGGATAATACTAGTACTTTCACAATAGCTTGTAATCTGCAGCCGGTAAGTTATTTGTGGAACTACTAGTACTATGAAATTACAATTTATATGATTTTTCTTCAATTAATACAATTCTTGTGCAGCTTACAAATATTCGTTCGGTTAATTTCTGGTTTATAAATTAAAGAGATCATCGTAGTAATCAAACTGTAAAATATCGGTATCATTCAATACCATTAAACCGAGTAGTGACAATATAAGATAATCCACTACCCCATATCATATTATAGTAAAAAATAAAACTGGAGATATCTCCGACAAAGAGAACTATAGGCCCATCTCATTAGCTACTATTATGGCTAAGGTACTTGAAAGTCTGCTTGAGCGGCATCTCAGTGGATATCTAAAATTACATGATGCTCAGTTCGGCTTTAAAAAGAGTCTCTCCACTGAGAGTGCAATATTAACACTCAAGCATACTGTTAGGTACTATACCAATAGGAAAACGCCAATTTACGCTGCTTTCCTGGATCTGTCAAAGGCATTTGACTTAGTTAATTATGATATTCTGTGGAAGAAGCGTGACGTGGCTTACCAAGAGAGTTAAATGAAATTTTAAATACTGGTATGGCCACCAATTAAATCAGGTCAGATAGACAGAGGCACTCTCCGACGAGTACAGGTTAGAGTGCGGGTGAGACATGGCCTGACTTCACCAGCGCTCTTCAACCTGTATATTAACCAGTTGATCGTTGAGCTCAGCAACACTGGTGTCGGCTGCTCAATTGATGGGCATTTCGTTAACAGTATAAGCTATGCAGACGACATGGTGTTGCTGAGCCCATCGATTAACGCACTGAGGATATTACTGAATGTTTGTGATACCTATGCTGAGACTCACGGTCTCATTTATAATGTTAAAAAAGTGTATTATTGGTGTTTCGCGCTGGATCAAAATTGAAACGATTCCTCCTGTGAAGTTGAGGAACGTACAGTTAAATAGGGTGTTCTAGTTTAGGTATCTTAGTGACGTATTAACTGAGGATCTGACTGAAGATGCTGACATAGAAAGAGAAAGAAGGGCATTGGCGGTTCGCTGTAACATGCTGTTCCGTAGCTTTGCACGCTGTACAGAAGAAGTTAAGATAACACTTTTCAAAGCCTTTTGTCAGTCATTTTACACGTGCAGTCTATGGGTTAAGTATACACAGAGAGTCGGCAATGCCCTTCGGGTACAATATAACAATGCGTTTAGGATGCTGATGGGACTTCCGCGGTATTGTTGCGCTTCAGGGATGTTTACAGCGTACGATACGGACGACTTTCATGCTATTATTCGAAAGAGAATTGCATCCCTCATGCGAAGGGTTCGTGGGAGCTCCAATAGCATTCTGAGGGCAATATCTAATAAATTTGACTGTCCCATCCTAGGGCACTGGATGCGTATGCACTTGCATGTGCCTGGTGTCATAGGGTGCCGAAAATAAAATAATTGTAATTAAAATGTGTATAATTTAAGACTAACATCGGTTAAGCTAATTATTAACATAATTATGGACTATATGTGGGTCTGAAATAAATTATTATTATTATTATATCTTCCCGGGTGCCGTAAGAGGCCACAGAGGGAAACTAAGGCAGATGGAAGATGCTGATCTTTCTGATAACAGAAAATTATAATAAAAACAGCGGGTGCCAACTTGTTTATTATACGTGGCAAGCATTTATAGCAAACATTCCCCATGAGCAACGACGACGACGAGGGTGGCCCCCACTAGATAGAGTGACGACCTTATAAGATATGCAGGAAGTGAAGATGATCAAATCAACACCATCTTTATTAATGATTACTGTCAATTATAATTTCTCTGCCCTATATTCTTTTTTAACCATAAACATAAATCAGTTTTACAGCCAAGTATCCTTTTACAAGTAGTGATTCATTAACTTAAAATGTGTTTTTTTTTTTAAATACAAAAAGATGTAATGCAATGTTTCCTCACGATGTTTTCCTTCACCACAGACCACGTGATAAATTAGCACTTAAAACCCGCGTACTGTGAAATTCATATCGAGCGCTTAGCCCCTGTATGATGGATTGTACCAGAGCAGTATAAATGTAAGTAATAAGTTGTTTGTCGGCGACGTGTCTTATGTATCTGAACAACCACAATAGCATTCTGACTCTATGGGTGCAAGTGTCGATTTGTTTATGCCAATTTAGTTGCTGATCGAGATATATCCCCAAGTATTTTGTGAAACTAACCTTTTCCAGGGTCTGGCAATTACATTTAGTCGTTCTGTAATGGTTTTCACATGAATGGGCGATTAGATGAAGATTATTATTGGGTTGCGAGGAATTTTTGATTGCAAATTTTATATATTTTGTTTTACTAGTATTTAAGGTAAGAAGATTGCTATGTAACCATTTGATAACAGTATGTAGGCCCTTGGAGGCTGACCCATGGTCTTCATCTCAGTTTTTTCCATGAAAAAGAAGCGCTGTATCATCAGCGTAAGAGAAGATTTTACCGTTATGTAATTTAGTTTCAGTGAGGTTGTTGAAGTATAGATATAACGAACAGGGTAGGTCCAAGAACACTACCCTGTGGAATGCCATATTGAGTGCAGAGCTCATTAGAACTATATGAGTTATCGTCTATTTTCACTTGTTGAGTTCTCCTTAAAAGATAGTCGGATATACGAAGAACAAATTGGCCACGAACACCAATTCTGTCAAGTTTCTTGATAAGAATAGAGACGGTGTCAAATGCCTTTTTTAGTTCTAGAAATATACACAGAGCCTTCTCACTTCTATCAAGTATATCAACAATATTGCCGGTCAATGTTAAAATAGCATCTTCTGTGTCTTTTTTCTAAAGCCAAATTGAGCATCCGATAAATGTTATATCTGTTTATAAAATTTAAAAGTCATTTATTAATAATTTTTTCAATAATTTTGGAAATCACTGTGAGAACAGAAATAGGTCTGTAGTTATTAACGTCGTCTCTAGCCCCACTTTATATATACGATGAACAATTGTTCTCTTAATGACTGAGGAAACACGCTCTATTAAAACATAGCACGGAGATGATTAATAATAGGGCTAAGTTCTGTTTTGGCAAGTTTAATAAAGTTTGTGGGTATATTGTCCCAGCCAGGGGCAGAATCAGATTTAAGGTTTGTGATAATTGATTCAATTTCATTTGTATCCGCTTCAATAAATCCGATGGAATTAGGTTGAGGAGAATGAAGTAACTCGAAGTTACTTTGAGGTAGATGATGTGCAATAATGTCTTCTGCGAGCGTTTTCCCAACATTCAAGAAATGGTTATTAATTAAATTTGCAGAGTTATTTGGTGTATCAGCCAACTGTCTAAGGTCTTGATTATTTGACTTTTTATTATTTAGGTGAGTAATATTCTTTAAGGTATTCCAAAGTAATTTATTATTATTTTTAGCTTTAAGAAGTAGATCTTGTTCATATTTTCCTTTAAGTTTTTTTAACAAATTGTTACAAAAATTACGATATCGTATGTATATTAAAGATAGTGTTTCGTTTTCTTTAGTTTGTTGTGATTGTTTTTGAAGCCTATTTCTGTTTTTTATGCATTTCAACAAACCCGGGGTTATCCAGGGTTTAATAATACGCTTATTCCTCAGAATTTTTATTATTTTTGTATTAGTTTCTATTGATTTGTTAATTATTTCGATTAATTTTTCAGATAAAGTGTTAGGGTCTTCTATTTTAATAAGTTCAGCCAGATTGTTATCACTTAGGGTATTCACTGCACTTTTGAAGTCAATAAGTTCTTTTGTTGATTTTCCGTGAGTAAAATCGCTTTTCGAGTAGATATAGGTAAGAACCATGGAATGGTCGGTAGTAATGGCTTCTAGGACCGATATTGAAGCAGAGTACTTATTGGGATCAAGGTTAGCGAAAACATGATCTATACATCGGTTGATTCTAGTGTTGAATCTATGTCCAGGCAATAAACCATGTTGTGCCATTATTTCAAGATATTTGTGACTGCGTGCATCTAGGTTTTTTTTATTATAACGTTTTTATTTAAATTGTTAGATTGAAGATATTGATCCAAAGAATTTACAAAACTATCTATGTTATAATTAGATGGAGATCTATACATACACAAGATAATGAGGTTTGTTAAACAAACTTGCAGACATGTAGCATCATTTATAAAAGTTTTCTTTAACTTTATGTTCTAAAGTATCATTTATGTAGACAACGACCCCATCACTTTGAGTAACTTTCTTCATAGTGTTATAAACGTAATACCCGGGTCTATTTGATAATGGAATATCAGGATTTGATCTGCATTCCGTCTATATTAAAATATCAATATGTTCCTCAACTAATGATAGACTAACTGAAAAATCATCAGAGTTCTTATTTATACTCCTGATGTTCTGAGTAGCTATCGAAAAAGCTGGTTTATCTGAAGGTAAAAGATTGGGGAGTTCATTTGTGTTGCAGGCAAAGCTGTTTACATTATTAATGTAATCTAATTCATGCAATAATTGGTCTTCGCTATTATTAATAGGCAGAAAAATCAAACATATTATCCGCAGTCTTTGTGAAAAGTGTGAAAATAGTGAAAAATTATTCCTGATGATATCGTTAAACAATAAGTAGAAGTATGGGTGTAGTGTCGCGTTTCTAATTTCGTAAATGGGATGTCGATTTATATTTAAAAACAGAGGGGGTAATATTGTAATTGATGTGTAATTAAATTTGTAGCAGTAATAATCGTTATATAAGTAAATTCTATGAGGATTGTCTTTTATATACATATTTAGGGACTGAGTGTAAAATCAGATGATATCCCAATCAATGGTTAATTCATGATTTAGTGTTGTGTAGAATATTTGAGAAAATGAGTAAGTGTTCATACACATTTCTGAACAAGTTAAAAGTACTTCAATAAAACTACACTGCAAGCATCGTTAAGTTACAAAAACAGAAAAACATTTTAGGAAAAGTAATATGAAAGCTAGTCAGTTGTTCATTAGCTTTTGAAGCATTGCCTCATTCATAATATGTATGATAGGAGAGTTGTCGTCCTTCCTCACGTATACACGACCATAGGATGTCCAGCAGTATTTGTAGTTCTTGGACCTTCTCAAGTCTCTTGCCAACAAGAATAATGTCGATGCCTTCGGTGTAAGATAGTCTGCGATAAAAATAGGACTATCGGGATTTCTTTGTTCCCAAGTGCTTAGCGCATAATTTGTCACTATGGTTCCGTTTGTTAAATGACTTAGCCCTTTAAGAATGTGTTCCTTAAAAGAGTCGAGCTTCATTCAACAATCACAGATTTTTTCTCCGTTGCCCTTTGATTTGTAAATATCTCTAATATCAACCCTATTGATAGTGACTTTATGGTTTAAGAATGGTTTTCGATCATGCTAAGCAGACCGTCTTTTGACTCATTATTATCAAAAGCTACATTTTTAATTTCTATAGTAGTTTTACGGCTATTTCTCAGGGTGTCTTCTAGGCGGTCCTCAAGTATGGCAACATATTCTTCCTTTTTCTTAATCTCCCCTTCCAAATGCTCGAAATTCTTCTTTAACTCGGCGTTGTGCTCTGCCAAAAATGTGATGTTAGTTTCAATATTACTATTAGCTTCCTGAATTCCTTTTATATCGGGAATAATTTTGTAATTTGGGCCTCCTGTTTTCGCATTTGGCTGTCTTGCCTAAGCGACCAATTTTCAAATAATTCATACATTTCGTGTCGGAATTCACTATAATCACCTCTATTTTTCTCGTCGTCCATTCTTTGCCGTTTTGCCCTTGATGTAATAAACTCGTAGGTCTTTTCGGTTGTATCGTCATCAACGATACTTAAATTAGGCGCGGAGTTTGTTTTGTCCAATGAACTATGTGGCTCCATGATATTGTTGTACTCGTAAAGCGGCAGTTATTATAAGTGACAATAGTAGAATAGGTCTCGCCAAACAGCCCGATGAATCACGCAACACGGCAAGCGCGGCAACCGATGATTAAGTGCTACGTAGTACGTAGTTCGTAGTTTTCTCGTAGCAAGTGGGCGTGCTCGCAGTTCACTCGAAGCAAGAAGGCGGAGAGGGATAAAAATGCATTGTAGCCTGCAGGTGTGAAGGTGGGCCTCTCTCGCTGCTACGCGTCGTTCGCTCGCGTGCAAGTCACCGAAATATTTTTTGCGACAGAATTATCGCACTAATGCTAACAACTTTAAGACGAATTATGGTATGTGATAAATTGAATGGATTTATTTAAAAACACGACACACGTCCTCTCGCAGTACAGTTGTCGGAAGAAGCAGTATATGTACCCTGTGCTATAATTATACTAACAGTGATAAAAAGTGAAATATAATTTTCATTAATTGGTAAGAATTATATTAAATGGTAAGAATACACAAAATAATCAAAGCAATCAGTCTCAGAAGATAAGGTGAAAATTGTGTCATAAAAGAAATGTTGTTTACAAGACAATGTTGTGACTAGGATAAGGAAAGGAATGCTTTGGTGGTTTGTACATGTAGAAATAATAAAAGAAGAAAGAGTGACAAAACAAATATTTGAATAGAATAGAATAGAATATTTTTATTCAATATAGTTTCCAAGTAATTCTTATTGAAAGTCTTTTTTTACTTTTACCACTGGTTCGGAAAAAACCTTTGTCTTGGAAAGAATCATCAAGAAACCAGCGGAACTTTTTTCAAAGTAAAATTATACAACAAAACAAGTTGTACAAAATTACAAAACTTATATAAGAAACAGCTTACCACGGTTATTATCAACTATATAACTTTTTATACAGTTTTTGTTTAATAAAATATACCCCCTTAACAATTTTAAATAATAAAATAATTAAACTTGGTAATAGAGAGTTCTAGTATATTACGTCTTTACCTATGAAATTGCCGTGTTTTATGAAATAAGTTAACGTATTTTTTTCTTTCTATTAATCAAAGTAATCACCCATGCAATCGATGCCCTTTGCCAACGCAGTGGCAGTTTATTGATGCCCTTCTTGAAGAAATCAGCTGGACGGGAGGCAAGAAATTCTTCAAAGGCATTTTGTACTACTGCCTCTCGGGTATTGAATTTTTTTTCTGCTCAAAAGTTATCCAAATTGTGAAAAAAAATAGAAGTCTGTAGGCACAAGGTCTGGTGAGTATAGCGGATGACGGAGAGTTTCAACCCCAGCTCTTGTAACTTGAAAACGTCTGTTGTGCAGTATAAGGTCGCGCGTTGTCGTGCAGGAGAAGCGACGAGCTATTGATCCATCATTGTGTTCATTTCTTCACAGTACACATCTGCAGTAATGCTCGTCCCGTTTGATAAGAAGTTGTGATCAATCACACCGGCGCTAGACCATCAAACAGTGACCATCACTTTCTAGGGTGTGTTTTCGTTTAGGCATTGTTTAGTGCTGAACCAGGATCTAACCAACTTAGTGAGCGCTTGCGATTGTCAAACAGAATCCATTTTTCGTGCTAGCGATAATTGAGTTCGTGAGGCACCCATTTGCCAAGCTTTTTTACCTTGCCAATTTGACGCAATGGAGCAATATTGTTTCGATGCTAACGTTGAAAGCTGCTGCTAATTCAGCCGTAGATTGAATTTTCTTCCACAATCGCTTTTAATTCGTCCTTGATGCCTGAAATAAAGTTATTATTATATTATTATTATTAAATGTTATCTAATGAATTGTGACTTATTAGACGAAGATGCTTTGTCCTTACTTTTTAATAAAGTATAAAATAACCTTTCAACCCTTACTAGCGGTTGTTCGCCACTACCATGTCCGGGATGGAACAAAGACATTCGATGTTTAAAACTAATATAAAAGGTATTGTCGGCCTTTAACACACACTTTATAGTTACTCTTGTTAATAATAAGTTCTTTTAAATAAATAGCTTAAAAGTCTCCCATTGTTTCTGATAATAACAAAGTGTGTCGATTGTGCCAAATGAAAGTCGGTAACCTCTGATACTCCAGGTGACAGGCGTGAGAGTTTATGTATGTATACAAATCATACTCACGTCACGCGTACATACAAGCGATATCCATTCCGTGCAGGAAATCAACGGATGCATGATTGCACGTGTGCCAATCAATGCCTGACATTGTTAGTTAAGGTAATTGGATCGTGTAGTGAATATCGAGTGGGGAGGATATTTACTCGATGTTCGTGTATAAACTACCTATATAGTCAACACTTTTAACAGGGTAGTAGGAAACTGTCTAATATGAAGAAGGAAAGAGGAAGCTATTATATATCTGTAGCACGAATGAGTCGGCCCGATCGGGGAAAGACTACGCTCTTACAGAATACCTTTTTTACAGGATGCGAGACATTCCATCTTGGTCCTCAGGGGTGACAACGCATCTGCATTTTGATTCTTAATCGAGGATAGATGTAGATGTCTATGGGCCACAATATCATCTTACCACAAGGTGGATTGTTTGCTCGTTTGTCAACATGTTTCTATAAACAAAAAATTAATTTTTCTATTAAGTCTTATAATAGTTTGGAAAATCCAAAAGTGCACGCCTCATGAGCGTTTCGTTTAATTTTGATTTAAAAAAATTACCAAAATAAATCGATTACACAAAGTATAAAATCGATATAGGCTGTATGGTACATTTCTCTTTCGTCTATCAAAGGCTAAAGAAGAAAATGAAAGCGCCTTTAAATTTTTAATAGCAATAAAATTTATAAAACTTAAAAATCATTTTATTAACAAACGACGCGTACTAGGCTATTGATATGAAATAGGAACCAGTTTCTGAATTCTGAAGCGAATAAAAACCGGTCCCGATACGTCGATTTTCGAGAGTTATCGTGACCACATACAAAATCAACATCGTCCGGATCCATCTAAAATTTTTTTCAAACCGTTTTTAATCAAAGTAGCGATATATTATTTATTTTGAAAATATAATATGGATTAATTAGAGTGTTTTCTTGATATATGGCTACTCAATATTGTATAAGTGTAATATGGTTATGATAGAGGCATTTTAAGACCACAAAATTGCGTGACCTTGACGTGTCGAGAGTAATACCATATGAGTAAAGAAACGGTTTTACTCATGTGGTAATACATCACCTTAATTTAATTTAAAAATTTATTATGACGTCTGATCTTTGTTAACCAATTTTATTCTTAAAATCAGTGAACGCAAAATTTTTATATTATAAATGTTTAAATGAAAATTGTACGTGTTTCTGTACAATTTCATTTAAACCCGAAAGCTATTATTTTGCTTTATAAAAAGAGATTTGAGGATCAAAACTAGTTTTATTTGCAGAGAAGTTTAATTAAAATTCTCTTGATTGTATACGCCAATTTGAGTTATGGCTTGTCGTATTGTCAGCTGTCTTTTATCAACTGTAGATACTTACCCTTTACTGTATTGACTATACAGATTTTCACCACAGCTATTGTTACTTTTTGGTCTTTAAAACATATGTAAATTAACCGACTACGGCACATACCCAACCTGCGGAGGTACGCACCGCGGTGGTAGTGCCAGTTTCTATCATCGGCGTGATTTATACGCACGGCAGATTCACCCTCCCAGCCATCATTGATTGAGCAAATGTGGTTAAGTATCACCCTGAATGGTTTCAAGCTTGCCGTAGACACTACGTATCGCCCGCCTTGGCTAAATATTGACACATTTATTGACGCCTTGACTGAATCAATTAGTTCATTTTCTTCTATTGATCCTATAGTACTATGGTGATTTTAATATCAATCTACTTGCAGTTAACGAAACCAACACAAATAAACTATTATCTTCACTGAAAATCATGGATTTACAGCAATATATAGAAAAACCAACTTACTTCACAGAGCATTCGGAAACTAGCGTAGCATAGTTGTATCAGGAATGAAAAAAGCTTTTCATATTTTTCGTACAAATTTTATATAATTTACATAAAGTCTGTAACTTAACTACATTAAAAATATAGTCGAATTGTTACCACGATCCTTTTTGAAATTGGATTATATAGCATTTTAATGACTCTGTTTAATTTAACGTCAAGAGTGTAGTAAAAACATAACTGTTCTGTTTTCTATTTGATTTTATTCCGATATACTGAAACGATGCAAACAATAACCACAAGTGATGGATAGGAAAGAGTTTTAGTATTGAGCACTAACTTAGTATTTGTAACTAGCGCACTATTCAGTACTAGAACAGCAGCACATAAAGCATGTGGACTCGAGTATCGCTAGTATTCTAGAATTGTTTTAAGTATGATACTAGGAGGATTCTGGAGTACAAGTAATAAATCTTAAATAGACAGCATCTAAAATTATCTTTAAATGTTCGGTTATTTATTAAGCATCAGAAACAAAACAGATATACCAGCGTGCTCAGAGCATGACTTGTCGTTTTTTTTTTCAGTTTGGAGTTGGCATGGTTGGTGGAGTTGTTGAATTAATTCTTTAGCGCTATACTAACACTGCACGGGGCAAACAGAGCGATAAAATCATGGCGACACCTGCCACGCTATCCGCGGACTTCTGCAACATCAGGGGCTTCATCAACCTTAACACCGTCCACTACCATCTAGAGACGGCGAAGCTGGCCTTACTCTTTTGACCGAGACGCAGGTGTCCTCCGGCTGATATCACTTACCTGTCCTACCCGGGGTCAGATCCCATCGGAGGCAGATCTCAGCCCTGGTTTGGTCGCTCCTGTAAGACTGCATTACGCAATAAGCATTATAAGGCCTGGGCTGCAGCTTGGCGGATCGGGATGTAAACACCAGCATGCTTAAAAGAAGTATAACTTCGCCTCCAGGTCCTTCAAAGAGTATTTGCCAACGCAACGTATGAGCACATTGGCAGAATTGGCGAGAAATTAGTTCGCCTTCCTCGGAACCCGTGCTTTCTGGTCTCTCGCCAAGGCTGTTCAGGGAATTTCTGTAAGCCATCACTACCATCTCTGCACAGGAGGATGACTCACTGGCCACGCCGCAAAAGAAATCCGACCTTTAGGCTCCCTTTTGCGTCCAACTCGACTCGATGACGGGGAACACACTGCCGACCATCCCGCAGTGTGCGTGCTCTATGCCTGATGTGCGATTCACACAGTGCTCACGCAAAGCACTCTCTCCCTGGACATCCACAAGTCGAGTGGACCTGACGGAATCCCGCCAATTGTGCTGAGGCCGTGCCTCCAGAGTTGCCACCGGTTCTGACGCGTCTTTTCCGGTACTCCTACTCCTAGGCGTAGTCCCGAAATCATGGAAGACAGCTTTCAAACCCCATACCTAAAATGTAATCGCTCTGATCCGTCCAACTACAGGCCTATCGCCATCACCTGCTTGTTCTCGAAAATAATGGAGTCCATTATTAACTGCCAGCTCATCCGGTACCTTGAGAAGCACCAGCTGATTAGTAACCGCCAGTACGGTTTCCGTCGGGTCGCCCAGCTGGTGATCTTCTTGTTTACCTAACACACCGATGGGCGCAGGCGGTCGAGTCCAAATGGAGGCATTGGCTGTTAGTATGGACATACGAAGGCCTTCGATCGGGTCTGGCACAAAGCGCTTCTTTCGAAGCTTCCTTCCTATGGGCTTCCTGAGAATTGTGCAATTGGATCACCAGTTTTCTGGCTGATCGAACATCAAGATCGTAGTAGACGGTGCATGCTCCGATTACAAGCCTATTAATGCTGGTGTTCCACAAGGCTAGGTACCATCACCGACGCTGTTTCTTCTGCATAACAATGATATGTTGCAAACCGGTAACATTCATTCCTGTGCGGATGACAGTACTGGTGATGCTTTATACACTGGGAGTGCCAATATATCTCAGGAAAACGTCGCCGAGTACCGGAACAAACTTAGGTCTGAAGTCGAGTCTTTGCTTAACAAAGTCTCGGATTGGGGCGACTAAATCTAGTCCAGTTTAATCCTCAGAAGACACAAGTTTGCGTTTACCGCTAAAAGAACCCCTTTATCGTATCTCCTCAGTTTCAAGGCACTCCCCTTTAGCCTCAGCCAGTATTGGAATCCGTCGACATATCGAGTGACGTGCAGTTTCGTGGTCACTTGGAAGAGAAGACCAAATTGGCCTCTAAAAGCTTGGCGTGCTCAGCAGAGTGGGACAGAATTTCATGCCGGCACACCGCTTGCAATTTTACAAGGCGCAGGTTCGGCCTCACAAAGAATACTGTTCCCATCTTTGGGATGGAGCTCCCCAGTGCCATCTCCTTCCACTTCACTGCATCCAGTGCAGAGCGGCTCGAATCGTCGACGACCGAGTCCTTTCCGATAGGCTTGATTCACTGGCGCTGCGAAGAGATGTTGCATCCCTTTGCATTTTCTTTCGGATATACCACGGGAGTGCTCTGAAGAATTGTTCAGATTAATCCCAGCCGCCAAATTTCACGAACGCACATCGCGACAAAACTCCCGATACCATCCACACATCTCGATGCTTGGCGGTCCACCACTGTACGTTTCTAGGAGTTTTCTTCCGCGTACGACCTCTCTGTGAAATAGTTTACCACCGGCGATTTTCCGGACCGATACGACTTAGGGACCTTCAAGAAAACGCCTTTTTAAAGGCTGGCAACGCACCTGCAATTCCTGTGGTGTTACAGTTTTTATGGGCGGCGGTAGTCACTTACCATATGCCATACCATGAGCCATATGCTCGTTTGCCCCTTTCCTATAAAAAATATATTGTTAATTACATTTAGGTAAGCTTTATGATTTTATAATACACCTTCAGACGAGAAAATCATTCGTTCGCACGACAGGCAGTCTGCCAAAATGTTAACATTTGCAACACAATGTATGTATCATGAATTTACAATACCGTAATTTGTAACCTCGACCCGTTAAACTCAAAACGATTACAAATAACATTAACATTTACTAACAGTATTTTCTAGGAAAATACTACATTTATTCGGATTTTAATTATATAAAATATACTTACAATATTTATTATCATAATAAAAAAGATCATGTGTAACGTCCATGATGTAACCTATGCCAGTAGTAGTTTGGGGCAGCAAACCGCCAATGCCCTTCTTTCTCTTTCTATGTCAGCATCTTCAGTCAGATCCTCAGTTAATACGTCACTAAGATACTTAAACTAGAACACCCTATTTAACTGTACGTTCCTCAACTTCACAGGAGGAATGGTTTCAATTTTTGATCCAGCGCGGAACACCAATAATACACTTTTTTTTAACATTATAAATGAGACCGTGAGTTTCAGCATAGGTATCACAAACATTCAGTAATATCCTCAGTGCGTTAATCGATGGGCTCAGCAACACCATGTCGTCTGCATAGCTTATACTGTTAACGAAATGCCCATCAATTGAGCAGCCGACACCAGTGTTGCTGAGCTCAACGATCAACTGGTTAATATACAGGTTGAAGAGTTGCTCTAAAAAAAACATGCTGTTCCATCATCTAGCCACATTTCTTTTACATTTAAATGACAGATCTTTTTCAAGCCCGCCATGTACAAAACTCCGATCAATGCTTTTATTTCAACTGCATCTGTAAGTTTGCAATCCCGTTCATGTGAAAACTTTTCTTGTAGTTTAGTTATGTACTATCGTGTACAGGACTATTTTGTCTATCATGGTATCATCCACAAACAATGAGAAACATTGTAAAGGTTCTTTGGCATTCTTAGCTACATTTTTTACTCCTGGCAGGTGGATAACTATGTTATAACTCCTAGTACGTACGTTACGTAAAGGCTTGTGGATAAGCCATTTTTGTGGAACGATCTTTGCCAATATAGTATGGGATCCTACCTCTTTGTTGAGTTTATAATGATAAATAATGGCTGGGATGATGATGATGATGATGATGATGATAGTATAAAAACATAATTTCAGAAAATGTGTAACAAGGTTGTATCTTATATCCACTATTGAAAACATGATAAAATAATATATCTAATACGTATGTTATATTTTATAAAAAAAAACAATTGTCATATAAATACCAACAAAATAATATGTAAGAACATAAATTTGTTGTAAAAACATTTTACTTTCAACTTCTTAATTATAATTTCAGACAACAGATGGCGTTTTACTAGTAACATCACAGATTGCACTTTTATTCCATAGATGGCATTACTGGTATTTTAAACCACGCCAGGCCGCTGTCACTCTTGCT
>JAGSMP010000553.1:0-154551 GCA_029286625.1 Parnassius orleans
AATGGCTGGGATGATGATGATGATGATGATGATGATGATAGTATAAAAACATAATTTCAGAAAATGTGTAACAAGGTTGTATCTTATATCCACTATTGAAAACATGATAAAATAATATATCTAATACGTATGTTATATTTTATAAAAAAAAACAATTGTCATATAAATACCAACAAAATAATATGTAAGAACATAAATTTGTTGTAAAAACATTTTACTTTCAACTTCTTAATTATAATTTCAGACAACAGATGGCGTTTTACTAGTAACATCACAGATTGCACTTTTATTCCATAGATGGCATTACTGGTATTTTAAACCACGCCAGGCCGCTGTCACTCTTGCTACAATACGGCCGACGTATCTTGGCGAGTCCGACCTTCGCGCAGAAGGTTGCGCAATAGCTTTTTTAAGGAACAAAATGGTGGCATGAGGCGACGTACGGGGGGCGGTGGTCTAGGCTAGAGATTGACCATAAGTAAACACAATCGACCCTTTAGTCATAAAATATCGCAATCGATTAGTTTTATTTAGAAGTTATTGATTTTTGTTTATATAAGATATTAAACGAAATAGATTTACAAATATAGTGAATTTTGTTGATAATAAACAAGATTTCGACTTAAATAAAAAAAAAAAACTAAAAACATATTATTTTCTCAGCTGAAAGACATAATGTACTTAAATATCAATTATCTATTAACGTCTTCTTGAGTAACGACTATTTGAGAAAATTTAGAACCTCCTTATAAATTGCAAATAAATATATTTTATGTCTTAATTTTAATCGATTTGAATAAAATCGATTAAACAACACCCTCAGGCACGTGTTGGACATCCCTTTCTGGTTACTTAGTAAAGCTTCGTGCTTATTCGGCAATGCTCGGTACACGGTAATATTTCTCAGTCACACGTTAGCATTGGTGTCGTGTTCGTGTCGCTATCTCTGTCTTGAGCACAGTCGGTTACAAAAGTTTTCGTTGTTATTGTTGTTTGTTTTTATTAATAGTGTTAAGTTTGTTTTGTTTGTTTTATTTGTTTTATTTGTTTTATTTGCGTGTCAGTTAGCACTTATATTATTCGCCAAACATGCCACCAAAACATAACAGTGTGTTAAATCGCCAGGCGAGAAAAATTATTTACGATTTAACGCAATATATGAAAAAAGAAAAAGAAGAAGGCGTAAAAGATGTCGATAAAGTTTATTTAAGAGTTGCTAACGCAACTGGTGTGTCCCAACGCACAGTACAGCGGATCGCAACTGAAGGCAATATTTCGGGCTTACTTTCAGTATTCCGCACGCCTGGTAAAAAAAGGTCTAGATCAAAACCTATTACTGATATGGATAATTTTGACCAGGGAGTAGTAAAAAGATGCATACACAACTTCCACAAAACTGAAAAGAAATGCCGACGATAAACAAATTACTAGCGAAACTCAAACGGGATATAAATTTTCAAGGTGGTAAACGAGCTTAAAGACAATTATCAAAACTTGGGTTTCAAGTGGCGAAAGACCGAAACCAATAGAATGGTTCTTATAGAGAAGACCGACATTCGCCTGAAAAGGATCTGTACTTGAAGGCAATGAAAAATACAGGGACGAAGGCGACCAATTGTATTCACTGACGAGTCGTATGCCCACTCATCACATACAAAAGGTAAGGCGTGGTCAGATGGTTCCGCTCAGGACTAAAGCGCCTGATATCAAAAGGTCAGCGGATAGTGATGGTACACGCTGGTCAGAAGCAGGGTTTGTTCCGAACGCGCTACTAATGTTCAAATCTGGCAGCAAAACCGGAGACTATCATGATGACATGAATTTCAAAAATTATGAGAAATGGTTACGGACCCAACTGATTCCAAATTTGAGCCCTAACTCGGTGGTGGTTATCGATAATGCTCCGTACCACAACAAATTAATGGATCCTGCCCTACATCTAATGACAAGAAGGCAAAATGAATCGTGGTTAGAAAAGGTATACCATAGAAAAGGACATGCGTAAACCACAACTTACGATCTAATAAAAACAAAGACGTGAATAAAAAATACGTAATAGATGAAATGTTTAAACAAAACAACCACGATGTCCTTCGTTTACCCCCATATCATCCTGATTTAAACCCCATCGAGATGGTGTGCTGCCATTAAAGGCACGTAGCCGCTAAAAACGTCGACTGGAACGTAACCCGGACAATGGAGCTCATACAAGAAAAGTAAATTTAATGGGTCAGAATGAATGGAGTGCTTTATGCAGAAAGTGCAAGAGGTCGAACATGACTATAGGAAGAGCGACCATTATTGACGAAATGACGGATCAATTATTCATCATTAATACAGCTTCAGATTCAGAAAGTGAGTCTGGTGCGAGAGCGACGACATGAAGATGAACTGCCAAGTACCTCACATGGTACACAAGGGGCCGACGACTTTATGTTAGGAATTTCTCAGCGACAGTGATTAAATAATAATAAGTGTAAATAAATAAAAAGTATTAAATGAAATAATATTGTATGTGTTTGTGATAAAATCTGCCTATCGAAAGGTGAGGTATCAAAATTGAATCTTTAATTTATAATGTCTCCAAAGTGTTTTGATATTTTGGTCACTGTATTAGGAAATTTTATTTGTACATTGTATATATAAAAATTACAATAACAGTTTTCTTCACGAGTGTTCATGCGCTAAACTTCGCAGAGCCTATATTCAGACTCGCCAAGATACGTCGGCCGTATTGTACCTGTGTGAAATAATAATTACCTACAATTAGGCATGGGTAATATCACTTTTACCCTATATCAAATCGTACCTATGTATTGGATACGAAAATCCGATATTGTATCTATATATTTCAATATCTATATATTTGTTGATATCTTCGTTCTGAATAGAAGTCAGTACTCAGTATCACATGGTGATACGCGATTTATGAACGAATTTCCATATATTATCGATTTATAGATATATTGTATTATTTATGTAATATAAGTATTCTTAAAGTATCTCATAATATAAAAAGTGACATACATATATATCAATAGGATTTATTCTGCAAGATAATGAAATAGAATATTAAATTGAATCGTGTCGTGTTTATGCCATCTAGCGTATATTGTACGTACCACCTTGAGTTAATCAATTTTTGTTCGATAAAATCACTTTACGTATAGAATCTAGTAGATGGCGCTATTACAAAGTATTTTTTACTCCTTTACTCTAAAGAATATATTATTTTAATTTATTACACTTAAATTTAGGCTCTACATGTTTAAAAATAAGGATTGCAACATTTATTTTAAAATTAAACTTTTATATTTTATGCCACACTTGTGGTTATGGTTAGTGGTTATACCCCTACGCCAAAGTAAATTATCTCATATCTAGAAAGCGGATATAGTTTTTCAGAATCGGTGAAATAAACTTTTCTTCATAATTTTCTCAGTTTTAATTTACATACCAAAAATAACATTATAAGATAAAAATAACATGAAAGATATTAAATACACAATAAGATCTAAAATCGTTTATTTTGAAAACAGTGCAACACAACAAAATAATAAAATTATACTACTTAGACTGGATATTGAAAATGATGTGTTCTGTAATAAATCGTATGTAACTACTAATAAGGATTAATATTAATAATATTAGGCGTAAGCGTATCACCTTTTCGTTGTAAAGTAGTCGTAATATCTGTTATAGCTATATATTCTATCGTGCTCAAGGTTTGTTCGGTATCCGAATCAATGTATATATTTAGATATTTTATGTTTCGTTTTTGAGTAGATATTAGATATTCTGCGATGACTCATATCAACACGGTATCGTAAAATCGTAATATCTAATAAATAGTTAGTTTGTCGTCTGATATATAGATATTGGATATTGTCCGATATATAGATCGCAGTCGGGGCTAGCGTACAGTAATCTATGAGCTAGCGCGTTCTAGAATTCGATTGAATGTTAAAGTTTTTTTAAAACGGTGTTTACGTAAATAATTTTTTGTAAATACTTGTTGAAATACTCGTCGAAATAGTTTTTGTTTAGTGTTTAGTATATTAAATTGTATGTATTTGTTGTTTACGCTATCTACCTATACGAACCAAGCATCGCGATTCCCGACGAATGGCCTTGCAAGTTGCATGCGTTGGGCATCACAAAACTCACATAGTAGATAATATGGTCGATTATATGTAGTCAGCACAGGTACTTTACCTAAGTAACTTACCATTTCACAATTTATTTTTTTACTGTTTATTAACAGCCCTTAGCAACCACGGAAAGTCCGTTGTGATGTAGTAAGGAGAAAAGATGCAAAGCAATACGGACACTCGCACGCAGCGATAAAGTTTTATTTAGATTGCGTGCGCGATTTATCTGATTAATAATAACTATAGAATTCAAGAAATGAAGCGTCATCCATGTTACGCTTAGAGTATTTACAAGCAAATCTTACGCATTATATTTCAATAGTAACTTTTATTTTTGCATTTTAATATCTTTATCATTTTGCCCATTAAAATTATTTTTATTTATCATAAAAATTACAGACTATAATATTTTGTAATATAAATTATAAATCTATCGATATAAATAAAATGATAGAGGTTTGCAGTTGCGCGCATCATGGAAAAACTACTGGATATATTTCAATTAGGTTTTTTTAAGTTTTATTTCTTATACACTTGGCCCTTATCTAAAAATATAAAAAAATTATTGCGATATCTTTTTATCATCAGTCAAGTGTAATGTCCCTCTGCGAGATGCAGGAGTGTACAAGCTTGATTGTGAATGTGGTCTCTCTTATATAGGACAAACTAAAAGATCCATAAATAAAAACCCGCGTTAAAGAACACATAGCTGATGTGAAGAATCAACGCTCCGGGAAGTCTGCAGTCTGTGAACACGTACAGAATCGCCCCCGTCACTACATTAAATTTGACAGACCACAAATCCTCGCTAAAGAACACCGATTCCTTCCAAGGATGATTCGCGAGGCTATTGAAATCAAAAAAACATCCTAATTTCAATAGAGAAGATGGCTGGGTGCTACCATCTGCTTGGTATCCCATAATTAATAAAATTAATTCCCAACCCAAGCATACAACTGCAAGGCTTCAAGATACTGTAAGTTCATACTGCGTAGATCGGAACAAAAATTAATAATTTTTAATCTGGAAGTAGCCGTGGTTAGTCCCCCCCGTGACCATGGGTGCAGTAAAGTACTCGAAACGTCGGGAATATAAAATAAGTTAATATACGCGATAAAATCCGTAAAACTAGTTTTATTTAAATGCGATATCTTCATTTAATATAAAGTTGTTAAAGTTTTAAGAAACAACGATTTTTATAAACACTACGTGTTTAGTGATGTGTATTTTCTTGCCGCGAGAAGCGGGGAGTTGTATTTATATTTTTATTATTATTATTAAACAAATTAATAACAAATAAAAGTTGTTTAATCCATAATTTATAAAGTTTAAATTATGTATACGTTCCGATTATTTTTATGTCCGATTGAAATTATTAGTCTGTGTTACAGCTCTGTAGCGGAAAATATAAATATATAATAGGTGCTGTAGCTGATGGCTGTTCTGTTGTGAAAAGTTTCAAAGTTTAATTCTTCAACAAAGAGATATTATTTTAAACGAGAATGTTACAATTCAAAACATTTTCAAATTGAATGGAGTTCATTTTGTTTAATTTTCTAAGCTTTGAGTTTGATGTTGATTTAGTTTTTCCCGTATTTCGTAGAATTACTTAAGTGTGGTGTTACTAATCAGTAAATATTTAGTTTATTGTGATTTATTACAGTTGTTTTACATAATCGGGTAATCAGATGATGTCTAAGTGTTGCTGAAAACGGTGTGTCCTAATATCATCTATAATGAATGCCCAAGAATTTCTATGTATCTATTAACTGTCAATAATATAACTGTAACTCTATGAAAATACTTGTTTTCTTTCCCTAAAACTATTTAAAGTATTTCTGTGTTCCATTCCAATTTTCTACTTATGTATCAATGCTTAGCTAATAATTGTTAACTTTAATCTTACTCTTATGTTTCGTGTTATAAATATTTAAAAATCCCAAAATGTATTATATTCATTTACAGTATTTGCATTCCAATTTTCTACGAATGATCTACGAATGTAGAAAATTGGAATGAATATAGTAATAAATGAATATAATAATATATAATATTGAATTCGAGGGTGAGCAATGAGTATAGTATACACAGGCACACATTCACAGAGCATTCTCGTGTGAGTGAATTAGAATATCCACATACACATACGCATATTGTAGCGTTACAGTCATCAGGTGGCGCTTTTTCCAAGAGGCACCAGTTTTACTCGCAAGAGGGCTCTTTCCCTTATATTATATATTACTATGCTCTTTGTTATATTTTTTAACTAGGAATAATACATTCATTGATATATAACTTTCAAATAAATTTGTCGGTACGATACGCGCGCCACCTACTGTAAGTTAATTGTACTATGCCTATAACCATTGCGCAAGCAATAAGTTTTTAGTTTTATCGCAATCTGATGAACGGTATGGCAGCGCATAAAATACGAACAAACAAACATAATTTTTATACATTAGATTTTATTTATTTTGAATTTGATTCATGACGATTGAATTTTACAAACAATGCATTTACAACTCATGATAAAAATAAACGTAGTGATCTAGTGATTATAAATATAAACTATTTTCGCTTCATGAACTGAAATTGCATTTTTATTCAATAGATAGCATTACTGGTATTTTAAACCACGCTGTTATGATTATCACGACACCGATTATAAGAACATTAAGTTTTACATACAAACTTTTAATGGTGTCATACAACTAACAAGTCGCTCACCCAGTAATATATTGGCACATCTACTTTTTTCACATTTTACAGAAATTAGGATCAAAGATTTTACAAATGTTTGAAATGAAATTATGATTTCATTTTACACTTTGGTTCGGATTTCGTGGTTTTGGCTATTAGTATGAACCTTAATGGATATTCAGGGATAAAATTTCCACTACAGTTTTTCAGGATTTACTTCATAAAGATCAAAGAAGATTAAGAGTCATGGATTTGTGTCGTTGTTACTTCGAAGAAAATGTCATATATGTACCTGGGAACTTATAGTACACTGTGTGAAAACCAAGTAATTAAGAAAACTGGTTGATGGAAAACAAAAAGCTTAGTTTGTAATAAACACTTAAATGAATTATGTTCTTGAACTAAATTAAAAACCTTTAATTGACTCATAATCATTTCGAAGTAATCATTATCAAACTATAACAAATGAAATTTAAAAGTAATCACTTATTATCTTCTCTTAAGAAGGTGCATCCAGAAAATTGGCGTCACTGGTAGCTTTCAAATATTTCACAGTTTCGATTAATTTGTCAGTATTTAGTAATTCTTAATTAATTAGAAAATTAAATGTCGCTCTATTAATCATAATTATTACTGGTCAGTGGTTACTCTTCGTTTAAAAAACAAAAGCACATAAGAGCTTCTAATAGTGGTTTAAGTTTAGATAAAGTTACGATAGTGTGTAGTGGGGATGTAAGAATATCCACTACCCCATACCTATCATACCGTGGGTGTCGTAATAGGTGACAGAGGGAAACGAATCAGGAGATGGGCAGCAGCGTCTTCCTAATAACGACTAAAAATAAAAAACTGCGGTTGTCAACCAGCTTGCCAGCTATGGAAAATATCAACCCTATGAGGCAAGCTATGGGGAGGGCTATGTTCGGCATTGGACTTTAATAGACAATAACGGTAACCGTAAAGTTATGATGCTAAAATTCAGAATTAAATCAGGTTTTACCTAATCACTCCGAAATTTCAAGAAGTTTAACTTTGATAAAAGTATCTTAGTTAAATGAAGAAGCAGTAAACAAAACTAGAAGCATATTGCATAATATTAGAAACTTAAAGCTGAACCATCCAGTATGGTAGGTTGGTAGGTATGATAAGGTAAAAAGATACATAGTTACGAAGATTGTCCCCAAGACTAATAATAATATCAGTGTTTATTAAAATAAGAATAAGAAGTTAGTAATTTTAGTGTAAAACAAATAATTATTAATATAACGTTAAAAAATTGCTGTAATTTTTTTTTATTACCATGAAAGAATAATATTATTATATAGCAATTATTTTAAGATTATGTAAATAATCTTTTTTTATTAATTGATGATTTAAAATAATTTTAAAGTATCCTAGGTACTTATTATATTAAAGACTGTTATAAAAGCCTTCATAATAGCTGGGCAATACGTTAGAACGAACTAATTGTATTAAATATTTTTTCTTCGAATCAGAAATATTAATTTTTTAATTATATGCTGGTTTAAAATTAATTTTAATGGTTGAGTTCTTTTTCGCCCACGTGACAATTTAAGCTTAGCTTGGACCCATTCTCCTTCAAAAGATGTTTTAAATTTAAGTCACTATTTTTAGTGAACATAACCATTGTTAGCTCAGTAATTTTTATTGTATCCCCAAGGGGTTCCCACTTTTTTACCGACTTCAAAAAGGAGAAGGTACTCAATTCGACTGTATGTTTTTTTATGTGTGTTACCTCATAACTTGGTTCTACGTGAATCGACTTCGATGATTCTTTTTTTTTTTTTTGAATGCTGGAGCTTTACATAAGGTCCCATATAAATTTGATCAAGAACTGACCAATAGTTTTTGAGTTATCCTTAATAGTATTATATTGAAGTCGTTTGTACAACATTTTTATTTTAAATTATTTAGTATCTTGTATCAAATTAATGTATTCTATATTATCTGGCACGTAGATGGGTCCAGATTTTTTGGCTCTTTATTGATTTTTCAATCAGAGAATGCGCCTTATCACCTTCATTTTGACTGTAGCCGCTGATTAAAATCTTATGGCATACAGAATTTATAGCTAATTTTTCGACAGCGTTAATACATGCTGAACAGATATCTAAAAATAAAAACAGATTTATTAGAAATTATAATAATTAGGTAGGTAGGCATATCAAAATATTCGCGACCAACAATTTTACACGTACCGGTTTTTTTTTGTTGACTACAATAATTTTCACTGGAGAAAATAACATTAGAATTTGGATGCTTTTCAGCAACGTGATCTAGGAACTTGTACACGCAAGTTCCTATTTCTGTAGAACCTTTAGAACCTAAGCCTTCATACTAAAAGTAACAACTAGTTGTTTTACTATGTGTATTAAGTAAAATAGAAATCACACATTTGTCAAATATGCCATGTTTATACTAACTCACGAAATGAACAAAATGTCATAACTGCCATTTACGCCAACGTAGTTCTCAAAGCGGCTGCAGTTTGCAGAGAAACCCGCACAACTGACCAATAAGTCGTTGTTATACGCGGAAGCGTGGGGAAACACACCAAGAGCTACAATGACACTGAACGCCCTCTCATAATAAATACAAAAGCTAACAATCTGCCGTTTTACCATTGTATAAATTATACATTTTTAAGCACTTAGGCCGTAAAAACTCAATTTCGCATTTTTTGTAAATGTGCCAATATATTACTAGGTGTGCGAAGTAATTTTTTCAATAATTTTATTCATGATGATTGAATTTTCCAAACCATTCATTTATACAACTCATGACAAAATAAACGTAGTGATCTGTCAGATACGTGGCTACAATCACGATACACCCAGCCCATAAACCAGCAAATCCGTAATGTTGACCTGGATTAAAATGAAAACCAGGAGCTTATTTTAACCCTAGATAACTAAACATTCGTCCACGTGACGACGCAACTCCACGCGAACGTCCAGTTTACGAACTTCCCCGTACTCCCTGCATTTGGCTCTCTTTTTACCTTCCTAATTTGAGTAAATAGGGCAACGCGTGACACACTTGCAATCACAGTTCAATTAGGAACCGAGCTATGGCTATCCCGTCGCCCGCTCGACGATAGTTTAGTTGCTACGTAACTTTTTTATCGAGGTATTTACATTACAGTCTTTTCAGTTTTCTTGTTTTACAGTGCAGAAATGCAATAGATTTTCATATTTATAATAAATTATGTAAATTTGAATATGTTTCTAATTAAATTAATGTAGATAGGCGACATAATATGTACTATTAATGCTATAAAAGGTATAACTATTTTAATTGTTGTTCAATAATTTATATTATTCTTGTGTCCTTTATAAACTATTTTCATATAGATTTGAGAAGCCAAGATGAGCAGATAAGTCAATGGTTCAATGCAGAAACAGACGACGAATATAGAGAGATATCGGACACTTGGCAGAAGTTGATAATATTTTGGATGAGGGAATACATCGAGATACTATCAACAATTCTGATTATTCAAGTGCGTATTGAGACGAACATATGGCCTTGTAATAGACAGAGAACTTAAATTATAGACTCGGATGATTTACAAGGTGATAAACTTATATAAGAGTACAAAGGATGCAGTAGACACTGTTGATCAAATTTGTTCGAATATGTATCAAACCGAAAAGTCAAGATAGCGGCTATGCATTTTCTACAATATGCTAAATCTATCAACAATCAACAGTTCTGTTATTCATTTGTGTAACAACTTAAGTAACAAGAAAACTCTGTTGTCTCGGCGAGATTATATCAAGAAGATAGGAGACGAACTCATTGAGTCCTGGCTACGACCACATTTATGTTATAGGATATTCTTGGTGATTCTTCAAATAAAGAAGCCCCTGTTCATTCTGCGTCGGGTGTGTGGATAATAACTGTGTTCGTCGAAATCTCAAGGAATGATGAAATGCTGTTGCATGAAATGCAGGAACGCAATTTGTGGCCCCCATAATGTTGACATATGTAAAAACTGTGTGTAATAATATTTGTCTTAATATTTTATCCTTAATTAGTTCCTGCTTAACCTAGCTTTTGAGCCATGTAACAAGTTCCTATTATTATTAAACAATTTTAGTGATATTTAGGTTTTTTAATGCGTAGTCTGCTCGACGAATGTTTAGTTTCAGTGTTACTGTAAAATGAGTTTAGTTATCTAGGGTTAATAAACAAGGTTACTTACTTGTAAAGCAACATAGTCACCAAATCCAATGGTAGTGAGTGTTACAAAGCAGTAGTAAAAACTGTCAAAGTAACTCCAGCCCTCGTACCGCGAAAACACGGCTGCTCCTGAAATTGTCAGTATACAATGTTTATTATTACTATCCACGATTTATCAAAAATATCCAAGGGCCGTTCATAAAATACGTTCGCACCTATGCAGGGGAAGGGGTGTCGCTTACTGTGCGAAGATGTGACATGGAGGTTCGGGGGGGGATCTAAGAAAACATTCGCAGCTTATAAAAGCTTTAGCTTTTTGCGTGACGTATTTTAGGAACGGCCCCTTATTGGATCCTATAAAAAGCACTCAGTGCATATAAAATCGGCAAAGTTATAAGCGCTATATTATTGTCGGTGCTAGTTTAGCTGGCTAGATCTAGTGGGGCTAAATTGCACAGTTTCATTTTTTACCAATTACAGAACTGACAAATAGAAATATAAACTTTTTTATTCAATACAGATTATAAATAATACTTATGGAAAGGCACTCTTATGTTTTACTACTGGTTCGGAAAATACCGCCGTTCTGAGAAGAACCAGCAAAAAAAGTCCATTATTTAATATGTTACACAATAATTAACAACACAAAAGAAATTAGAAATAGCTTGGTAGCGATCACTTAATTCCCAAGGGTTATCTTCTTCTTTATCCTCAATTAAGAATCAAAATGCAGATACGTTGTCACCCCTGAGGACTACGATGGAATGCCTCATTTTCAGTAAAAATTGTCTCCGGTTCTCTACATTCACCATACGAAACACAGCAGCATTAAACAGCTATTTTACGCTGGTATTCTATGAGAGCGTGGTCCCACCCCGGTCGAGCCGACCCATTGTGCTACAACCATAATATAACTGCAGCATGGCTCTACCACATCAATCATTAAATTCATTCATGTTCATAGTCACGTCATTAAACTCATTAATTCATTATAGTCTATCAAAGTCCACAGCTGAACATAGTCTTCCCTATAGAATGACATTTGCCACAGTTACCGCACTTAGCAAGGGGTTTGGCAACCGTAGTTTATCTTCTAGTTGTTATTAGACGAAGACGCAGTTCATTCCCATCTCCTAGTTTGTTTCCTTGTGTCGCCTCTTAGCGACACCCATGGGACGATTGTTGATTAAATATTCACTTTTAATTTTCTTTTCTACTTCTTTTCACATGATATGGGATTATTATACCAACATATAACTTTTAGTGAGATATTTTTCTGAAATATCTTAAAAGCGAATAATTCATCAGCATAAGCAAATATAGGAAAAACATACTTACATTTATCAAGGCGCAAAAATCAGCATGGATCAAAATAATTCATATGCAGGGCTAAAACTGAAAAAATTAATTGTTTAAAAATAAAAGAAAGTAAATGGGAAGATTATAAAATAAAGCAAAAAGAAAAACAGGCAAAAATTAATTAAGATACACAGCTTTTTCTATTATTACGTTTAGTTCTAATATAAATTTATGCCATTACACCATTATAAATCTTGTCATAAAATTTATAAGTTAATAACAGCATTTAAGAGGATATCTGGTTTGCAAAAAATTTGAAGAATGGGTTTTTAACAGTCTATAGCTGTCACACTGTACCTGAACCACTGAGCTAGACAACCGCAAAAGACAACCACTGCTCAGACTGTGTACTAATGAAAAACTGATGATTGAAACTGGACTGAATATTTTTTTTTCTAGAACAATATAAGGGTGTGTGTGAGTAGCTGTCTGTTTTTTTTTAAAAAAAATTTTTATTATTTTATTTCTTTACTGGATGTCTAATAATGGCAGTGTTGCTGGACAATTTCAGTAGTTTAATTTTATTATAAATTATATTTAGTAAAAAACATGGCAGTGGTAGAAATGGACTATATCGTAAAAAAAAATCTGCTTTAGTGTCATTATCCAGGGGTTAAACAGAGGAATACTTTAGTACGAATTAAGCGTCGCCCGAACATCCTCTTAACAATAGAATAATGAGGGTAATAGCAATTTATAATTTTAATTGTTTTCACTTGCTATAGATTTACAATTTTATCACTAAAATGATTCTTTTTCATATTCATGGTTTTACCTGTGGTAATAATAATTGATGATAACATTCCTGTCGCAAGCATTAAATTCAATTCTGTTGCCTCAGTTGTTTTGCAACGAAGATAGCACTTGGCGCGTCTGATCACCACTGACGCAAATTTGTTGAGTCGCTCGCCTATGCTCTGGAACATCACCAACCCCAAAGGGATTCCCACCTGAAATACAATTGTGTTAAAATTAAAAACTAAAATTCAAGGGTGATTTTGCCAATAGTATAAAATCAGAAATTATCTTTTTTTTATAGAATAAGAGTGACAAATGAGCACACAGTCCCCGAGACATCTACCCGCTGACAGATAGACGGATGGAGGCATTAGTAATAGGGTCCCGTTGGTTACCCTTCTGGTACGGAACCCTAAAAATTAAAGAATACAGTACTGAGGCATTATTTTGTGTACATGCATACATTAGAAACCGTAAAACTTTTATTTAAAATGTATTATTTCAATATGTGTAACAAAAATAAGTTGACCTTAGTCCCAACTAGCGACATCTGGTGAGCGTAAGATTATTAATTCTCATTAAACAGGTTTCAGGCATATCCATACTTTGCTGATATTAGTGTACCTGAAGAATCTTGCCTTGGCCCTATACTTTTTTTTCAACAATATTTGCATTATAAGTTCCATTTATTTGCTTATGATCTAAAATTTTACAAAAGTGTGCAATCTTTCATTATATTATAAGAAAGTCAAGATACTTAGATAGAATTAAGTTCTGATGCAATAAAATGGACTCTCTCCATTTTAATAATTCAGCAGGTGGTGGTGGTGGTGGTGGTGGTGGTGGCGGTGGTGGTGGTGGCGGTGGTGGTGGCGGTGGTGGCGGTGGTGGCGGTGGTGGTGGCGGTGGTGGCGGTGGCGGCGGCGGCGGCGGTGACGGTGAGTGGTGGCGGTGTGGGTGATGATCATGATAATCCGTCGCGAGACATGTGAGTTTCATAAATTATGTGTATACGCGAACACGTTCAGTATCTTAGAGAACTTTTCCCTTCAATACACGAACACGCCCATTGACTTTGTCTAATATTGGACCATGAGATATGTGTATGTGTGTTTGTTTGTTTATTTGTTTTTTGTTTGCAGGTTTTAATAATAATGAAATTATTGAAAACTCGAAATTATTTGTAGGTTATGCAAACACTTGTTCTATGTGAAAATTAAACCCGCAGCTCTGAAGCCAAAGCTTAGCCACAACGTAATCAAAATTTAAAAAATTTATATATTACATGACAGTTGTCATTTAAATCTGAGGTTATTACTCACAAAAGTAGCCACGAACAGCATCTTACAACTATTTCAATAACAAATCCTTAACCTAACTCTCCAGATTAATCAATACAGATTTAATAGTGGTATTTGCAAAGAATACATACCATTGCATATGCCATACAAAATGCTTTTCCACCAACAGTTACAGGTGTTGAATGCCCATACCCAATCATTGCCAGCACCACAGTAGCAAAATAGAAAGCTCCGGCAAACTTCCATTGAGGACCTGCTTTATGGGGTTTATTCTCTATAATCACTATCTCTATCATGTGATAATCCTCTGGAGTTATGTTGTATTTACGTACCAAACCATTTTTCACATCTGTAATTAATTCAATAGTGAGGGTTTTACTTATTTAATATTTAATTGATAATAAATACATTAACCTTAACTAAACTGTTGCAAAATTCATATTTTCAACAAGCAGGAAGAATTATCTTTGCTTTTATTTATAGATTGTATTTACTGATATGCATGGACGTAAAAAAAATGGATGTAATATTACACTGAAAATGTGTGAAGCACCTTAGGTCCTACCACTTAATAAGGTCCAACAATCGGCGCCTGTATGACTTTGAGGCTACTTAGTGGTACAAAATATTAGATAATGTAATACATATACAGTAAGGAATCCACATTATATGCAATAAATGAAACCACAAGTAATACTAGTCCATAGAAGTGTAGAAAATATTAAATTAAAACCCGTAAAATAAAAAAGTGAAATTTTCAAACAAAATAAATATTAAAATAAATTCCGTTAGTTAGATATAATATATGCAAAATTTACAAATATGAATTAGTTTTTATATATTAGGTATATTGGTAATAGAGCAATAATATGAATTTACAAAGATTTTTACTTTACTTAAGTGCGAGACACATTTTTTCCCCCTTGTACAAAATAGGGGGTAAGTATTTAAAATATTCATAGTTAAAAATATGTGGAGCTGGAAGCTTCCATTTTATATAATAGTTGAGAGCTTCCATATAATAATTGAAATAACTGTCTTCTGTTAATTTTGTCAAAAATATTGAAACGACAACACGAATGTCAGGGGTTGTAGCAACCCGTCTTTTTCCTCGTATTTTCTCACAGCAAGATATAGGGGGTAGCTTACAGCAGGTTTTGTACATTCCTTCCATAGACGAGAAGCATATAAAATGAAAAAAGCATACCTGATAAGATTTCCCATCTTTTACTCTCTGTATCAGATTCCAAAGCGTCAAACACAGCAGCTCCAATTAACAAGTAAGTGAAGGTACATACTACAAGTGACAAAGTGCGTACGTTCTGCCGTTTCATTTTCAAAGCTTAATTATTTCTGTACGAAATAATGCAGACAAGATTTGATGTGTGCACTTGTTCAAAGAGCCTTTACGTTTTGTAGCAAAGTATTTTTTATTTTATATAATCAACAATTATTATACTTCACATTTAAAATGCTCCAATTTTAACTCTACGCAATATAACGTTTTATCTAGAAATTAGTAGTAGAAATAATTTTGGTGAATTAAAATATCAATGCATTTTTTAATTAAGATTTTTGGCTTGGATGCTTATCCTTTAAGCCTTCATTTCGGGTTGGGTTTGAAATTAAGTCGCCCGAATTTGAGGATTCTATCACTGTGGGGGTCAAGCGGGTTTATCTGAAGCAACCCCATGCGATTGTTGCTGCCAGAGTAGCGTCGAAGTATTTTTAATTATTTTTTAAAATATTGGTAAATCACTAACTAAACGTGAAATTTAACATTTTGTTGACAGTGACAGCAATACTTTACGTCAAATCCGTTGCTTCCATAGAGTAGAGCGTAGAGTAATATATAGGTCCCAGAACCAGAACTCAACGTCAAGCCGAAACGGGGTGACAGGATTGATTGTAACCATCATGAGAAAAATCAGAAATAAAATCTATCCCATGCAGTTTGGAAATTATGGGCATATAAGAAAAACCTAGAAATTTGGTCAAACTGTAACCATTTTTCGGTTATTGTGGTTAATTGTTATTATTTTTGTTCATTTAAACTTTGGAACCGTAACCCTAAATAACATTACTAGAACCACAGTCAAAAATAATGACACAACTGCCCCAAGTTTTCTAGAATTAAGACTATTTGTTAAACTATGAATCTAAAATTTTCAAACTTGTCGACTTTGAAAGGCCCTCCTTTAAAAAAAATGTACTAAAGTGCCTTGGCAAGTGCCATTAAAAGTTCGCGCATTTAATCAGAATTGTAAAATGGTACAATACTTGTCACTTTCATACTAAAAACTAGTAAAAAATAAAACCTCGAGTTTTTGCTAACCCATTTACTCAGTTCAAATGTTTTTTATTCGCACAAGCTCTTGGTAGGTTCTTAATTATGTCCACTATCCATCTCTCTCATCATTTTGCCGTAAATTTTTTTTAATTTCATTTAGGGTTACGGTTCCAAAGTTTAAATGAACAAAAATAATAAAAATTAACCACAATAACCGAAAAATGGTTACAGTTTGACCAAATTTCTAGGTTTTTCTTATATGCCCATAATTTCCAAACTGCATGGGATAGATTTTTTTTCTGATTTTTCTCATGTAGGTTACAATCAATCCTGTCACCCCGTTTCGGCTTGACGTTGAGTTCTGGGACAACCTGTATACGGGAAGTTGCTTCCGAGTTTTAGAGAATGTGCTCTATAGACTTAGGATATACTAGCGTATAGACCAACATAGTGTGCAAGGGAGAAGAAAATTCCTTATGGCAAAAATGCAAGATAGAAAAGGATACCAAATCTCATGACTCTGTAACCGATTTTGAACGACAGGTCGGCACAATTCGGCACGCAAGAAATAGCTCCGAGATATTTTGTAATTTTTAAAGTATAATAGTGGTTATTTTAGTAAGTAACTTTTTCCAAAATGGTTAATTGTTCCGTGAGTGACTGTGCTGTTAATAATAGAAATAATCCTGATAATTTCACATATCACAGGTAATTTTCAAGACGTCGTCAATGTTATGACGCGTTTATTTTTGGTTAAAATTTATGTTACATACTGTTTAAAATGTAGAATATATTCAATTATTTTGTTAATTTTGATATTTTGCAAAGAAAAAGTCACGTTGTTGATAATTTGCATGAATTTGGTAAATACATTTTTATACAAAATATTTTACATGTATGCTAGGGATTGACTCAACTATATCAAAATTAATGTCGATATTTATCTTGAATGTTTATAATGAATCGATAGACTTGCCTACACAACAAGAAAATAAATCCTCGGTTTGCGTTCTAAAACGTAATTTTATTTTGCCGTTTTTCAAACAGATTCCCTCCGGATTCTATAATTAGAAAAAGTGGTTAAGGTTCATTGGACGGTTTGGTTGGAATGCAAAGAAGAACTCAACAATTTGCAGCAAACATTTTCTTGAGAAGTATAAAAAAAAAGTAGAATAAAAAACAATTTTATTAAAAGGAGTCATTTCTACATTATTTGTACCAGTAAGTAAAATATTGTTATAATAAGACTTCAAAATTATAACTTTCAAAACTTTAGATAAATATAGAGACAGATTTTCATACATTATAAAACTGTAGTACATTAAAGACAAAAAAAAAATCTTGAGATTATCCTCTTTAAGCCATTATGAACCCAACTAAGCATCTATTTATCAACCAAAATAAATGTATAACCTCGCTTAACCAACCGCACAGCTCCACGGTCACACTAGTACAATATTCATAGCATCATGCTATTTTCCCCAAGGGGTTGAGCAGAGCTTCGGAACTTTGGATTATATTCCCAAATCATAACGATAAAACTTTTAGCGTAGTTAGGTATAGATTAATGCTCCTCAAGCGCTACTAGACGACCGCGCATGAGACGTGATGGTATAAATTCCATAGTATTTGATACTCACAACGGTCAATGCCCGATTCATGCTTGATGGTCAACGACATTGTCGCGAGGGCTTAAATAGCGTGGTTCATCTCCTACAGCGTTAGTCGTAGAGAAGAGGAACCCTGGTCAAGTAGCTGCGCAGATCAATAGATCTGCGAAATTAAGTTGCACTTGCCGCGGTCAGTCCATGAATGAGTGACCATTTTCTTAACATACCGAGATTGAGAGAATAGAGAGTGCATCTGTATCCTCAGACACTTAGTGCACTTTACTGTGTTAAGATCATTATGTTTTAAAATTCATGCAGCTAAAATGATAATAAGTTTATTATTACTTTATACTTTTCAAGGACAGATGAAAGAATATAAACATGAAGCATGATGAAGCCTCATAAACATATTGGCCTTTAAACAGAGCAATCTTATTTAACTGATTCCTACAAGTTTCCTTCCTTAAATTATTAAGTTTACATTCTACTTAAGTCGAATGTTAAAATAAACTTCTATAATCTATTTAATTATTAATTATTAAATGTTTGTAATTATCACAAGTAATACTTATATGAAAAATACTACCTGTGTCCCTGTTTTTGTTTCCCCATAAAAACATTTTATAACATATAAATAGGTATATACTTAGTTATGTATCTACCTATTTATAATAACAATATGTTAAAAATAAATTCTGGGAAACTGCCCACGGCAGTAAATATTTTTCTCCAAAGATCATAGCTCGAAAATACAACATTCTGATCTGATTATTGGGGATTTTTTTAAAGTTTTTCGGTAAAGTCACCTGGGATTTTATACATTTGAATTAAAATCCAACAAAAGGCAGGTAGGTTCAGCTTATTCCCAGGAACATGTCATATGAATATTTTTTAATTATTTTAGAACTGTCATGGTAAAATTCAGTTAATTTTAAAGTTATTCAACTTCATGCACTAAACAATTTTTATAATCTTTTACAGCTTCCTTAACAATCATTTTCGATAGTCCTTTAAGTAAAATATACATCACTAGCTAACGCACTCAATGACAAATCAAAATTGGCCACGCGTTTTCGGGCTGTCAGGTGGTCTATACGCCAGTATATTCTAAGTCTATGGTGCTCTCCAAAGAGAATATAATCACTACGTTTAGTGCTCCCTAACGTTTTTATCTGCCTCCTCCTGTTTTTCGACGACTTCGCTAAGCTTCACTAATTTCGCAAAGATCCTTTTTTATAAATGGTGGCAGCTATAAATTATGTTTATAAATTAAAGTAATTATAAAAGTTAATATTTTGGTGTTTTATTGAGTGCAAGAGCGAGTGAAGCGAGCTCGTGACTTGGGACACCCCGATTCTGACAGGTTAGGTTAGAAGTGGAGGGCGGGGTTGAGTGAGCGAGCGAAGCGAGCTAATAGACCCCGCCATCCCCTTCGTGGTTATTTTTTTATAAACCACTCAGAAGTAGGAGCCCCGCCAAGCGGGGCTCCGTCGACCGAGCTTCCCTCGACTGCTCCACGTAGAGTGGCGTTGGGCTACTCTCCCCCCAACTCTTTCCCCCCATAAATCAGGTTTATATTGTCAAAAACATTACGAGAACATAACCCCAAAATGAGATTTTTAAAAATTTATAAAAAAAAAACTAAGCAGGGGGCAAAGCAAAGCGGCAGGAGGGCGAAGTGTGGGACGACTCTACAACTCCCTCCTTCTCCCCCACCACCCCACCACCCCACCACCCCCAATTCAGGCGACTTAATTTCAAACCTTACCCTTCATTTCATTCGAGATCTTCGTTTTTATAGATTTTTCAAGATTTTCAGTATTAAGTGATAATAATCCTTTAAAGTACACTGCTTTACATACAATATGTTGATGCGTCACATTGCGTAGTTTTTAGAAGATTTTGACGGCAACTTGAGCCACCTTATCTTGAGATTTACATTTTTATCATCATGTCACATTTATTATACTATATTTTTAACGTTACCATGGTTTTAAAAAACGCAAACTATGTTTTAAGGTAAAAACAAAAAGTGTGGATGCTTACTACAATTTTTACTTAATACGTCTGCATTCTATTCTTTAAGCAGAACTTAATCTAATTTGTTAAGAAAACTAGTACCTATTTTATTATCATCGCATTTCGTAAAGTGGATTATTACTTTTGATTTATAACATTGTTTTTTTTATTTAAAAGTAAATGTAAAATTAAACGTAATAAAATGTTTTATTTCCTTCATTTATCATGTCGCGAGGAATGAGCGTAAAGATTCAGAGGGTACATGACAGCAGAGCGAACGCTTTTACATACAAGTGGTAAAATTAAAAATTTGTACAACCGACTTCTATAATAAAATGAGAGCATCAACAATGTAATCGAAGTCAATTAAATACGCATTATTAAGGATAACTCAAAAACTACTGGTATGAGATCTTGATCAATTCTATATGGGACCACATGAGATGCTCCAGCTTTCAAATAAAAAAAGAATCGTCAAAATTGGTTCACCTAGAAAAAAGTTCTGAGGTAATACACATAAAAAAATACAGTCGGATTGAGAACCTCCGCCTTTTTTTGAAGTCGGTTAAAAAGGACAAATCGGCTGTACAGTCAGTATCAACACGATCTAGCATGCTTAATGCACGACAGATTTGACGTACGTCCGGCCTATTCACTATCCATCGACACGGCACGACACTAAAAGTAGTGGGAAGGTTCGCTGCTGTCTTGCTGAATAGGATACAAAATACATACATCCAGCGTGGCCAGCAAGCAATCATTATTATTGACGAACGTCAAGCCTACTTCATTGTCGTTTTGCATCGTATCGTCGTGCATGATCTTGGCGGGACCGGGACGTACAACAAGAGTGACCGTGAATAAAGCGCATATGGAATGGAAAAACGGCAACAACTTTGTAAAGGGAAGAAGGTGAGAATAATACACCCGTACTTTATAATAAAGTATTGTACGCTATTTCGGGCAAACGTACTTTATAATTTATGAGACCAAAAAACTACGTAAAATACTTTATTTTACATATTTTTACGATTTTCATGGTTTTATTTTAAGGTTTACTAAAAGAACGAATTATATACATACATTACTTAAAGTTGTCAATGATACAGAACGAGTTATATAAGAATAAGTTATATGCGCAAGGAAATAATTTTGAAAATGTTTCAGTTTTATCCGCTTTACAATAGTGGCGAAATATTTTTCTATGTAGTATGTAATGATTTTGTACATTAATTCAAAATCGTGACATGTCTGCTATCCATCCCATCACTTCAGCATTTTTTACCGTTACAGCCTATTAAAGTCCACTGCCGAACACCGGTCTCCCGATAGATTGCCTCGTAGGGGGGATATTGGTCATAGTTGCCACTCTTGGCAAGTGGGTTGTCAACCGCAGTGTTTTTATTTTTAGTAGTTATTAGGAAGAAGCTGCTGCCCACCTCCTGATTTTTTTTCTTAGCATAGAAAAGTATATAATACTTTATATACTCAAAAAATGTTGCAACCCTATTCGCTTGACCCGTGAACTTTTAAACTTCATTTTTCTTATGAAATAATTTAAAAGAAATAGTAATAAATATACCTACCTACTGTGATGGATTGCAGTGACGATTCCACTACTTTATATAACTTTATCAAAAAGAACCCGTGATATGGGGTATTCCTAGAAATTAGTTTTAAATAAATAATAATGAAAATAAACATTTCATCATCACCCTCTCTTCAGCCCTTCACAAGTCCACTCAAAGAGTATATACAGGAAAGTCCACTGCTGAACATAGGCCTCCGCCTCCCCCAAGGAATGCCCCAAAGCACAGCCCTGAGTCATATTATAAATGTTTGTGAGTCTATATATATCAAGTAGAGAAAGTCGTGGCAACGAGACGCACGTCATCCATGTTTAAAAGATGTACGTTGAAATGAATACAGAAGAATATGTAAACGCGTCGTACTCGTCCACGAAGAACTCGGCGTCAGCGAGTTGCTCGTGCCGAATCGTAATGTAAACGTGAACCACGTAACACGTAATCAAAGAGTTGTTCTTGTTTACGATTCACTGATTAAGATAGGCAAAGTTCTTAGACCATACAGCCTTATCAGATATGTATTTTTATTCGCAAAATTCTTCACAACATGCTGATACGTTATATTGCAAAGTTTTTGGGAAGTTTTAACGATAGTTACGACGAACCTAGCAGATGCTTTTTTTGCGATAACTTTTATCAAGGATGACAAAAAACATCTCAAGCCGTCTGAGTGGATAAAAATATCTTGGATTTATATCAATTTCAAAGCACTTAAAACTTCGTTTTCCATAATAATTCACACGAGCAGACATTGAAACCAACTTCAAACAATTATTTATACAATGCTCGAGTAATAATCTACTGGTAGTCAACATGATGACGTTTTTTAAATGAAAAAAAATGATATGATCGGGAGATTTATTTATACCAAAATGTATCTGTCTATACATTCTTTTCTAACAATATCGTTGCCAGTCTACGTGTAGTGGGGCTGTGGCCCTGCTGCTATAAAACTTTATTATATATTCTTTGGAAATTGCACATTTTCGGTATTTATTTTACAGAATTTTGTAAATAAATACAGGTCAGCTAAGGCTGTATGATCTAAGATTTTTGCCTACGATTTATAACCATAACAAAATTTGCACCAATTTTCATTGTCAAATGTCACTTTGACAGGTTTTTCATCGTGCTCGGTTTTCGTTCCGATTTTCGGTACAAATAGTTTTGAATTAAACGAGAATTATATCAATTAACCACTCATATTCTCATATTTAGTTGAAAATGAAGATATCTTGCAATAAAACAAACCCTCCATTGGGTAGGTAATTTAAATGTTTTTAACAGTAAATGCTCACCTGCAGACCAAACTTGAAAAAAAAAATCTTTTATAAATTTCAGGAGGCCTGCTTGCAGCGGAGCTTTATAGACCATTAGTCAAAAATATAGAAATAATATGGGGTAGCGAATCCAGTGTCACTTTACCCAATTCGTCTAAAGCTATGCCATATGGAACAAGCAATGACTTGATAAGGATACTTGAAAATACCTTTAATAAATCGGCTGGACCACTACAGAAGGTCACCATGAACCATTGGCTGTCATTTAGTCTTGTATTAGATGAAGAAATTTCCCAATCTGTTGAATACCTGGATAAGATCCTTGGCCCCTTAACTTATCTTGTTGGGGAGTCAATGTCTGTTTCTGATTTAGCAGTATTTAGTGTTTTGCATGGTAAGATATATGGTGTGGTTATTTGTGTGGTGTTTACACCTAAAAAAAAACAAATAAAAATAAAAAGAAATTGTAAATAATTGCTTTCATGTCATTAGTTTCCAGCAAATTTAAAGAGATTTTTACAAAAAATCCTCCAACAAACATTGCCCGATGGATGAAGTTGATACAGGCTCAAGAATTTGTGGGTAAGGCTCTTAGAGAAATACCAACAGATGTTCTGGAAAACCTTACTAAGGCTAGTACAAGGTTTGTGTAATTGCTTGTTATTTTGAATTTTTGTATTATAGTTCAATATCTTTAATTTGATTCATTTATTATATTTTATTCTAAACTAACGACCCGCTATGGCTTTGGCTGGGTAGGATGACATCTTTTAGATTTCAAAGATCATTTTATTTTATTAATTGAAAAAAACTTAAGCTTTTCAGATAAAATGTAGCCATATATAGGAAAAAATACTGCCACACTACATGACATACTAAAAAAAATGAATCTGAATTTTTTTTGAGTATGTCAAAAAAGTTATATAAATAATTGTTATGAAAATTTATATTTTGAGGTGAATTTGATAATCAATTCCTGAGCAAGAAATGTATTGGAAAAGGCTTTCTATTACTATAACTATTGAATGCAGTTAATATACTTATTTTATAAATAAAAAAAAGTGGAAAATAGTCTCTCAGATGCGATAGAACTTATTTGGAAACTAAAAGAACTTCTGCGCCATTTTTTTTCAAGTTTGGGTATAAGACGTCATTGAGCCAGAAAACGAACGGATCTGCGCCTCTCGATATATTAGGAGACCTTAGATATCTCTCGACTTCTTCTTTTAGATATAATAATATTTTCACAAATGCTCCAAAGCCCGCCACTCGTAGGCATCTCAGCAAACTTCGAGTATTGTCGATATATCGGCATCAGTATCAGTATCGGATGCATCCCTACTTATTAGTACTGAATGATATCAAAATATTTAACTCAAGTGTGTAGTGAATGGTTGAGTAATATTTAAATCAACATTGACAAAAATTAACACTGAATACCACCATTAATTTTTTCCATATAAAAATTATCATACATTAATTACAACAGCTATTTTTAAAAGAATATTGTTGCTTGATATTGTTGCATTTACAAAGACTTAATGCCTATTATCAATTTCTTACTATAAAAATATTCTCAATTCTTTATTTTGAAAGCTATGTCTCTACGCTTACATCCTATTTTGAATTAGCAAACTAAATAAAACTGTTGCTTATGGACAAACAAAGTTTCCAAACATTAAAACATTCTTGGGGCTTTAAAAAATTTTTTACAGTTTGAATCATAGTGCAAAAATATGTAGATAAAAATCCTTTGCTGCAAGCCAATTTTCCCCAGATACTCACAAAGAAACCGAAAGAAAAAAACATTTGAAATAATAGATGCTTCATTTTCAAAATTATCAGTAAATATCCTGCCTTTATGTTTTTTTATATGATAAGGGTAACAAACAAGCACACAGTCCACCTGATGGTAAGTGGTTGCTGTGGTCCATAGACATCTGAGTACATACATCGACATCCGAGTAGAGCTTTTGTCACAATTGATAATAGTTACCATAAAATTGCATCATAATATTGATAATTAAAATTTATTTGTTTACACACATAAATTCAGTGACTAAACTAGGTACTAAGTAACATATTCCAAAAAAAAGTTACATAATATTAAGATCTAAAAGTACATTTTTTCTTTATTACTTAACGAGCACACAGTCCACTTGATGTTAGGTGGTTGCTGTGACCCATAGACATCTACATCTATCCTCAATAAAGAATCAAAATGCAGATGCATTGTCACCCGTGAGGACTAAGATGGAATGCCTCTTTTCCAGTAAAAAGGTTCTCTGGATCTCTACACTCACCATACGAAATACAGCAGTGTTAAGCTGCTATTTTACGCTGGTATTCTGTGAGAGCGTGGTCCTTCCCGGTTGTGCCGACCCATTAGTACTACAACTATACTACTAATATAACTGCAGCATGGCTCTACCACATATAAAAATATATATAGATATATTAGTAGATATATTTATTTAATTTTGTTAATATATTTTTAGGAGATCTCCAGCAAATAAAGAACCTGGGTCAGGTCGTTTAGCTGAGGGCAAGTTTGTTGAACTGCCTCATGCTGAAATGGGTAAAGTTATTGTGAGATTCCCTCCTGAAGCTTCTGGGTGAGTCCTTCATATTTCTTGTAAATCGGAACTAAAAGCAATAGTTAAATTTATTAGTCTGTTGACATAGTTTATGATACAATTATAATTTTTAAAATGTTTGTAGCCACTATAGAGATCATCATCATCATCATCATCATTACCAATAGTCTGTTAAAGTCCAGTGCTCACATTGTATAAAAGATTTACCTTAATCGACATGCTTGGCAGGCTACTTATCAATCGCAATACTAAATGTCTCGCTTCTTTGCTGCTGTTTCCCATCATCAGTCTAGGTATTTTTTGTAAAGCGTAAACAAAATTGTTATACCGCCATCTATGCGATGCCATGAGACTTTTTTGCATTTTCCATAGTCCATAGTACTAAACCAACTACCAAATGGGGTAATGAATTCTTTTTTCATTAATATACACAAACATATACACGGACATACTAACAGTCACACGCTCACATACAAACATGGTTTTTATTTAATTTATTTCTTTATATCCAAACTGTTGATTCGTTCTATGTAATATAATTTCTAACCATAACAAATGTGATCTCTGTATATTATACTAAGTGCCTAGTAAATTCGGGGAGGGCCTGGTGACCTGTAATACGGGTCTTTGAACCTACACGGACACCAGTCTCCCATGAATGACATAATATTATTAAATAGAGATGTAACACTAATGTATCTTCTATGTCGTTTGTGGTGAATTATTATTTTAGTCCAAGATCCCAGGGCTACCAGACGTCACTTATTTTCTTTATGTGGTAGAGCCATGCTGCAGCTATATTAGTAGTATAGTTGTAGTACGAATGGGTCGGCTTGACCGGGGAAGGACCACGCTCTCACAGAATACCAGCGTAAAATAGCAGCTTAACACAGCTGTGTTTCGTATGGTGAGTGTAGAGAACCGGAGACCCTTTTTACTGGAAAAGAGGCATTCCATCTTAGTCCTCACGGGTGACAACGCATCTGCATTTTGATTCTTTATTGAAGATAGATGTAGATGTCTATGGGTCACAGCAACCACTTACCATCAGGTGGACTGTGTGCTCGTTTGTCACCCTATCCTATAAACAAAAAAAAACAACGAAATGTGTATGATTGAGTAGTGTTAGTATGTACTATGATCGCATGCCTACCTGCTAGCTTGGCCAGTTGGCCATTTTCCAGGTATCAGGTAATCAAGGTACTTAAAAACATTACTCACCTCATGTTAATTCCCCCAGCTGATTTTTACGTAAATGTTGGATAATATTGTTAAAAATCAGTCATCCATACTCCCAGACACTTTCCGTCGGCAGTATCGCTTTGCGGACGCTTTAAATCTCTCAAAAAAATTACTCCATTTTACTTAGATTCTGAAGCTCCATTTTTATATATGTTAGCCAGACAACTATTTTAAAACGTTTTACAAGAAGGCAGACCGATCCAAGGGGTCAACAGCTGGGAGAAACAACGTGAGGTGAGTAATCTTTTTACGTAATTTGATTACCTGATACCTGGAAAATGGCCCACTGGCCAAGCTAGTAGGTAGACATGCGATCATAGTACATAACTGACACTACTCAATCGTACACATTTCGTTCGTCAGAAAATAAGTGACGTCTGGTGGCCCTGGGATCTTGCTCTATTATGAGACGTCTGATATTGCGATTGTCAATCCTGCCAAATGTGACGATTAATGCAAATCCTCCCTACATTGGGAGACGCCTGTACTCTACACAAGGGTTAACACACTGTTTCTCATTTGCCGGGTCGCGACCCGGTACCGGGCCATCAAAATAAAATACCGGGTCGCAACATTCCCGCCTTGTTTTAAAAATGATACCTACTATTGATCGACGCATCGTAAATATTCATGCGGTGAGCGGTACGTGCCGGCGCGCGCTGACTAACAAGAGCGCGAAAGCGAGGTGCGAGCTCCCGCGCTGCCCCTCCCCTCGCGCTGCCCGCTGCCCGCTGCCGCTCTCACCTTGCCTTCTCCGCCAATCACAGACAATCCGCTCGGACAGTTTAAACGGGTTTTTGCAGTGTGATTGGAATTACGTATTTTACTTATTAAAACGATTATTCACAATAATAACAATGGATAAATGGGTAATTACTACCAAAGTACCAGTTCCGAGAGTAGCACAAGTAAACAGTTGAGTTATAGTGAGTTAGTACAGCCAAGTACAAGTTCTTATATTGATTCCAACAAACGGGCGCACGATGAACAGGTAAATTAATCTTCAAAAAAGAAAAAGGGGTCATGGATCCGACAATATCTTGAAGATTACATTCAATTCGGATTTATGGAGGGCACAGATAACAAACCATTGTGTGTAATTTGCAATGTCGAACAATCAAACGAATCAATGAAACCTTCGAAGTTGCAGCGGCATTTGGAACTAAAACATCCTGACTGAAAATCCTTGAAGATGAAAAATCCTGAAGAAAATCCTTGAAGATGAAAAATCCTGAAGAAAAGCCAAAATAGTTCTTCGCAAATAAGAAGAGAGAGTTAAACAATAGGAAAAAAAATATGGAGTCTATTTTTTCACAAAGAACTCAAGCTCATAATTTTGTCCTGGCTTCTTATGAAATTTCACAATTAATTGCCAAGTCCGGCTAGCCACATGTGATTGGTGAGAAGATAATACTTCCGTCACTAAAAATTGCAGCATCTCGATTTTTCGAAAAAAAAAAAACAGCAAAGCCAATTAAGTCAGTTAGCGTTATCGAATAACACGGTAAAGCGTAGGATTGTGGATATAGCAGATGACATTGAAAAAACAGTCGTAAGCCATCTGAAATCATGTCATTATTTTTCCTTGCAAATCGATGAAAGTACAGACATATCCGATAATCCCAATCTGATATGCTTTGTACGATATGATTTAGAATACTATTTATGAAGAGTTTTGGTGTGTAAATCTTTGCCAACACGAACAACAGTCTCCCATGAATGACATAATATTATTAAATAGAGATGTAACACTAATGTATCTTCTATGTCGTTTGTGGTGAATTATTATTTTAGTCCAAGATTCCAGGGCCACCAGACGCCACTTATTTTCTTTACGTGGCAGAGCCATGCTGCAGCTATATTAGTAGTATAGTTGTAGTACGAATGGGTCGGCTTGACCGGGAAGGACCACGCCTCACAGAATACCAGCGTAAAATAGCAGCTTAACACAGCTGTGTTTCGATGGTGAGTGTAGAGAACCGAGACCCTTTTACTGGAAAAGAGGCATTCCATCTTAGTCCTCACGGGTGACAACGCATCTGCATTTTGATTCTTTATTGAAGATAGATGTAGATGTCTATGGGTCACAGCAACCACTTACCATCAGGTGGACTGTGTGCTCGTTTGTCACCCTATCCTATAAACAAAAAAAAACAACGAAATGTGTATGATTGAGTAGTGTTAGTATGTACTATGATCGCATGCCTACCTGCTAGCTTGGCCAGTTGGCCATTTTCCAGGTATCAGGTAATCAAGGTACTTAAAAACATTACTCACCTCATGTTAATTCTCCCAGCTGATTTTTACGTAAATGTTGGATAATATTGTTAAAAATCAGTCATCCATACTCCCAGACACTTTCCGTCGGCAGTATTGCTTTGCGGACGCTTTAAATCTCTCAAAAAAATTACTCCATTTTACTTAGATTCTGAAGCTCTATTTTTATATATGTTAGCCAGACAACTATTTTAAAACGTTTTACAAGAAGGCAGACCGATCCAAGGGGTCAACAGCTGGGAGAAACAATGTGAGGTGAGTAATATTTTTACGTAATTTGATTACCTGATACCTGGAAAATGGCCCACTGGCCAAGCTAGTAGGTAGACATGCGATCATAGTACATAACTAACACTACTCAATCGTACACATTTCGTTCGTCAGAAAATAAGTGACGTCTGGTGGCCCTGGGATCTTGCTCTATTATGAGACGTCTGATATTGCGATTGTCAATCCTGCCAAATGTGACGATTAATGCAAATCCTCCCTACATTGGGAGACGCCTGTACTCTACACAAGGCTTAACATATAAAAATAAGGATGTGATGAGTGTGAGAAAATATTTTGGTTAGGTAATGTTGTCAACTATTTGTGCGCATGTAAAGACTTTGCTTCAGGAGTTGATTTAAAGACTGATTAAAGAAGAAAGTTATTGCCTAAATCAGCGACTTTTTATTGCAATTGTGTCAAGCTTTTTAATTCTATTTTATAGCTGTTGAAAAGAATCTGCAAATGTGGGAAGAGATGAAAAAGGCAAGTTCCATAGGAGTGCAGTGTTGTGTGCGCGCCAAGATCGATATGCAGTCAGCTAACGGGTGCTTGCGTGACCCCACTATCTATCGCTGCAAGCCGGAGACTCATCCGCGTACTGGCACGAAATATAAGTATGTTGACATATTTTTTTGTTTTGATCTTTAATATTTAGTTAAGTTTATAATAAGTTTATAATAAAAGTTATGATTTCAAACAGAAGCAAACCAGAGCAACAAAACAAACTGCTGTTTCGTTTTTATGCAACTACTCTACATTCAATAAATTATTCATTCATTCATTCATCATTACAGCCTATCAAAAGTCCACAGCTGGACATAGGCTCCCCCATAAATTGCCTCATAGCATTTTGCCATATTGCCCATGCTCGGCGAGCGATGGGTTCAAAAATTATTAGATTATAATTAATTGTTTTAATAAATGGTAAGCTTGATTTTGTGTAAACAAAACTATTAGTATGCTACAGCTTGCTGTGTCTAATATATTTTATAATAAACTTATTGGGTGCTTTAGAAAATCTAAAATTTAAACACATGACATAAAATAAAATATATACCCACAAACAATTTCTTTGTTACATAACATTGTAATTTGGTTAGTTGCTTTTTATTTTTTCAGAGTTTACCCGACATACGACTTTGCTTGCCCAATAGTAGATGCTATAGAAGGAGTGACTCATGTCTTACGTACTATGGAGTATCATGACCGTGACCCACAATTCTATTGGTTCATAGATGTTCTTGGACTGAGGAAACCATATATTTGGGAGTACAGCAGGTGTGTATGATTTTTGAGAAGAAATTTAGTAAAACATATTATTATGAACTTTACATTTAATTGGTAGGGCAACTTTTATGTTAGGGAGCTCTTTTGGATACATGTTATGACACTTGCCTTATTGTGGGTTAAATTTGAAGGGCAAAGGAGTCAGTATATATAAATATATTTTTTTTCCTTGAAGTTGACTTAATAATATGTCTATAGGTTACACATATACACATCTGCATAATTGTATCTCTCTAATAGCTAATATGCTTTAATGTTCCGCTGTCATACAAGGAACTATAAAATTTAATTCTGCTTGTCCTAATTTCATCACATCATCAACATTACAGCCCTTCACAAGTCCACTGCTGAACATAGGCCTGCCCCACGGAATGCCACAAAGCACGGTCCCGAGCCACCTGCATCCATAGACTTCCTGCATGTCTTACCAGGTCGTCACTCCATCTAGTGGGGGGACGCCCTACACTTCGCCTGCCGGTACGAGGCTGCCACTCGAGAACCTTTCTTCCCCAACGGTTGTCGGTTCTTCAAGCTATATGGCCGGCCCATTGCCACTTCAGCTTACGAATCCTTTGGGCTATGTCGGTCACTCTGGTTCTACTGCGTTCCTCATTTCTAAGTTTATCACGCAGAGAAACCCCGAGCATAGCCCTCTCCATAGCTCGCTGAGCGACCTTGAGCTTCCTCATACGGCCAGCAGTGAAGGACCACTTCTCAGTTCCATTTGTCATCACTGGCAACACGTACTGGTTGTACAATTTAGTTTTGAGGTTTTGAGGTATGCCTGACGAGAAGATGGGTCGTAATCTCCCGAACGCTGCCCAGCAGAGTTGAATCCGTCGATTGACCTCTCGGTCGAAGTTGGACTTAGCTAGTTGGACTATTTGTCCCAGGTAAACATATTCGTCAACAACTTTGAGCTTAGTGCTCCCAACAACTACCGGCATAGGTGTGACATGGACATTAAACATGATTTTTGTTTTGTCCATGTTCGTCTTGAGACCTATCCGTTGGGAGACACTATTGAGGTCATTGAGCATAGTGCTTAGGTCCTCCAGCGATTCTGCCATAAGGACTATATCGTCGGCAAATCGAAGGTGAGTGATGTACTCGCCATTGACGTTAATACCGTATCCTTTCCAGTCCAGTAGCTTGAAAACGTCTTCCAATGCAGCGGTGAAGAGTTTCGGGGATATTACGTCACCCTGTCTTACACCTCTCTGCAGTTGGATATGTTTCGTACTCTTAGCCATTGTAGCCCTACTGTACAAACACTTCAGCACCTCGATATATCGACAGTCCACTTGGCACCGCTGAAGGGACTGCAGCACCGCCCAAATTTCGACTGAATCAAAGGCTTTCTCATAGTCCACATACGCCAGACATAGTGGCAAATTGTACTCTTCGGACTTCTGTACAATTTGCCGAAGGGTATGTATGTGGTCTATGGTCCTAAAGCCTTTTCGGAAACTGGCTTGTTCGGGAGGCTGGAAGGCGTCGAGTCTGCATGCGAGACGATTCGTAATGACTCTCGAAAACAGCACTAATTTGTCACAGCATAATTTAGGAGTATATTCCTTCTAAATAGGTCTCAACTTCCAAATACAACTATATTTCAATAATCATTCAATTTTCATGTAGGGTTCAATTATATCCATGGGTAATGAAAATTTTTTGGGCCTTTCCATATCGAAGGCTGTATCATTCGATACAATTTTAGGAATTACGATTAGTTTTTTTAAAGCCGATGCAAAAAGAGGGGTGTTATAAGTTTGACCGCTATGTGCGTGCGTCTGTGGCACCGTAGGTCTTAAACGGGTGAACCGATTTTGGGTGCGTTTTATTTATTTAGAAGCAGGTTTTCTAGGGTGGTTCCTAGACATGTTTTATCAAAATCGGTTCAGCCGTTTCAAGGTCATCAGCTGTTTTGTTAGCTGCGGTAGGGTTCTTTTCGGGGGTTTTTAAAATTTTCAATTTAAGTTATAAGCTGGCTAATATGAAATTTAAAGTTCGTGTATCCTACTTTACCTAATTTTTAATAATGTATAATTTATAGAACTGCAAAAAAATCTAATCAAATTGCTGTTACTGATTACTTCAACTACAATGGTAACAAACATTTAAGCATTTCAACCGTTACCGTTACAGACTATTAAAGTCCACTGCTGAACATAGGCCTCCCCATAGATTGCCTATAAGGGGGATATTTACCATGGTTGCCACGCTTGGCAAGCGGATTGGCAACCACCATTTTTTATTTTAGTAGTTATTAGGGAACAAGCCAGGAGATGGGCAGTAGCATACTGCCCATCTCCTGATTTGTTTTCCTCAGCATTTAAAAATAAGAAAATATTAATGACTATGGTAATGATGCGTTCGGCGTATATTTCGAGCGACCGTTATTCGGAACACTATTACCTAAAGTAGATACTGTGATCTTATGTAATAAGATACATATATACAGAATTTCTTATGTAAATTAGAAACCAAAAATTCTTAACATTGTAATTATTTTCCAGGTTGAGTATGACAAACACGGTGCTGTCCAAAAGAAAACTTACATGGTTTGTGGACCAAGGACTGGTTGATGGATGGTAAGAATTGAATGTGGTAAAATAAAAAAATAGCTTTTAATAAGCATTATTTATTATCAGTGTTTGAATGAAAATTATTTTGTTCAATACTTTCTTCAATCATCAAATATCCAAACAATAAAGTATTTCATTTAAATTTTAAACACCACGAAGCCACAAGAGATACCTTAGAGTAGCAAGCTATAGAACGCGCATATCGCTCATTGCCCAATATGCCAAGTGTAAGCAAATGTTCTATAGACACTGTGATACATAGATGAAACGGTTGAATAGTGATGCGCCATGATTGACGCAAGCGTTAATTTACTCAAGTTATTAGTTTAATACGGTAAGTATTTTGTAAATTTTAGGTAGGTAGGTAATTATAAGGTAGGCTTTAGCAGATTAATTAAACAGGTATAAATTTATAACACAACGTTTATTAATCAAACACAAAAATCTAATTAATTTACTGCCCCTTAAAAAGGGTTAACTTATATAATTGTCGTTTTTTTTGCTTGAATGCAGATTTACGTACAAGATATTTCATTCTAATGTCAATTTATTTTCGAATGAACTCCATTAGTTTTGAAAAAATCGTGGACAAACATCATATACACACGTAATTACGAGGGTACCTACATAAATAACCGACGAAGCTAGATTTTTAATCGCTTTAAAATAAGTGTGATCTTACTTCAAATTTAAGGTCTCTTATTGCACCTCCATCCAACTGGATGGAACAAACGAAACTCCTGATGTTGGGTTCCCAGTTGAGTCTTTTATTGTTACCACCCATTTATTTGCCAATTCACGGCTTTTCGAAAATCTAAAATTAGATAAGTATTTAACTGTATTTAACTTAATTATGTACTTATATAACAAAGACTTTCAAAATTTTATTATAGATATTGATTTATATGGGTTAGTAATATAATACAAAGAATTTTAATTTCTAATATCTACTATAATTATAATATTAGTATTATAAAACAAATCATGTTAATATAAAATATTTGTGTACAACTTGGAACAGCCCTAGTTCTAAGTCGGAGAAAGTTTGGAGAACCGGGTGACGCGGGAACATGTGATCTGTCGACGCGGCCGCGCACCTCACGCAACACGCTTTTACATCCTGATTAATTTTGTTAAAATCAGCGTTTTCTTATCAAAATTTTAATAACCGATGAAAAGAAATATCATTATTCTTCTAAGTTTGCTTCCGTGAATCGTTTTTAGATTTTGGTGCTGCACATTTCACCATGGTAACTTTCAAGTAAATACAGGCGAAAGAAACAATTAGCAAGCGTGTTCTTTCGCGACTAATAGCGTCGTTCTTGCAATTTCGAGACTGTTCATACCTGTACTTATTGTTCATACTCGCTAACGCGCGCTCCATAGCTTGCTTATGTTTATTCTAATGTAATAATGTTACGATTTGTATAAATAAATAAATGTAAAATAATAAACGCATAACTGCACCACTTTTACGTTTCAAAATCCACTTCGAAACTATTTAAATAATAATAATACAGGAGCGGTATTCCAGCTGTGATCAAGTTCCCGCCAAAATAGTTTTTTTTTTAATAGAATACGGGTGACAAACGAGCATACAGTGCACCTGATGGTAAGTGGATCCTGTGACTCATCTACATACGTCTACCATTTATCCTCAATTAAAAATCAAAATGTAGATGCGTCGTCACTCGTCCACCCCTGAGTCCCCGAGTACCGAGATGGAATGCATCGTTTCCAGTAAAAAGGGTCTCCGGTTGCCATCTGTCACCTGTTATTTTACGCTGGTTGGTATTATGTTAGAGTGTGGTCCTACCCCGGTTGAGCCGTGGTAGCTCAAATGGTTAGCGCTCGCTGTAAGTTTCCCGTGTAAGTAACCCGGGTTCGATCCCCGCCGGCACCAATGAAATTGTTAATTGCAATTTTAAGTGCTGATTTACCACGTGCTCGGCGGTGAAGGAAAACATCGTGAGGAAACCTGCATGTATGAGAAATCAAAAAAAAAATATTTCGAAGACATGTGAAGTTCGCCAACACGCATTGGGGCAGCGCGGCGGACATTTCCTTGCCCTGAAACCCTCCCAGAAATGAGAGGAGGCCTGTGCCCAGCAGTGGGACGTATATAGGCTGTAACTTTACTTTTTTAAATTAAATATCAGATTATTTAAATTAAAACTGTTTCAATGGTTAAATGAAAGTAACTTCTACAGCATAAGGGATTTTTGTAGCCATAAGTATTAATGTATAAAGAAAAAATTTGCATGCTATGTATAACTGTAGCAAAACATGCTGATCTATAACGTCATGTAAAATCTTTTATATACCGTGTTTTGTGCAAATAAAATATTATTATTATTATTAAACATAGGTATTTGCTATTGTAAAAGAGTCTTTGTAATCTTATTGATTCGTGATCTACTGGCCTCTGACCTTCATTTTCATTAGTCTATCAAAAATACACTGTAGTAAAGTTAAAGTAAACTCACACTTTACTTTAACTTTACTACCCCGGTCGAGCCGAGTCATTCGTGGTACATAGTACGCGGCCATAGTACGTTGTCGTGTAGCGTTGTGTAGAGTGGAGATGCACGGTGCAGGGGCGACCCGCGCATGCCGACGGTGCGCGGCGTGCTGCGGCGCGGCATGACGGTGGAGGCGCTGCGCCAGTTCATCCACGCGCAGGGCTCCAGCCGCTCCGTCGTCTTCATGGAGTGGGACAAGATCTGGGCCATCAACAAGAAGGTGCGTGCGTGCGTCACTCTACCAACCCACCGCTACCTCCTTTTTCCACAGAGAACGACACGAGTTGTGAGTTATGCAGTTGTCGATTTATGAGGCTGTATAGGCAATATTGCAGGGCGAGGAATGGAATGCAATGAATGATTTTTACATATATAAATATATATATATATATATATATATATATATATGTGTGTGTGTGTGTGTGTGTGTGTGTGTGTGTGTGTGTGTGTGTGTGTGTGTGTGTGTGTGTACCTACGATTTTTTACAAAGGAGCATGCAGCTCAATTGATGGTAAGTAACTACCGCTGCGCATAAACAACTGCAACACCAAGGTAATCGCAGGTGCGTTGCCGGCCTTTTAGAAAATATTAGGCTCTTTTCTTGAAGGTCCCTTAGTCAGCCGGTCGGTCTATCGGTCCGGAAAAATCTCACTGCAGGTGGGAGGCGATTCTACAGAGAAGTTATGCGAGGAAGAAAACTGGTAAATAACACAGTGGTGGACCGCCAATCATCCAGACCTTATGGATGGTTTCGCGAATTTTAATAAACAATGAAATATCTTTATTTCTTTCACTTAAACAGCGAAAGGAACTCTGCAGGTTCCTTCTTTTTTGTCCTATATGTTAAAAGTTAAATACAATGATGGAGGACGGTGAGCATTCCTTCACTTGATTGGTTTGTCATTATAGCATCGTTTTCTATTGGATTACATGTTACTTGTTTTTATGTACATTTATTGCTAAATATACATGGCATGCGCTAACTTGTCCTTACTAATGTCCCCATACGTGCGTACGATCTTGCGGTATATCTGGCAGTCCACTACTATACATAAACGATGATGCATGTTTTGTCATCCTTAGATAGATTAGTGAGCACGATATTGAAAGGTTTGGAATATAGACCATTAACATGTAAAATTGTGCTTCCTGGTGTTTCCTTTCGTTAGATGCCTACTGTTTGAAACTGGGTAATGAAATCATACCAGATTCGAGGTAAATAAAGAAAACATCAACTAAAATACATTATATATTACTATTTTTTATCTAGAGTATATCAATATAGTGCAATTGTTTTTTTTATTATGCTCTCGTGTTTGGCCAAATAATAAGAGTCCTAGTGTCTGATTAGCCAACGGCGAAAAATTTTAAATACTGCCGAAAGATATCAACTGCGAGGAGATTTAAAGAGCCACAAGTGTTCGCACTAGGGGCACTCACTAGTCCCAACATACCCGTGCCTGATGTAATGCTTATGCCAAATGATAAAAGATAGCTAACAATCCACTGCCAAAGATACAACAAGTGCATAACAACCAGACCTGAAAACAAACAATTTGTGTTGACCAAAAAGGAGGGTAATGTTATTGATTGTACGTATGTATGTCTGTCTATTTCTTTGGATCTGTAGCCTAAACGGCTTGATGGATTTTAACATATGGGGTGTCGTTAGATTTTAACATATGGGGTGACTTAGGGTATAAAACTCCTCTTTTCAGTTTTTTTATGCAGTCGGTTTTTTAACCATTGTACTTGTAACTGGGACAAACAAGCGGCTGGCATTATTCTTCATTCATTCATTAATTACAGCCTATCAAAGTTCACCGCTGAACATAGGCCTCAGCCATAGGCGATGTTCGTTATTTTTAACCCCCCGACGAAAACAGAGGGGTGTTATATGTTTGTAGTGTGTATCTGTGTGTCTGTGTATCTGTATGTCTGTCTGTGGCATCATAGCTCCTAAACAGATGAACCGATTTTGATTAAGTTTTTTTTTTGTTTGAAAGGTCTTAATCGAGAGTGTTTTTAGCTATGTTTCAACAAAATCTGTTCAGCTGTTTCAAGATCACCAGTTCTTTTTGTTTCGACGGTTTTTACATTTTTTATTTAAGTTATTTTTGTTGTTGCTACGCTTGGCAGGCGGGTTGGCAACCGCAGTATTTTTATTATTTTGGGGTGTTATCAGGAAGATGCTGCTGTCCATTGCTTGTTTTATTTGCCTCTGTCGCCTCTTAGGACATACACAGAATGATTAGGGGTAGTGGCGGCGGTACGGTATGCTTTGGTATTATTCTTATTTTGTTCAATTTAATAATATTTGATAAATATTTCAGGTCATCGACCCTATAGCCCCTCGTTATACGGCTCTTGAAACAAAACCAGTTCCAGTAAACCTAAAAGGAGTAACTTCGGAAAGCACTTTGACTGTGGCATTGCACCCTAAAAATCCAGACGTAGGTTCAAAGACCGTTTGGGTGTCTCCGCGCTTGCTTATAGATCAGGTTGATGCTGCATCGTTAAAGGAGGGAGAGAACGCTACATTCATCAATTATGGGAACATCATGATTGACAAAATACATAAGTGAGTATATTGGTTTATATTGGTGGTTGTTGTATTTAAGACAGTATTTTAGAGTAACCAACTTTCATCTTTATCATCATCATCATCATCATCATTACAGCCCTTCAAGTCCATTGCTGAACATAGGCCTCCCCCAAGGAATGCCACAAAGCCCGGTCCTGAGCCACCTATTCAACTCTATATTGTTAGATAACTAAAGTAAAAGTTCTTTAACTTTAGTATCTAAATAATATAAAAGATTGTTATCTTTAACTTACCTATGTTTTGAAAATTATTGTATATAAATCGACGTAAGTTTTGTACATTGTGTGTACATTGATTACAAAATAATTCCCTGCTCCCATTTCCATCATCGGACAATAAGACACGCAGCGGGTTTGCATCATTTTGATATATTTATACATCACTTGGCCAAAGTCTATTGCTTTCTCGCTTTTTGACTGCCTCGTTGGTCTAGTGGCCGTAAACGCCATTGCTGATCATGAGGTTCCGGGTTCGAAGCCAAAATCAATTTTGGCTATTTCTGTCAAGAAATTCACAGTAGCAGCCCGGAGTCAGACAGTTGGCGGTGTTTCACTCCTGTGCCAAAGGAAAGCACGTAACGTCGATGGTCCTGCGTCTAATCTTTCTCTGGTCGTGTCGGATTACCGTCCCATTTGACTATGACAGTGAAGGAATAGAGATTGCATCTATGCTTGTACGCATACACTTGGGCATTATATTCCTGTTCCAAAATTCGGTCTGGGGGTCTTTATTATATTTCTCATTTTTAATAAATACAGTAAACGATTGGAATGTTTCCCTGCAGCAGTCTTTCCATTCGAATACGTCTTAAAAAAAGCTAGTGGATTTTACCATTCAACCCACTTACCATCAGGTCGGCTCATTCAAGCACTAGCTTATTTAAAAAAGGTATATATTTTTTGAAACCCGCATTTCCTATTGTAGCTATATTGAACGCAACAAGTTTGTGATTGTTTCAACATTGTAGCTTGTATGGAAAAATGTATGTATACATACAAATTATTTACTTGTTGAATTTGATTTCATTACTTTCAGGGCGGCAGACGGTACAGTGACTAGTATTGACGCTACACCCAATTTAGAAAACAAGGACTACAAAAAAACCTTAAAGTTGACGTGGTTAGCTGATACGCCACAATCACCAATGGTGGAGACATATTGTGTATTTTTCGATCACATTATATCTAAACCTGTTCTTGGAAAGGATGAGGATTTCAAGCAATATATTGGACATCAAACCAGGGTAAATATTCTTGGTTTTAGAACCTTTGTTTATTAAAAGAAGGATTTTGTCATAGTTGCCACGCTTGGCAGGCGGGTTGGCAACTGCAGTTTTCCATTATGTTGAGTTGTTATCAATGGCCTCAATAGTGCCTCCCAACGGATAGGTCTTAAGATGAACATGGACAAAACAAAGATCATGTTTAATATCCATGTCACACCTATGCCGGTAGTTGTTGGGAGCACTAAGCTCGAAGTTGTTGACGAGTATGTTTACCTGGGACAAATAGTCCGACTAGGTAAGTCCAACTTCGACCGAGAGGTCAATCGACGGATTCAACTCGGCTGGGCAGCGTTCGGGAAATTACGGCACATCTTCTCGTCAGGTATACCTCAAAACTTGAAAACTAGGCTGTACAACCAGTGCGTGTTGCCAGTGATGACCTACGGAACTGAGACGTGGTCCTTCACTGCTGGCCGGATGAGGAAGCTCAAGGTCGCTCAGCGAGCTATGGAGAGAGCTATGCTCGAAGTCTCACTGCGTGATAAAATTAGAAATGAGGATATCCGCAGTAGAACCAGAGTGACCGACATAGCCCAACGGATTAGTAAGCTGAAGTGGCAATGGGCCGCCATATAGCTAGAAGAACCGACAACCGATGGGGAAAAAGGTTCTCGAGTGGCGGCCTCGTACCGGCGGACGAAGTGTAGGGCGTCCCCACTAGATGGAGTGACGACCTGGTAAGACATGCAGGAAGTCCATCTTCTGTTTTAGTTTCCCTGTGTCGCCTTTTACGACAACCACGGGACGATGTGGGGTAGTGGATATTTTAACACCGCCACTACACGGTCTGACGGTCGGTTATTTTATTTATAATAATATATTATGAATACGGAATATGATCATAGAACCAACCTTAAACTTGCAAGCTTATGTCGGTTGTTGGGAATAGACTATGATGTAGTGAGTAATTAAGTCCAGTCAAATGTAATATTTCTCTATAAGATGCAGGAGTGCACAAGCTTGATTGTGAATGTGATCTCTCTTACATAGGAAAAACAAAAAGATCGATAAATATCCGCATAAAAAACATTTAGCTAATGTGAAGTTCAGACGCTCCGGGAAACCTGTAGTCTGGGAACCTGTTCAAGATGTAAACAGTAAGACTTTAAGATACTATAAGCTCATTCTGCGTAGATGGGACCAAAAATTAATATTCAATATCTGAAAGTTAATCCATTCGCTGTCCCGTGTACTACATATAGTTCATTGCTATTGTCTTACTATTGTGTTTGAAAATCGGACAGTGAAAGTGTTAATGGTGACATCAACGACGTCAAACACCTTAGTCCCCATGACTATGGGTGATGTAAAGTACTCGAAACGCCGATAATTAAAAAGTAAGTCAAACTAAACGCGATTAAATCTATAAACTTAGTTTAATTCAATGTGTAGTATTCGTGTAAATATAAGAAATTATAAGATGTAGTGTTAGACGCGTTGGCATTCATAGCCCGAAAACCAACAGCTCGGGGTTTTAACACAAATTTTGGACACTGGACACAACTCAGCCAACGACCACTCCTTTAAAGTCTTACATACATGTAATAAAGGGCTGCGACTGTGTGTGCTGGAACAGTAAGAGATATTAAAAATAATAATAGTAACATTGCACTACTGAATGAACAAACAAACGTTTCTAACTCACCTCTTAAATATCTTTAAGCCCGCTCTCTAATAACAGGACAGTATTATCGCATGACGCAGTCGCTCGCTGCTTAGGTAGGGAGCCGTTGCGTCAGCGGGCTGTATAAATGGCAGTTGTTTTTGGCTCGCCGCTCACTTAGCGGTGAGCCACCGCAAAGTCTACATCACCTGAAGATGCCTCGTGTAGAGGCGAAACACGTGTCGTATTGTCATCGGTGGTGTGTCTTTCCTAGTGTAGTGGTGTTGGGAGTAGTGGTGCTGGGATTAGTGGTGACAGGATAGTGCACGCAATTGAGGGAGGGCGGAGGTGCTCTTCAAACTAGGTAAGACACATCATTTTATTTTACTAAGCGGATGTTTGCAAAGTAAATATTTACAACTTTAATATAATGGATTTCCGCAAAGTAACGCCTGATTCTATTAATTAGGAACGATCTTGAGATGCTGATTTCGTAATGAGGGCGTGTCAAATGATTACGCACTTGAGTTCGTCGTTGAGTAACGTTTATTAATACCGGCCCTAGTGACGCATTACTTTTTTTTTTACACAACTACATTTTTGTACGTGATAGAGCCGCGCTACAGCTGTATTATGATTTTAGCATGAACGGGTCGGCACGACCGGGCAAGGACCACGCTCTCACAGAATACCAGCGTAAAATAGCAGCTTAGTTTCGTATGTTGAGTGTAGAGAAAGAACCGGAGACCCTACTGGAAAGGAGGCATTCAATCTTAGTCCTCACGGGTGACAACGCATTTGCATTTTGATTCGTAATCGAGAATAGATGTAGAGGTCTATGGGCCACAGCAACCACTTACCATCAGGTGGACTGTGCTCTCGCTCGTTTTTCACCCTTGTCCTATAAAAAAAAGCTGCAGCAATGCTCTAGCACGTAAAAATGTGCTCAGCAGTGAAACGCAAATTATATTATGTTGTAACTTTAGTTCTGTTACGCATGTCGAGCGACATGCATAACAAATCCATTGTTGAATTGCCTTCCTATTGTTTATCGTGATGCATAATTCGGAACCATCTGCTTCCGTCAATCTTCTGTATGCTAGTAAGCAGGGTTGAAAGCGGTAAAGGTATAAGGGTATGGTACCGGTATAGAATTACGATACAGCTTCGATTTAAAGGTAGAACCAAAACGGTTGAGAATTACGGTTGTGGTACCGTTAAAAATTTTCGGTAACGAAATAATTTCATTACCGAAAAAATGATGCGACGAAGAGCGAGTCAACTCGATCGTGTCGAGACTTGAACGAACGGCGACGCGTCAGTTGTATTTGATTTGCTATTTTCGTGCCTTTTAATTTCACTGTTGCTTTGACGTATTATTTTCATTACTTTTATTTAATGAAATGAGTTCTCACCAAAACATACGTGTACAATAAATGTTGCATATTTAGTACATAATATATTGTTGTTACGTTTGTTTTACATGTTCCATATTGGTCACGTAAAACAAACTAACATGCAAATATTTCAAACTAATCTAATCATCAACAAACTAATCTTCACAAAAAGATGAAATGGTTTTTATGACAGTTTCTCGGTACATTCTAAGTTTTCGGATTTCTACTGTCCTAAATAAAAATGACTGTAGAAACCCATGTTTTATGTGGCTTTTCTGGCATGGAAAGCTAATGCCAGGATCCTCATAAACCTTATTGTATTACTTTTTACATTAATGACTATTATTTTCTGAATGATAAAAAATTTTTGATCAAGTACCTCCTCTCTTACCATTGCGGCCGACACGACGCGTGACGCCTCGGCGCGGGCGGCAGGTACAAAGAAAACCTTTATTTTATAATTTAGATACTTGAAAAAGTAATGATATCGCAATATTACAATATCGAAATTATACAGGTACAGTTACTTTAAGGTATAGTAATTCAAAGGTACCTTTATTTTAAGGTATCGAAATTTAAAGGTATGACGTCATACCGCTTACCGTTTTAACCATAATTTTTTCGGTTATTCAATCCCTGCTAGTAAGTGGTCGCTGTTGTTGTGTCACTCTTGCTGCTGCACATGCCCTATATAAAAGCAAGGAGATTCTCGGCCACATAAGTCAGCAAGGATGGCCCTACACCACTAGAGACACGTGATCCTTTCATCCGCCAACTATCTCAGATCCGCAAGTATATACTTGACATCTTCGCTTGAACAGGCGAGTTAGGTGAACCGCATTTCCTCTATAGTATCTGACACCACGCGATAGAGCCACGCTGCAGCTATATTATAGTTGTAGCACGAATGGGTCGGCTAGACCGGGGAAGAACCATGCTCTCAATACTAGCGTAAATTAGCAGCTTTTTACGCTGGTATTCTGTGAGAATTTTCGCATCTACATTTTGATTGTTAGTCGAGGAGGGATGTAGATGTCTTATGGGCCACAACATCCACTTGCCGTCGGGTGGACTGAGTGCTCGTTTTTCGCCCTTATTCTATAAAAAAAGCTATGAATAACTTCAGCATGGCTCTAGCACGTAAAAAAAGCTCGTAAATCGCTTGTAAACGCCGTTTTTCTAAACACATCAGAATCTGGTGCCAATTTCAGAACTCACGGGAACAAGGTGCATTTGTTATATTTTCAAAATTATATCAACGACTGCTTATACTCCCCTGCTGTGTCGAATTCCCTTAAAGAGAATATGTCAAATAACGAGCTTTCGTGCTTACCGCAAAGGGTATTTAAGTTCTCGCCGACATTGTTCTAAAAATACAGGTTATGCCCGACGTTTACCCGAGTAATTGGGGTAAAATCCGTATAATTTATAAAAATAATAAATGTCCGTGGCTTTTTTGGCTCCAGTCACACCCTACTGCCGCTGATATTACCTAATGTATGTATGTACTTTCGTATTATTGACTTTAACAGAAGTCATAGATTATTTTAATTATTACACTTCTTCCTTGGACATTATTCGTAACACGCGACGCTATAATACGTTTCTAGACGTTTCAACTTGCTTTTGTTTCAAGTGCATGTCGAATAATATGCCATCACGTGACTTTTGTATTATCAATTTTATTTTGACCCTCTTGAAGGTGACAAACGAGCGCACAGTCCACCTGACTAAGTGGATGCTCTGGCCCATAGATATCTACATCAATCCTCAGTTTAGAAAGAAAATGCAGATGCATTGTCAACCCTGAGGACTAAGACGGATTGCCTCGTTTCCAGTAAATAGGGTCTCTGGTTCTCTACACTCACCATACGAAATACAGCATTAAGCTGTTATATTAAGCTGGCATTCTGTGGGAGCGTAGTCCGTCCCCGGTCGAGCAAACCTATTCGTGCTATAACCATAATAATGGCTCAACTAAACATGGCTCTACTTCTATTATTATGCTTACTCGAGTATTATGCTGTAACTTCAGTAAGCGACATGCATCACGGAGTCCACATCACTCTCATCTAGCCAGTTTACGTACGATTTATTGGCTAAGAAGAATTATAAAACAAAAATAACAACCACTACTAAATGTAAGGCAATGCAAAAATGTTTATTAAATTAATCTTTGGTCAATATCCCTCCTATGGTTCAATCAAAGGGGAGGCTTACGTGCAGCCGTGGACTTTTGATGGGCTGTAATAATGAATGAATAAATCTTCGCATTGCCTTAGAGGCTGATGAATATTTCTGAGGAAAGACTTTTTCCATTTATTTTTTTTACTTATGGCTTGGCATCGATAAACAGAACTTTTAGTTAAAGTTAAAGCCTTCTATTAAGTAAAATATCGAAGAAAATGCATGTAAATACAGTAAATACTGATAGCGCACTGAAAAGCTAGTCACGTCGGTCGCCAAGTGCCGGTCTCCTGTACGTTGCACTATTTAGTACTCCGATAGAAATCGTGCAACGTCGACGGCATGCTGTTTAAGACATAACGAATACTTTCTTGAAACTGTACCACCTTTTATATTTTTTCTGGCAACGGCTGCAAGATTTTTTACGCAAAGGAAGAAACACTTTTGGTGTTTGACAGTACAGTATGCAATTACACACATTTGTAGACATTAATTTTTAGCCTGATATTAATTATTCTTTTTCTATTAATTAGGTTATGTTTCAGGAGAAAAAGTTCCACCACTAAGTGGAAAAATAGGGGGTAAATTTTTACAATATTTTAGTTGTTACCCATTCAAAAGAATCATAAACTTGAACTTTCATAAAAAGCGAAACCGACTTCAAAGTACTAAAAGTAATAAAATAATCTCCACATCATTTATAGCGTTTCAAGTCATGGCCTTAATCCTTCTATATGTCGCAGGTTTATGGTAAAAAAACCTTGGCTTTTGATCAAGAACCGGAATTAGACAAAGTTATTAATTAATCTGAAAAAATCCTGTTTTTTTTAAATCAAAAACCTGAACTTGTTTAGGTTTATGATAAAATTAAGCTTAGGTTAGTTTAGGTTATGTTGGGTTAATTTTATCATAAACTAAATCAGTCTAGGTTTTTGATCATAAAACTGGATTTTCTCAGGTAACATGAAGTAGTAATTTTTTTTTCTTCCGGTTCTTGATCAAAAGCCTGGGTTTTTGATCAAAAACCAGGTTTTATCATAAACCTGCGACATATACACTATGTCTTAGCACCGACTTCAGAAGCTATTATTTGCTATTATGTGAAGCTTTTACTTTTTATTAAAATTTCATTTTAGATATAAGTTACTTACATAGTCTAATATAACCTTAATCACCGACTGAAACACGGTTATATACCAAGTTGTGAAGACTTTCTATTAGTCGTCCACTGACTATTGATTAGATCGCCACACCTCCAGGATACAAGAATGAAAAACTGGTGAGTTGGATATCAGTTTATAAACGTAAGATTAATCCATTGGAGTATATATCTAATTATAATAACATTAATTTTCTACCGACTTCAAAAAGGAGACGGTACTCAATTCGACTGTATGTTCTTTTTTTTATGTGTGTTACCTCATAACTTTTATCTGGGTGGACCAATTTCGATGATTCTTTTTTTATTTGAAAGCTGGTCCTTCTTATGTGGTCTCATATAAATTTGATTAAGGTCTGACCAATAGTTTTTGAGTTATTCTTAATAATTTATATTGAAGTCGGTTGTACAAAATTTTAAATTATTTATAACATGTATATCAGTTCCAGCCAAAATTAACTCACTACCGGATTATTCATAGTCATGCATACTTATATCACAGTTTATAGACCTAACAGTTGGGGTACGAATGCACTTGTGCAGAGCAACGGTGGGGGAACTGCGGGGCAGGTGGCGGGCCGACCTTGTGCCACAGATTAAATAATGTAACTACGTAACAGATACATCACTCCCATACAAAAGCGAAGCATATTAGAATACCTATTGTTCAAAAAATATTTTACATTTTATTCTACATAGAATCTCCGGGAGGAAAACCGGCGACGAGGTTCGCCACCGTCACGTTCTGTCTCCCGGAGGGCGAAAGTGGATTGCGGAAGCCCGTCTGGCTACGCTGAATGTATGTGGAGCAATGAATGATAAGATGGATGAAGTATGCGATATGATGTATGATAGGGGAATAGATGTGTTATGTGTAAATGAGACGAAACGGAAGGGAAAAGATGCAACTACACATGGCATGTATACCGCGTACTGGTCTGGTGTAAGCGAGACAGAGCGGGCATGCCAGGGAGTCGGTATCATCCTTTCAGAAAGAATGGGTCACTGTGTGAAAGAGTTTGAATGTGTAAGCCTGAGACTGCTATGGATACGAATGATAGTGGGTTTAAAGTTGTTTGTTCTAGGGTCTACGCCCTAGACATATCTAAGCCCACTTATATCCGAGAGGAGTTTTGGGAGATGGTTAGGATGGTGCTAATGAAATGCAAGGGTAATGAAAATATTGTTATATTAGGGATTTTAATGGAAGGGTTGGCGTGAAGAGGCTTGGTTATGAAAGGATATTGAGAACGTTTGGTGATGAAAGCATAAATGAGAATGGTGAAAGCCTCCTCACCGTATATGTGGAAAAGAATATTTTTTGACGAACACTTTCTTTCGTCATAAGAAGATTCACATGTATAAATGGGAAGGAGGTGGTGATAGAACCATGATAGATTTCATAATTGTGGATGAAAGAATGAGAAGCGTAGTGGTAGATACAAGGGTTTACCGGGGGTCGAACGTAGGGACGGATCATTACTTGGTCTTATGCCGAATTAATGGTCTGTTCAGACGTTGGCGGCATCGGACATCTGTGTCTACCACTGTGTTACAGCGTATAAGGACAGAGGTTACAAGATGAAGGTGTGAAAGAGAAGTTCAAATGTAGACTGAGAGAAAATATAAGTGGTATGGATGAATTGTGTATGAATGATTTAGACTTGGAGACTGTGTGGTATAATGTCAAGAAAGGTTTGGTGGATGCAGCTACCGAAGTATGTGGTGTAACTAAGAGAACGATTGAAAGGAAAAATAACACTTTATGGTGGGATGATGAGGTACGGATGGAAGTTGAAACAAAGAAGAGAGCATGGCTAGATTTACTAGCAACCAAGGCTAGTCATTCTAGCGGTATGAATGATGATATTGAAAGAAAAAAGGCAGTCTTTAGACATCTAAATAAGAGTAAAAGAAGTAGTTGAAAGGAAAAAGCAAGAAATAACGGATAAGAATGATAGAAGAATATCGGATAACTTCCAGGCAAATATTAAAATGTTCTGGAAACTCGTAAGAACTGCCAGGACATTCAAAACAGCCTAGAATTAATGCTATACGAAACCAGAATGGCTGTATTCTGAATGACGAAGTTTAGAGTTTAAGGAGATGGAAGGAATACTTTGAAAGCGTGTTTATGAGTGATGAGACGTTTGAATGAAATGAAATAGAAATTCGAAAGAAGAGGAAAGAGATAGAGAGATAGGAATAGATGAAATAATGAAAGCAATGAAAAGTATGAAAGCAGGTAGGCAGCCGGATATGATAGAGTATCACTGAAATGCTAAGGGCTGGAGAGGGAGTGGTGGCAGACCTGTACACCTTGTTTAATTTGTGTTGGGAACTTAAGCGGGTACCGGGAGATTGGTGCAAAGCCGTGATAGTCCCAATATATAAGGAAAAGGATCGCAGCAGGACTGTAAAACTACCGTGGTATCAGCCTAAGGTGCTAATTGAAAGCGTTATGAAAGATACTGATGGAAAAATTTGGGATGCAAGCAGGATTTAGAAAGGAATGGGATGTACGGATCAGGTCTTTTCCATGCGCATGATCGCGGAGAAGTTTTTGGCCAAAAACCAAAAGGTTTTTGTGCGTTCGTGGACTTAGAAAAGGCTTATGACAGAGTGGACAGGGATGTGTTATGGCAAACACTGAACTCATTTGGGTTGAGCGCTGGTTGATACAGGCATTGAAGTCTCTGTATAGGGACTCCAGTGCTTGTGTCAGGATCAACGGGGCCTACTCGGACTGGTTTGGCATCCATAAAGGGGTCAGACAGGGCTGTGGCTTCCCGTGGCTGTTAACCTATTTATGGACAGTTTGAATTTTGTTGGGAAATTGGGAAAATTTGAAAGTTGAAGAATGCGGGTTACGAATGGGTGAGTTAACCGTCAAATGCCTTTTGTACGCCGATGATCAAGTCATACTTGCGTCGTTGGCGGCCGAGTTGCAAATGATGGTTACATTAATGAACAGGTCATTAAAAGAAAGGGGAATGAAAGTGAACGCAAGTAAGACGAAAGTTATGGTTTTTGAAAGAGAAGAAAGTAAAACGATATGTGAAATAAGAATAGAAGGGGAATTGGTCGAGCAAGTAGATGAGTTTGTGTATTTGGGATGTGTATTTAGTAGGGATGGTAGATATGATAAGGATATAGAACGACGAGTGAACGCAAGAAATAGAGTAAATGGGCTCTACACTCTATTGTGGAAAGATCAGAATGTGTCCAAAAAGGCACGTATGGCAATTCACAATGCTGTGTTAGTCCCTACTTTAATGTATGGTAGTGAAAGTTGGGTGTGGCAGAAGAAGCACGAGAGTAGAATAAATGCTGTAGAAATGCGGTCATTAAGGAGTATGTTAGGGCTGAATCTGAATGACAGAGTGAGAAATGTGTGATAAGATAAGAGTGTGGTTTGCAAGATGATGTTATGACCAGGATTAAGAAAGGAATGCTTCGGTAGTTTGGTCATGTAGAAAGAATGAATGAGGAAAGAGTGACAAAGCAAATTTATGTGGCAGAAGTAAACGGCAGAGTCTGGAAGGACGCCCTTGGCGAAAATTTATCGACCAAATTGGCGATATATTGAAAATGGGCCAAATTAAGAGTACCCTTAACCGACGAGCGAGTATGCGTAGGTATATGGATATGGAGGAGGCGAGAGAGGTGTGTCAGGATCGTGCCAAATGAAAGTCCATAGTCTCTGCCTACCCAGAGGGTAGGCAGAGACTATGGAGACCAACCCAGAGGGGTGACGGGCGTGAGTGTTTATGTTATTATTCTTCATAGTATATTACATTATATATATACAGACTCCATCAACGTAAGTAGGTACCTAAATATTTTCTAATAAACAAATTTCGTTCTTAATCCTTACTGCTCATTGACCACATGCATAATCTTCATACATAATAGTGATAATAGGAAACACTGTATACTGTATTCTATCTCATTCTCTCATAGGCTTAATCTTATAGATGTATCTTTGTCTCTTTTAGTGTCGCTTTTTCGTTTCGTCGAGTTTCAAATCACGATTCTAAAGAAGTTTTCACTTCAAAAATAAAATACAAAGCCCTTGCATTTTAATCGCATCTAGATTCCATTTAGGTACCATCTTAAAAATGTTTGCTCAAAGTCATAGTAATCACAGTTACTAAGTCAAATGTAAATTTAAAGGTAATTTACTTAGAACTCAAAATCATACTAATACACGAAATTGTTAAATACGTATAACTTCTAGAGAATTTCGTTGATATGGGTCTCCAAACACTGATTTAGCTTCCAATAAGAACATGCACCAGACTTATCATTCCCAGAAGTAACAACTTAATACGGTATGCAGACCCTGGGCTATCGTGTGCCTACATTGCTGAAGAGCTTGTTCTATAAGTTAAAAACGGAAATCAATCCGGAAAACATTAAAGGAAAACCAGGAAAACTCAAAAAATATTCACTTATGCGAAACGTCAGAAAAACTGGTCTGACGAATCGTATAAGTGCAGCTAGCACAAACAATCATCAAATCTTTTTTATTGTTTGTTATACGCTATAATGACCTTTGTAAAGCTGAATTGTTGGTTATACGATAGGTCGAAAGGCAAGTCTTCAAAACTGCTCTATGTGCAATTTCTAATGATCTTTTAATGCATTAATTTCGGCACCATAATATAACAAAAAGGTGGAGTGCGAAATACACATTGCGTATATTATTACTCTGTTCAGTGCGTTGCTCAGTGAATTGAAAATGAAGAATAATTTACGGACTCTGCTACTTAAATCTTCAATATTAGTGAGCTATTGATTTAATTGGAATCTTAGGTTTTGATATTTTATTTGACGAGTTTTTAAGCAAATAAGGATGTGCCCTCGGAGCCAATCATACGTGCTGTCAAAGCCACTTTGCGCAAACTTGATTTGGTACGGTCGTGGGATACTAGCGTCTATAGCAAGACCCTCGCCGTAATATCGTCATTTTAATCTCTCTCCACAAGGGTTCAATTATAATTTGCTTTTTCAATAGAATAAACGTTAGTAAATGGGCTGCTATGATACGAGGGCGACACTGAAAGTTTTTAGAACTGGCCACTTGTAAACGATATAATAAAAAATAAGTTCAAATTTTGAAAATGGAACTCTTTGCCAATATTATTGTGTACGTATTTTATTAATTTGTCATTTGTTTACGATTTGGCGGCAAATTGAAAATTGTTTGTGTCACGTCGGCATGAATTTAACGCGAGAAAATTTTCATACAATGATTTTTTATGACTTTCGATGTCATTTAAGTCACACACACAAGAAAGTTATGATAGACTTCGATTGACCTTTCACGATGAAGCCCCATCTCGTGCCACTGTTTACAACTGGTTTAATGAGTTTAAACGTGGTTGCACTAATCTCACCGATGATCTGCGTGAGGACGGCCTTCTACGGCGACGACTGAAGATAAAATCAGTGTTGTGCGGCGTATGATAGAGACTGACAAAAGAGTGACGACTTATCAGCAGATTCGGACAAGCTTAGGCATCGGTATGAGTCAAGTGCACAAAATCCTCCATGAACATTTAGCGGTCAGGAAGCTTTGTGCCCGGTGGATACCTCATAATTTGACAGAGGCCCAAAAACTCCTTCGTGTTAATTGGTGTCGTGAAATGGTTCAAAGATTTAACAGAGGTGACTCAAATGCTGTGTTCGACATACTTACGAGTGACGAAAGCTGGACTTATTGCTATGATCCTGAAACTAAGAGACAGTCTGCTGTCTGGGTGTTTCCTTCCGAGGAGTTGCCAACTAAAGTGAAGAGAGGTCGAAGCGTGGGAAAAACGATGGTGGCCTCGTTCTTCGGAAGGACAGGTCATTACGCAACAATTGTTTTAGAAGATCGAAAAACAGTTACTGCAGAGTGGTATGCTAACAATTGTTTGCCACTTGTCTTGGAAATAGTTCGGGAGAAACGACCTCGCAGTAGGATCCTCCTTCACCACGAAAACGCCTCGTCGCACACCGCCAAGCAAACAATCGACTACTTGGCGACGTCAGACGTGGAATTACTGGGTCACACGCCCTATAGCCCCGACCTCGGACCTTGCGATTTTTATTTATTTCCGAAAATAAAAGAAAAACTTCGAGGAAAACGTTTCATGGACGCCGAGGAAGCAGTGGCAGCGTTTTAAAATGTGGAAGAGACCCCTAAGGACGAGTGGGCAAAGTGCTTTTCTCAGTGGTTCGATCGGATGCAGCGATGTATTGATGTAAATGGACACTATTTTGAAAAGATATAATAAAACTAATAACTTGCTAGTTTGTTCAGTTTTTGATTTTCTAAGAACTTTCAGTGTCACCCTCGTATGCTATGATGTACATTAAATAAAAGGAAACCAACTATAAACTTTAAATAATCAGGCTTTTACTAAGGTTAATAAATTATAATATAAATTTTAACGATCTATATAATCTCTTAATTTCTACTACAAATGGTTAACAAAAACAAATATTAATAATAGCTAAAGGAAGAAAAATTAACATAACCTCTATAACAAATGTAACAATTCTTACTTTGTAGAAAAAAAAGCATCTGCATACACATATTCTATAGTTAGTCTATTTTTAGGATTCAAAACCAACATTTTCTCAATTAATCTACTGAATAATCCCAGTTTAGATGATGCACTTTTCATTCCTTCTAAGTCTCTTGAGTATGCATTAAAAATTGATGTACTAATTATAGTACTGCGCTTAGTAAAATTATTTATACTGATTTCATTCTGTAATAATATGCGATAAGTTAATAAACAATAAGACACAGGGTTATTTTTCAAAGATTAGCCAAATTTTAAACTTAAGTTCAAATATATAAATAATAATATACCGTTATTGCAGATTTTGAAAATACGAGTAAATAAGGCTTCTATTTTTATTTAAAATTATCCCAAATTGAATGTGACCAACTACTTTGCGAATAGTATGAGTTTAACTGATAGATGAGGTAAATTTACTACATGGTGGATGTGCGAGGTGAGTTGGAGGTGGAGTTGTTGATGCACTTGGAACGGAGCACAATTTGGCTTTGTATCCGACGGTTTTTATACAATTGTATAAGAGTGAAAGACGATTACACAGTTCAGTGGATATTAAGTGGATGCTCTTGTCTATAGACACCTATCTATCCCCAATTAAGAATCAAAATGTAGATGCGTTGTCACCCCTAAGGACTAAGACGGAATGTCAATGGTCTCCGGTTCTTGTTATTAACCATTCGAAACACAACAAGCATTATAATGCTATATTAAGTTGGTATTTTGTACAGTGTAGTCTGAAAAGAAGAACATGAATGAACACTGAGCGGAACTAAATCCAGAATTGTGGGTCGGAGTGAAACGCAAGAGGAAAGTATATACACGTGATTGGATCGAACTCTCCGTACCACGAGAAGCGTTAAAAATACTCGCAATTAATGACAGACAGAGCAGACTCACTAAGAAATTGTCTTAAATTACATTTTGTGCTCATCATTTCAAAATTTTCAAAATTTTCTTTTTGGCAGAATTATTACAACATCCTACTAATAATAAAGACCATAATTATATACACAAAACTTTTTTATTACTTTTGAAAGAAGTTAATTATTTTTTTATTGCCTAAATATAAGACAGGTTAGTAATCCGATTGATTACTAAGTAATGTTTGTTAATTATATTTGTAATATGAGAAAATTTGTAAATGAAGAAGAAAAAATACGCAAAGGAAAGCCCTCAAATTTGCTGTTCATTAAGTCGAAGACCAAATCAGCCGTAAGGAAGTTAGACATCCAAAGGTACGGTTGGACTTGGTGGAGAGGCGCGTTAAGAGGCTTATTGAGGCTTATTGATTCCCTTGATTTGGTTGAAACTAACCATATCAGTCTTAAACAAAGGCGCAGAGTAACCAACCTCTCGCTACTCTATAGAATACATTCCGGAGAGTGCTCTCCACCATCGGAAAACCAGACGCCGCGCCCGCAGGTCCTTTGTTTTCACATTCCACGAGTTTAATCTAAACGGTTCATAATACGTACAATAAAGGTATTGAACCTTCCCTCCGATTACTTACCAAGTGTGTTAAAGAAAGAAGGAAAGAAAGATTTATCGTCTAGGGTTTCATCACCACTTACCACCAGGTAGGATTGTAGTCAAGTGCTTGATTATAATAAGTAATAAAAAAACTATGATTTACACTATTTTCGTGAAAAAATTTAAATTGTAGCTAACAATTTGACTTAAATGATAAGAAATTAGGACTCACCTTTGCACCCGTATCTGTTCTTTTTAAAAATGTTGTTCCATTGAAATGTTCATTTTTAAATCTAGACCATCGAATCATATCATCTGGTGGATTTCCAAGAACACTCATTTGTTTGAATAAAATATTATTGTTGCTTGTTCCCGGAAAAAGCATAGAGTTTGTCGCCATTTCATACATCACCAAGGCTGTAGACCAGACATCGATACTAAATCTATTTGAATATCCCAAAATTAATTCCGGTGACCGGTAATTTACCGTCCCAGCATTTGCAGACAAATTATTGAAGTAAGAGTAATAATATGCTTCATCAAATCCACACAGTCTAAGTTTGGTAATTGTACTGTCAAAAAGAATGTGACTAGGTTTGATATCTGCAATAATGTAACATTAAATTATTTTTCATTTTATAAATAATTGCTAAATGAATGACATCTTGTTATTATACGACAATATTATTCTTTACCGCAGTGCACTATATTATTATTCCTCAATAATACAACAGCCGTCACCAGCTGTATTCCCAAATGACGTATTTGATCTATATTGAATGTCTTTCTTTGATCTTGTAGGACTTGTTGCAAATTCAAAGGGTAGTAATCTGTCACATAACACCAGCAATTTTTTACGATGAAACTGGTAATCAAGTAAATACATGGTAAGTTTTCTAACGGGATATGTTTTTGTATTTCTTTAAGCATTTTTCTACACTTTTTTCCCTTCGAGTAACGATCACGTTGTCTGCTGCAAGAAAATTTATTATATATATTTATAGTATTATATATACATTTGAGTCAAGGTAAATGTTAAAGATAATGCCTACTTAAAAACTTTTACGGTGTGATTTTGTCCATTTGAATTTGTACATTTAAATATTTTCGAGAATTTTCCAGAATGGGTTATAATAATTTCTGAATAATTTTCTTTAAATATATTACACAATTTGCTCTCTAATTTTTGAGTTACAATTTCATCAAAGGTAAGTAAGTTGTTTTTTACTATATTGCATTTTTCTTGTTTATTATCCAGATCTTTATTGTTTATTTTGTAATCATTTTCACGCTTATCATTGTTGTCTATCTCATCTTTGACAATTTTTTCACAACTATTATCATTTAAGTCTGTTTTGGTTTGTATTGTAGTACTAGTTTTTGGTGGCCCAATCTTTGTGTCCTTGCATTCAATAATTCTGTCATCAGTTTCACATTTTAAGTTTTTTGACTGGTCTAAAAATCCAGAACTATGATTATTTTCTTTTAATACCTCACCCTGTGATAAACTACTGTCTCTAGTATTTTGTTTAGTGTTTTGATTTATCTCATTTTCGCTCCTGTAAAAACAGCTTTATGCTAATATTATTCCAAATTTTAACTGGAGATAAATACGTTATCTTACCTCGTATCAGTGCGCTGTAAACTACTTTCAGGTTTTCCAGCTTTTGATAACTCTTCCTTCTTAACCTTGAGGATTTTTGGTTGTTTTGAATGATCTACCATATTTTTTTCAATACGAATTTTGGTTTTAATAACGCAAGTGTTATTGTTTTGTTCTAGAGCGTTATTTATGTTGCCTTTACTTTTTTGATCGTTGATCATTACATCGGAATCAAATGCATTTTCCTTGTCACTTTTACAAGACCTTAAACTCTCTACAATTTCATCTATATTAAAATCATCCAAAAAACTAAGGTCTTCATTATATGATTCCCCAACTTGCGTACCACTATCACTTTCATTATTATTTTGTTCTTGTAAAGTATGTGTGTTGTTGTATGTTACATTAATTACAATTTTTATTTTTTTCGCTGTTTTTATTTTGTTTTTATTGCATTTCTCAACCTTAGTACACATTTTTTGTAAATTAGTATGTCGCTGCCTAGTTAATTTAGTTTTATCTATTGATTTTGTAAAAATGTTTTTATCAGCATATGTATTATTTTTATGGTTGACATCTTTAACAATACATTCATTTAAGTTTTTGTTTATTTCACTAGAAATTTTATATGTTACCAAACGATTTATTGTTTTATTTTCGTTTGTATATTCATCATACTTTTGTTCAGTTTTACTAGATGTTATGTTCGGTATTAAATACTTTAGGTTCTCTGTTTGTTTGGATATACTATTTCTATCCTTAAAATGATCATTTTGTTCCTCAGATTTATAGGTAATTGTGGTTGCATACTTGTTTTTGTTGTTTACAACATTTATATGCATGTCATTCTTACTTTTTGTAACATTACCCACAGGTACATTGTCCTCTGATAGGGAATTTTCAAAGTTAAGATTTATTCTTTTAACGCAAGGACTATGATTATTAAATTCTTTTTTTATATTATTTATAATCATAAATGAAGTATCTGTCTGAGGAGTTTTTTTATTTGGTACTCCAATAATACAACTTTCATAGTTCTTAGTGTTATAAGTTTTATTTTGGGTATTGTTACCATTTAAACATACAATATTGGAATTATTTGAATTGTGAGTTCTTGCAGTATCATTGTTGGAACATAATATATCTGCTGTTTTAACAATTTTACATGCAATTTTTTTTGTTATATTTTCACTTGTTTGTATTTCAATTTTAGTTAAAGCCTGTAAAACACTTTATAAGCTTTACTTTTATCAATAAATTATCATAATTTACTTAATATTTAAAGTAAATACATAAGACAGAAGTCAACAACAGCCGTTTTAAGTTCACAGCTGGATCACACCTCAACAAGGATGCTCTAGTTGAGAAGTATTTTTTTTTCAATTTTATGAATGCCCCGTTGCTCTAGTGGTTGTAATAGTGGAACTGCTTATCATCAGGTCCGGGGTTCAAATCATGCGCCGATGGCTAGTCTCCGTTGAGGCTGGCCGACGTAACTGAAATTCGGTCTGGAGGACATTATTTGTTTTTCATTCATCACTGCTTTTCGTAAGTACACTGCTGAACATAGACTCTTTAAAAAATATGGTCCTGAGCCAACCGCATCCAGTGACTGCCTGCATGTTTCATCAGGTCCTCACTCCACTTATCGTCGTCTAACACGTCGTATAACACTGCGCTTGCATATATATATATATCATCATCATCAGTACAGCCCTTCACAAGTCCACTGCTGAACATAGGCCTCCCCCAAGGAATGCCACAAAGCACGGTCCTGAGCCACCTGCATCCATCGACTTCCTGCATGTCTTACCAGGTTGTCACGCCATCTAGTGGGGGGTCGTCCTACACTTCGCCTACCGGTACGAGGCTGCCACTCGAGAAACTTTCTTCCCCATCGGTTGTCGGTTCTTCAAGCTATATGGCCGGTCCATTGCCATTTCAGCTTACTAATCCATTGGGCTATGTCGGTTACTCTGGTTCTACTGCGGATATCCTCATTTCTAAGTTTATCACACAGAGAAACCCCGAGCATAGCCGACCTTGAACTTCCTCATACGGCCAGCAGTGAAGGACCACGTCTCAGATCCATAACTTAATATTTAAAGTAAATACCCTGTCTTACACTTTTTACGTAGTAGAGCCATGCTGCAGCTATATTAGTAGTATAGTTGTAGCACGAATGGGTCGGCTCGACCGGGGAAGGACCACGCTCTCACAGAATACCAACGTAAAATAGCAGCTTAACACTGCTGTGTTTCATTTGGTGAGTGTAGAGAACCGGAGACCCTTTTTACTGGAAAAGAGGCATTTTATCTTAGTCCTCACGGGTGACAACGCATCTGCATTTTGATTATTTATTGAGGATAGATGTAGATGTCTATGGGTCACAGCAACCACTTACTTATCAGGTGGACTGTTTGCTCGTTTGTCACCCTACCTTAACTTCTTTAAAAATATATCTTTTTCTTAGAAAGAAATATACTCTCTCTTACCAATAATGCTAATGCAATGAGATTGAAGGTAGGCTACGCTAATGTATAAGATATAATAAGCCAGAGATACAAACGCAAAATGATCATATCTGAACACCAATAATTTGCATTTTTTAGACATATTGGCTCTCACTGGGCTTCAAAACCATGATTGTAACTGTCATTAGGTTAAAATTTCAGAAATTTCAGTAAACTGTTATTTAATTAATACTTTATATAAGTTTTATTTATAGCAATATGTATGGTAACACCAGAATTTAACAATTGCACCAAACGTCTGATAATGTTATACCAATATGTAATATTATAAACTTGGAACATGCTGTCACTTGTCTTTACATCCAGAAGCTCATTTTAAGGGCATTGTTTTTAGGGTAATTTATTTAGGTTTGAACAGTTAAGTCAAGTAGTTTTATATCACTTGTACATTCAACATCAAGCCTTAAGTGTAACATGTAATCAGCTAAGTTCCTAATTAATAAGTAAAAGGAAACATACCTCTTTGGGAGAATCTCTTGTCGCTTGTTTAATACTCGTTGGACAAATAATACAAGTAGGAGGTAAGGACTGGGTTTCATTAAAACCTTCCAACTTACTGCTATTTATATTTTGTACCTTCTGCTGCGTCTCATCTATTTGGAATGAGCTAATAATATTCTTACTATTTATTGGTTCATTTTCATCAACAGTTTCATAATCGGTTTTTAATTTCTTTGAAGGTGGTGGATTTGTAGGCGAGCTTGTGGGAACTATTACAATATTAGGACTTTGGTATTGTGAAAAATAATTTTCTCTTGGCATCATTACAAATACTAAAATTTATGAAAAGAAAATATATTGTATTCAAGTTATCTTATCATCACAATTTGATTTAAACTCCATTTTTGCTTAGTTTATTTAACTTTAAATAGGTAATAAATAAAAAACTTTAAGAAATTGCGTACAATAAAATAAACTTACGTACCTAATACACTATTGGTTAATTATAACCATTTAAGCATTCACCATATTATTATGCATTATGTAGTATGTATAACTTATTCGTCAATTTGCAAACCAACCACGAGTATAATATTTCGCTGAATTTATACAAAATTCTGATACTACAACAATAATCACTATATAATTATACCTTTTAACAGAGATACACTGAAAGAAAAATTCACTGCAAAACGATAAAAATCAGTTATAATCACACGGAGTATTTTTATTGTAACTGTCATTTATTTCCATTTGTCACCTTTGACTTAAGTTTGGGGTATTAAAAAATTAAAAATAAAGACACGGTCGTAAAAAAAGTCTACTTACCTACTTCCAAAGAATAATTATTTAAATGATGTCTGAAAGGAGGGTACTTCTAGCGGAGTTATTTATAGCAAAATAAGGCAATGTTTAAAATGAGCATAAGCTAGTAGGGTGATTTTTTATTGTTGTTTAACGTAGTATGCGTCTAATTTTATTTTATTTTAGACTTTTAGATGATATAACCTGAGACCTGAGATTTTATTGTACGATCTGATTCTGAGTATTAGAGCCGGCAGTTTTTATTTATTTAATATGTATATTTATTTATACTTCCATGCACAAAGTACCTAGTACATATGGCGGCCTTAACGCCATAGGGCATTCTTAACCGTTAGGCTAAACAGAGATAGACATATAGGATGATAAAACTTAAAATTATATATATAAATATATATTTAAATACATATAATATATACACATATATACACAATATGGACTCTGCTTTTAATTTTTAGTAACATTTTTTTAATGTACAATTTACATTGATTATATTACTTTTGGCTATCTTTCTCTTGATTCTTACAACGCGTCTATGTAAAACGAATCGGTGATTCACTAATTCGATCTAAATAAAAAGTGAAAGGTTGATATAACAACTGCTTCCACGTAGTAACGAACTAGTGATGGCGATGGTAAGGTGTGCACAAAGAACGCTACGTTGTAATTGTTATGTGATTTTTACAAAAATATTATATTAATGTTTTTTTTTTCATAGTAATACAACTGTAATTTTATTTATAGAAATATTAAACTTTCCATAAAAGTAAAAGGCGACTCCGAAGAACTAAAAAAAAAATCATACAATATGTACTGACTTCGTAATCTTCGTAAGTTTTCGGTGAGTCGGATTTAACTTTTTAAAAGTTAATTTTCAAGGTGTGTATACACAACTAACATTTCGTGTAATTACTTTCATTAAAATTTCATCCCCTATTTTCCACTCAGTGGTGGAATTTTTTGGGCCAATCTTGAAGTGTAACCTATTTACTAAAAAAAAATCATTAAAATCTGTTTACAATTGGCGGAGATGTCGCGTAACATACATACAAAAAAGAACATAATATAGTCGAATTGAGAACCTCGCAGTCCATCTGATTGTAAGATGTACTCGTATTTAAATATATGCATGTATATTTCAGGTGCATGTAACACTGTTGTTATTATTGTTCTTTTTGTGTTGTAAAACGAAGTTTATTAGTTATTTTAAATCACTGTAACTGTAATTTCAATATATTAAAAAGTACTCTGTTAGTTACGCAGGCATGCATTTCGTGAAATATTATGTTGATGATGTAACTATGGCATTGTGTGATATATCTATCTGGAAGGTGCTCTCTAATCTAAGTTATTTATTATTACTACTTAGGATGATGAAGGAACGTAACTTTGTTTTCCTTAAGTTTTTGTTGGTTTGTTTTCATGAAATATTTCCAATTGGTATAATATGTTGATTAAAATTAAAACTTTTTCACTATCGACATAATATTTATATTGTTAACGATTGTTTGACTTAGCGGAGTATCGAATAACGGTTGTTGATTCCGGCGTCGACTTGGAGTTGACAATTTTTATATGAAATACTAGCTGTTCTCCGCGATTTCGCCCGCGTGTAATTTAGGGTTTTAATTATGTTACTCGGAACCCTAATTATTTTTCTAAAATATAAGTAACCTAAGTTACTCCTTATAACATCAGCTATCTGCCAGTGAAAGTCCCGTCGAAATCGGTCCAGCAGTTTCGGAGATTAGCCGGAACAAACAGACAGAAATTTTAAATATTGTGTTTTTGTTATAAGTACTGTAAATATATTTTCATATGCATTTAGTAAAAAGCTGTTATTTTGACATTACAAACAGACACTTCAATTTTATTTATTTGTATAGATAATATTTTCGGAGCTATTATTACCTGTAAAAATATAGTAAATGGTGAAAAAAAAAATTAAATAGTATGTTACAAATTATTATTTTATATTTAAAGAATTATTTTTTTACTACTAAAACTATTAAAACATCCGTCATATGACACCTTTTATCAGAATATAGTAGTTTCGTATACTTAAAAAATTACAGTATTTGGCCCTCTAATAAAATGGGATACTATATAGTAGGGCTAGCAACCTGCTTTAAATCACCCTCGGGCCCTCGGGGGTTTATTTTGCGCAACAACACAAGTTATTTTTTCCCTTCTCTTTTGGCCTAACATGATTTGCATCACCTTGTTTATTACCATCGCCACTATATTATTTTGAAAAAGGGATGCCTAGCTAGCAAAAAATAGCAGAAAATGGGTAGAAAAGATAAGATTAATTTTATTTTAAAAGGTCTAAATCTAAAAAGAGTATTAATTTTCCTAAGTATGCTTTTTTAATTAAGTGGTTATTTATTATTTGTAAACGACATAATATTTAATTATTTCATATAAGGAGGAGAGGATACACAATTTACTGTTAATTGAATCGTTGAGAGTTCGATTCCCGTCGGCACCATTGAAATTATTGTTAATCGCAATCTTCTTTTTGATCGCAATTTTAAGTGCCTGCCGATTTACCACGTGCTTATATATTTATTTATTTGCGGTATTTAAAGACAATTGGTAAAATATATGACCGAAATTATTATTTTTTAACCGACTTCAAAAAGGAAGAGTTACTCAATTCGACTGTATTTTTTTAATGTGTGTTATCTCATAACTTTTTTCTAGGTGAACCGACTTCGATTTTTTTATTTCAAAGTTGGTGCTTCTTATGTGGTCCCATATAAATTTGATCAATGTCTGACCAGTAGTTTTTGAGATATCCTTAATAATTTATATTGAAGTCGGTTGCACAAAATGTTTAATTTTACTACTTGTTGTGGATACGTCTTTATCATTTAGGGTCAATAAGAAAAATACTAGAACTCTCTAGAACAGCGTAATTTTAAATCTTTCCTTAATGAGAATTTCTCATTTGTGCCGGACGGGCGAAACTCGGGAGTAAGTGTTATCGAAAGTACTACGCGAGTCGCTCACGTCCTACTCCTATAGGTTGCGGAGGATACTTCTACTGCTGTCTTTGTGGGTGCAGCTGGGGTAATGTGGACTGAGGTTAAATCAAAATGCACGAAATAGAATACAAATGGCAAGGCAGTGGCCAGCGGTTCGACTGCTCAACTGTTCGGCGGAAATCTTCTGACTATTGGTTATTGACCACGGTTGTCGAATACGGTTGTTCACTATCAGTTGGTCACTATATATTTCAAAAGATTTCTTCAAATTATTATGGTAGTATCAAATATTTATTGGTAGTAGCTGGTTTTATCAACACTGTCTGACTAGCTGCTATTATCAACTAAAATAGCTATTTCTATCACTTGTGTAACTGCAAATATCAGTTACCACGTTATACAACTAGTTATCACTATCACTTGTAACTGCGAATATCAGTTATGGGACCACCCTAAGTATAACATATTTAATAAAAAAAGAGAATCATCAAAATTGATTCACAATCTGCGAAGATATCGCGTAACATACGTACAAAATAAAACATACACTCGAATTGAGAACCTTCTCCTTTTTGAATTCGGTTAATAAGAAGGGCTCCCCGCTTATTAGTTTTATACGGGCTCCGGCTACATACAACTTCCAAAGATATTCCTTTAAGATTATTTTTATTTTTATGTGAGTATCTGACAATGTGTACATTAATCATTAGTCCCATGACAACCACATGGCTTAATGGTCATAGCACCCAAAGTATCATAATAGTTAATACGGGAATAGTATCTGTACTGTTTAGTTGTTACCAATATTTGTGCCACATATTGATAAGTTTTCGGGGTTAATTGTGGTTTTATTGTGCCCGTTCCGACACTGCAGTTAGCTCACTTCCGAACTTATCGCATAAGTGTTAAATCGAACACACTGCGTTAGCTTGTACACTTGTGGCTGTGTGACAATATAATATCTCCTTCACTTGACCATTACTACTTTACCATTATTGATCAATGGTGCTATTATTAATTTAAGTTATAACACTGAAAGCCAACATTTTTAAAGCAATTTATACATAGATATAAAAAGTCTTTATAAATTTATAAAGTACTAGCGATCCGCTCCGGCTTCGTACGGGTGATTTCTGGATCTCGAAAACAGGGCCACCTATCCGGTCCAATTATTGTGAATCGTTTAGATTATTCAGGGACCCGCTCAAACGCACTCAAAAAATTTCATCAAAATCGGTCCAGCCATTTTCGAGTTTTTGCGAGACTAACGGATAGCAATTGATTTTTATTTTTTATATATGTATAGAGATTTTATATACAGAGATTTATATGCATTAACCAATTTATAGATTAGTAACAGAAAGTAAAACCTCACTCTCTAATAAAATTGTTATAAAAAGTGTTATGTATCTCCTGTCAAGTCCACTGCTGGACGTGGACCTCTCACGCTGAAGGGAAGATTTCTCCCTTATTATAATTTAGTACCTTAGCGACAGAGCTTTCCTCGGCGACACATATGTAGATGAACTTTGAAAGTAAATTCGAGAGCTATAGGGTCGATGACCTGAAATATTTATGAAATATTATTAAATTGAACAAAATAAGAACAATACCGACGGCTCCGTAGCGTACTGGCTTAGCAATGAGTTGCAGCGCTAACGGCGAATCCCGCACGGAACAAGGATTTGTATGGCCTACAAATAATTGTTCTGGGTCTGAATGTTTGTCCTTGTGAAATTTTTGTATGTAAACTACCACGACACAAGAGAATATCCTAGTGTGGAGGTGACGTTTTTGAATAAAAGAAAAAAATCGTTGTGTTGATACAAAATTTCATTCAAATCGTTAGAGCCGTTTCCGAGAAATCAGTTATTATATGTGCATATATACAAGTATTGCTCACTTAAAGTATAGGATATTCTTTTTGCCTATCTATATTTTAAATTATTTAAGTTGTATTTCTTGTTCCATTTTATATATGTAGCTATAATATTTTTTACAGCCAAAATCGGTTCAAGTAACTCAAGCTAAGCAATCAGTGTCGACTGCGGCGTCCGCTGGCGACGCGGATAAATTGAACGAGGAAATCACGAAACAGGGCGAGCTGGTGCGTTCACTCAAAGCTGCCAAGGCTGATAAAGCAAAGGTAGACGAGGCCGTCAAGATCTTGCTGGACCTGAAAGCCAAGTTCAAGGTTGCGACGGGACAGGTGAATTTTGAAGTTTTACACTTAATTGTTAATTCATTTTAGTTTTTAATCTGCGGTCTCCATTATTAAATCAAGTACTTTTTAATATTTTCGTCAGTAGTTGACGTCGAAGGCCTTCAGAGCGGGGTTCATCTTTCACACTCTCTACCACGCTTAAATTCTGCTATCCATTTTTGACGGATGAATATGACAGAGCACAATCGCCTAATGTACTGACCATGTCATCATGGATGGCTTTTGATGATAGCCCCTTCTTATGGAGGTACTTAATGACGGCACGCTGCTCGATTTGCTCCATTCGCGGAAATTATGTCCGATTACTTTGTTAATAAAGGACATTGCTCTGCGCTCATACATTGTTCGCCCTGGAACCAAGAGCATCGGAAAATTATGTGATGCATTTTCGATAATTAGTAAATTCCTATGTGATCATATTTTTATAGCGGACTAGCTGCAAAATAGATATATTTCAAAAAAAGTATCAGATTTTGAGGTTATAATCGAACCACGAACATTATGGTTTTTCATAGCTCCGAGTAATTTTTAAGAAACTGAAAAACAATATCCAAAACATTTAGCTATTTTTAGTCCTACCTAGATAATTGGGTATGTAGTTTTTGTTCTAAAGACTAAATGTAAGTAAGTGCAACGTATAAATGTATTGAATATAGTCGCGACTACATCTAGTGCATTTGCAAGCGTGTGCGTCTGGACGGCACTGTTAAAACGCGTGACTATGAAACCAGCTTTACCAATTAGATAGTAAGTTGTTTTTAAACCTACATTAACTTATTATTTATGAATTAGAAATAAAACACAGATTTAATTTCATGTTTATTGTTCATCTTCTAAATACATCACGAGACTGAATATGCAGACAAAGTAGAAATGTAATTACAGAAAGAGGTGCAGTCCATTGTTGTACACAGTGACGAATCTGTTCATCTTCCAAGAACATATAACCAACAGCAGAGCCACAATTTACATAAAATATATTTTCCATTACGTATGCGTAAGTCCGTTTATGAGTTATCGTTTAAGCGGTACATAGTTACGAAAATCACAGCCAGGTAAATCGTTTTTGAAATCAGTCAGAGTCCGTTAAAATAGCCAAGTCGTAATATTCAATAGATAGTCCCGAAAGTCCCCAAAATACACCGATATAATTACGAAGAGCGAGTGACAGCGACGCCAATGTAATTGACAGAGTAAGAGACCATAGACTTAAAATAAACTGGCGTATTCTAAGTCTATGTGAGAGACTGACAAGTTACAAGTGACGATTTAGTGAAGTCAAAAATAGGGGTGCTAAATACGATACGATTTATCGATATTTACTATGGCCATACGTTACAAACAGTATAACATGAACTTTTGTCATACGATAATATTGATACCATAACAAGTATACTTTAATTATAATGACACTTCTTCTCTACTTCTACTATACTAGTAACAATATTCATAATAACATGTAGTCTACAATATTGCTTTTTTTTAAAGAAAACATTTATAATTCCTGAAGTAACAATACGTGTTTTTTTTTACATTCATCATCATTACAGTCCTTCACAAATCCACTGCTGAACATAGGCCTCCCCCAAGGAATGCCACAAAGCACGGTCCCGAGCCACCTGCATCCATTGACTTCCTGCATGTCTTACCAGGTCGTCACACCATCCAGAGGGGGGACGCCCTACACTTCGCCTGCCGGTACGAGGCTGCCACTCGAGAACCTTTCTTCTCTATCGGTTGTCGGTTCTTCGAGCTATATGGCCGGTCCCATTGCCACTTCAGCATACTAATTCTTTGGGCTATCTCGGTTACTCTGGTTCTACTGTGGATATCCTCGTTTTTAAGTCTATCACGCAGAGAAACGCCGAGCATAGCCCTCTCCATAGCTCGCTGAGCGACTTTGAGCTTCCTTATACAGCAAGAAGTGAAGGAACACGTCTCAGATCCATAGGTCATCACTGGCAATACGCACTGGTTGTACAATCTAGTTTTGAGGTTTTGAGGTGTCTGACGAGAAGATGTGTCATAATCTCCCGAACGCTGCCCAGCAAAGTTGGACTTACCTAGTCGGACTATTTATCCCAGGTAAACATATTCGTCAACAACTTTGAGCTTAGTGCTCCCAACTACTACCAGCATAGGTGTGACATGGACGTTAAACATGATTTTTGTTTTGTCCATGTTCATCTTAAGACCTATCCGTTGGGAGACACTATTGAGGTCATTGAGCATAGTGCTTAGGTCCTCCAGCGATTCTGCCATAAGGACTATATCGTCGGCAAATCGAAGGTAAGTGATGTACTCACCATTGACGTTCATACCGTATCATTTCCAGTCCAGTAGCTTGAAAAAGTCTTCCAATGCAGCGGTGAAGAGTACGTCACCCTCTTACATCTCTCTATATTAATTGTCGTAAATTCGTAAGTGATCGTTTATTTAGAAGTAAACCACACACTTTTCTAAACGATCATTAGAAAACCCTGAATAATAATGATCATGATGAAATATGTAGGTTTGTTCACTACAGCATTATTCTAACTACCTATAATTTAAAATCGAGTATGACCTCATTCATTACGTATGGGTTTTTTAAATCATACTTTAAGGGAATAATAAGAAAGGAAAGGTATTGAATGTTTTTATTCAAGCTTCTATTTTCACTTTATTCGAAATAAATTCAAAATGTGATTCAGATTAAAAAATATGCAACATTGGGCATCCTTAATCATTTTTCGACACCACATGACGTTTGGCAAAGATGGCGGTGATTAATGTTATTAGTCGAATATAATACTTTTTAATGTTCATTTTGGCATGCAGCTAGTCCGTGTTATAAAAGTATTTGCAACTAATATAATAAAATAGACAATTAATTATCGTGTATGTCCGATGTTTTAATTGCACGGGGCGATTTTGGACATTGTCCTTTATAAAATCACAACTAATTATCGCACACGTTTCGAACTTCACACAATGAACTAGTCTGAACTGAACTAAATAATGTGGGTAGATTTGATTTTAGAATTGAATGGATCTGTGTTAGGCGAGTACTTTTCAATCCACCCTCGTACCTAACAATTGATAAGTGTTCTCGAACCTGAGCCGACCAATATAACATTTAAGTAGGCGTGTGACTTTATGATTCCTAACTACAACATGTTCGGTTATTAATACCATCACACGTTACAAATAAACATAGAAAATTTGACTTGCTCAAAATGCAAAAACTTTATTAAAGTAAGTTTGTATAAAAAGGGTTGTTATATTATTAAGGAATTTATGGATGATAATAACCCCTGCGAATGAGGTGATCGCTACCAGGCTATTTCTAATTTGTTTTGTGTTGTTAATTGTGTAACATACATGATTGTAAGCTGTTATTTTTTTTTAAACGTACCGCTGGATTTCTTGTAGGTTCTTCCCAGGACAGAGGTTTTTTCTGAACCAGTGGTAATTAAACATAAGAGTGACTTTCAATAAGTATTATTTATAATCTACATTGAATAAAAAGTTTCTGTTTCTGTTACGTCGCTTTGTAGTGGCGGCATTAGAGAATACACTACTTCATATTATCCCGTGGTTTTCGTAGGTGCGAAAGAGGGAAATAAAACAAGTGATGGGCAGCAGCGTCTTCCTCATAATAACTCAAAATAATAAAAAATGCGGTTGCCAACCGGCCTTTCGCAACTCAAATATCCCTTCCTGTGAGGCAATTTATGAGGGAGAATCAAAAGTCCACTAACGAACATAAGCAGTGGACATTTAAGCTTTTGCTTTGTAATATAAAAAACATTTGAAATTAAACATATATCTCAAACTTGTTCAATTCCAAATTTTATAAATAATCTGTTTAAAACTAAATTGAGCTGTACGCATTAAAGAATTGATTTTTTAAAAGTTTTGTACCAGTTTTTAATTTATGGAATTAAAAAAATGTTTGAATTATTATTAAAAAAGTAATAAAAAATATCTAATGAGAAGTTTAATTATTTTACTAGGACTGGAAACCTGACGCTGCTCCAGCACCTTCGCCAACTTCGACACCGTCTGGCGACGCGTCAGATTTAAACCAACAAATTACTCAACAAGGCGACTTGGTACGTTCCTTAAAAGCAAGCAAAGCCGACAAGGCGAAGGTCGACGAAGCCGTGAAAATCTTATTGGATCTTAAGGCGAAGTACAAGGCTGTTACTGGACAGGTATGGACTGCTCATTCATTTATGTGTATTAGTATCGCGTCTGGTCGAAATTTGGCCATTTCATTGGTTAAAGCGTTACATGTCTTTTTATAGAATAAGAGTGATAAACGGGCATACAATTCACCTGATGGTAAGTGGATGCTGTGGCGCATAGATATCTTCATCAATCCTCTATTAAGAATCAAAATGCAGATGCGTTGTCACCTAAGAACTAAGATGGAATGCCTCGTTTCCAGTAAAAGGAACTTTACAAGGCGCAGGTTCGGCCTCACATGGAATACTGTTCCCATCTCTGGGCTGGGGCTCCCCAGTGCCAGCTCCTTCCACTTGACCGCATCCAGCGCAGAGCGGCTCGAATCGTCGACGACGAGTCATTTCCGATCGGCTCGATTCATTGGCGCAGCGAAGAGATGTTGCATCTCTTTGCATTTTCTTTCGCATTTACCACGGGAGTGCTCTGAGGAATTGTTCGGATTAATCCCAGCCGCCAAATTTCACGAACGCACATCGCGGCAGAACTCCTGATACCATCCACACCATCTGATTTAGAAGATGTTTTCTTCCTCGCACAATTTCCTTGTGGAATAGTTTACCACCAGCGATTTCCGGTTTCGATTTTCCGGACCGATACGACTTAGGGACCTTCAAGAAAAGAGCCTACTCCTTTTGAAAAGGCCGGCAACGCATCTGCAATTCCTCTGTTTCCCCTGGTGTTGCAGTCACTTACCATCAGGTGAGCCGCATGCTCGTTTGCCCCCTCTCCTATAAAAAAAGGGTCACCGGTTCTCTACACTCACCATACAAAACACAGCTGCATTAAGATGCTATTGTACGCTGGTTTGTATTCGCATTTTGCAGCGTGGCTCTAATACGTATAGATGATAAAATTATTAATTATCTATGTGATAAAATTATTTAAAAACTTGTTTAATTTCTATGACACAGGAGTGGAAGCCAAGTGCAGCACCTGTTTCGGCTGCCTCACCGTCTGGTGACGTGGCTGCTTTGAACCAAGACATCACTAAGCAGGGTGATCTTGTCCGATCACTAAAGGCCAATAAGGCTGAAAAAGCTAAAGTCGATGAAGCTGTGAAGATACTTTTAGAATTGAAATCGAAATATAAAGCGGCTACCGGACAGGTGAATACAACATTTTTCAAAATACACCTACTTAGAAACGCTCGTTTTAACTGTGTAATGGCGGTGTATGAATATACACAACCCCATATCATCCCGTGGGCGTCGTTAGAGACGACAGAGGGAAACTAAACCAGGAGATGGGCAGCAGCATCTTCATGATAAACAGCTGAATAAACAAAAACTGCGGTTGCCAACCCGCTTGTCAAACGTGGCATCTATGGCAAATATCCCCCCTACGAGGCAATCTATGGGCGAGGCCTATGTTCAGCTGCGGACTTTTAATAGGCTGTAATGGTAAAATAATATGCTAACGCTTGCACGCATGAATCCTTTATCCCTTTTCGTCCGTGTATGTAGTAAGAGTCGAGCAAAGGAATATGCCAAAATGTTCTTGTGACTTCCGACATATGGCGGCATAGCCACCTCATTTCCGCGATGGGGGGCAGTATTTAAGCTGAGATAGACAAACGAGCATTATAAGCCCCGCAAATTGGTAATGCGCTGGAACCTTCTCACATTAACGTCCACGTGATGTCATACGCAATGAGGGCTAATAATTTTCTGCTCACCAGATGTCGCTAGTTGACACTGAGGTAAAGATTTTTGTTACACAATGTCATTTAATCTCAATTATTGAGAAGTTAATTTTAATAAAAGTTTATCAGTTTCTAGAGTATTATATTAATACAGAAAACAATGCCTCTTTTTTAAATTTTCTACTTTTATGAATATCTGGTTTGGTTTATTTATTTTTAATCTTATTAATACAAAATATAGCTAATAGTACAGAAATAAACATTAACCTCTACATTTTTCGAACAAATTAACTTTCCCGCTATGAAATCTGTCAAATATTATACCTCACTTTTAAGTGGCGCCGCCCTGGTGGCAGAAAAAGTCGTGGTTGCCCGTATTAAAAAGTACAGTGAACAAAATTTTTTAATTTTTTTTACTATTATTATTGATGATATAATAACATTACTACAAAGCTGGGCAAGCTGGTTGATGAGCTTAGAGGCGATACTCTCGCACTGATGATGTTGCTCCCCATTACTAGCCTGTAGAATTTAAGTTTGGCAATTTTGGATTCTGTTGTTCATTTTATCATTCTATCGTCGTCGTTACGTAAAGATTTACGGAACATACTTGCAATTTTACTTTAAGTTAAAACCTTACGCTGAATATTAAGCGCTCTTGTCTAAAGCTATATAGGATATTCGGTATTCGGCAGAATCATGCAATTTATTTTAAATTTAAATATCTAAAATAATAGATCTGGATTAAATAATAAAGGATTATTACTTCATTGTAATCAATAAGGCCTTACTTATAAAATCGTCGACAATTCAAAAAATGATTAATGTGCTCTTTCTCTTTTCATTAAATGACAATAGAAAGAGAGAGGTATAGTGATAATTAATACTTAATTTAAGTAAGCGATAAGCAACGATTATAAGTAAGACCGTAATTGTTTAAATTAATGAGTGTACATGTATATATATATTTTTAAATAATAAGTACAATTTTTCTATTATAGGAGTGGAAACCTTCACCACAGCAGACCAACGCAAATTCTTCACCAGCGCCGCAACAGTCCAACGCGGAAGTCGACGCCTTACTGTCAGCTATCAGTGTTCAAGGAGACAAAGTCCGACAGTTCAAATCGGCAAAGGCTGAGAAATCTGTCGTTGATGTAGAGGTAGAATATTTTTAATAATTATAAGCCAACCAATTGCTCAGGTCACACTTTTAATTTCGATGACATTTATGAACGTAGAGTCGCGAAGCTTAAAATATATTTAAAAGATTCCCAGCAATGTAGCAATGCTAGTTGGTTATTCTTATATTATATCGTGATGATGCCGTGAGGCGACACCGGGCGGTTTTTATAGTTAGTAAGTTAATCATTTGAATAAATATTGTGAAACAGGTACAAGTGTGGTATCAAAATCACAAAAATTCGAGAGTAACATTACTGTTCCTGTAAACCGCACTACGTCTGCTGAGAGAATGCGATCCTGACAGTTTGTGATCGGATCACAAACTGCCAGGATCGCATATAACTTCGAAGTGGTGAACAATTAATTATAAAAATATTTTTATCGTTTATTTACACTACTAATACAAATAGTGATTAAAATTTATATTTTAACGTCGAATTACAATAAACTAAAATAGTTAATCATTATCTTAACCCTAAATATAAAAGAAACCAGTATATTTTTAGATCCGTATTGTACTGTTTCTAGATTACTTCAAATCTTCATTTTTACAGTGATGTGATATAAAATAGTAGGGAATTAAAAACGTAATCTGTATGTTATACTATAGAATTACTAAAATAGTTGTGTAAAATTGCATATTAAAATTCAATATGGTTAGTCTCCCTAAAGCATTTTTATTTTAAAAAAATGCTATCAAATTTGAAACGATCTATAAATTAACCATAAATACGTTTGGTTTTTTTTTTATAGAAAAAATCCTATATAACTATCGCAATTATTTACACTATTACACTTAAAATTGCCTTATTATTAAATATTATTATAAAAAGGTAGAAAAAATTCTTGGGTCAGTTGGAAAAAATAATAACACCTAATATTACTTATTGCCCGTCACTAATCATACTTACATCTCTAAAGGCAGAGACAAACTGGTCCCACGTACGCAACGTATGCAACGCATTATAACATCTAAACGCTTGATTTTGTATGAAAAACTATACATTAGAAACACACTTATCGTATGCAACGCAATCACACGCGTCCGAGGCAACGTCGATCTGCGATGTCTAGATCGGTGTGGGAAGGTGGAGGGGATGTTCGTACGCAATTACACGCGTACGACCAGCGTGTTCCTAGAACTTATGCGTAGCAGTAGCACGTCATAAACAAACAGGCCTTTGCACCGTGCACGCGTTTTGTTGTCAAAATTTAAGATAAACAGCTCATCGATTTAGTAAGGCGATACGAATGTATTTATAATATTATATGTATAGAATATCGCGATGCTAAATTACGATATTTAGTATGGGAAGAGATAAATTATATACCTAGTGAGTACCTGTCCACCTACTGGTCGAGACGCGAAATTAAAAAAAGTAGTTTTTTGTAGTTCTATCCTAGTTATGTTATTATATGAAACATGATTTTATAAATATTGCGGAAATAACAGATATTCATGTATTTGTTTGCGTCATAAATCATATATTTTAACAGAAGTACTATGTACCTAAACGTTTTCTTTGTGGCGTGTATATATTCGTTTATGAACGTCTGACTTGATCAGACTAAGTAAATGATTCTCAAACTCACCCTCAGAATCAGAAAACATGGTATAAATTTCTACTCGTGCGTCCGCCAAGAAGTGATAAGATTGTCTGACGCCAAACGTACGTTGCATATGTAGGTCAAGTGTGTACACCAACGTGGGAGTGTTGCATCGCATACGATGCGTACGTGGGATCAGTCTGTCCCTAGCTTTAGTTAGGAACGCATACTCGCCGGCCGTATTATAACCTTAAAATGTTTATGCTAAGAGTGATTCATGACAGTCGATGGCAGATAAAAGCCATAACTTATAAGTTCGCGGTCCGCACTCCTATCCATTAGGTTACAGTCGCTTCCTCTTCGTATATTTATATTTATACTTATAAATAAAATTGAACTGCCTTGCTGAGGCTGTCATTGCAGCTGAGGGGGTCATTTGCATAGTAAAAAATCATTGATTTTTTTATTTTATTGATGAAAAATCATTTAAAATGTTTGTCTGTCCGGACTAATCTTAGGAATGGCTGAACCGATTGTAATGAAACTTCACGGACAGGTAGAGAGCAATGTCAGGAGTTATCTAGACTATATTTTATCTGATAAACTTGGCGATTTTTAAAAGAAAAAAATCAAAAACTTGATATATAATTGGTCTTTGATTACCTGAAATCTAAATAACGCCAAATTAATAGACTTTAACCAGACGAAGCCAGGGTGGGTCGCTAGTCTTAAATATATTCTGTAATGGTGAATACCCTTTGCGTTTTTTACTAAACTATCTTTTCTTTCATCAGGTTAAAAATCTACTGAACTTAAAAGCACAGTACAAGTCCATCACCGGCAAGGATTGGTCGCCAAACGCCGCTCCTTCAAAGGAAGCCAGCAAAAACAACACGAAAAAGGTACATAAAAAAGTAAAGCTTCACAGCCTGTATACGTCCCACCGGTAACACAAATACGCGAGGAACCCGGGTTCGATTCCCCCGCCGGCACCAATTAAATTTTAAATTGCAATTTACCAAGTGCTCGTCGGTGAAGTAAAACATCGCGAGGAAATCTGCATGTCTAAGAAATTAAAAAAATGTATCAAAGAAGTGTAAAGTCAGTCAACACTCATTGGGGCAGCGCGGCGGACACGTCCTTGCCCTTAAACCCTCCCGGAAATGAGAGGTTTGTGCCCAGCAGTGGGCATGTATAGGCTTTAACTTAACTTAATCAATAGGTAATAGAATCGGCACATACTTAATTAATGCTTTATTTCTTTTAATTTTAGGAAGAAACTGCGGTAGCACCCAACAACACTATGGAAGAAAAGGGAAGTGCTTTGGCAGCGGAAATTACTCGCCAAGGAGATCGCGTCAGGGAGCTAAAGGCCAATAAGGCGGATAAGGTAATCCACATATGGCCCGCTACTTTAGCCTAGACTTATTTTTGGTGTTTGGTGCCACGCCTCAACAATAAATTTAAATTGGCTGGCTCTAATTTATAATTTATTTTTGCTTTAATTATAATATCGTTTATTCGCTTAAACATAATTCATTAGCATGTTTATCACATCTGGCATACGAAAATTATTAATTGAGCACTTTACTTTAAAAGTAAACTTTTAATTTCACGTGTTAGTAGAGCCATGTTGCAGCTATATTATGGTTGTAGCACGAATGGATCGGGTCGACCGGGGAAGGACCACGCTCACACAGAATACCAGCGTAAAACAGCAGCTCAATGCTGCTGTGTTTCGCATGGTGAGTGAAAGAACCGGAGATCCTTTTTACTGGAAACGAGGCATTCCATCTTAGTCCTTAGGGGTGGCAACGCATCTGCATTGATTCTTAATCGAAGATACATGTAAATGTCTATAGGCCACATCATCCTCTTACCATCAGGTGGACCGTGTGCTCGTTTTTCACATCCATTCTATAAAAAAGTACGAATAAATATTAAAAAGGAGAAGGAGACGTCTCCATACATTCTTAGGCCCAAGTGTTAACAAGATCAAAGTAGGACCATTTGAAAGCGTATATATAAACAGTTCATAGCTGAAAATCTGGAAAGATTTGTCAATCTGGGAGCTGGGTTATTGTAGAATAAGTAAAAGTGAGATTATCTATTACCTACACTGTAACAGGTGATTTTTCACTGTAAATACACTGTAACAGACTATTTTTCACTATAATTACTTAAAGATTTAAAAGCAGGATCAGTATAAAACCACCAAAAAAGCTGTGGTTAATAATGAAACGAAATGGTGAAACGATTAACGAAAGTTAAACCAACAACAACTTGAATTGTTGTTGTAACTGTTACTTATTGGAATGTTGATATTTTGTATTTTTATTATTATTTTGTAGATATGTACGCAATTATTTTTATCTCCTAGTTAACACAGATAAATAATCGAAAATAGATATTAAAATGCTTAATTTAATATCGAGAATCGATTATATTGCGCTCGTTCAAATCGAATCAAAAATCTGTCTTTTCTTTTAAGTAAATAGCTTGAAGTTTAAACTGTCAAGTCAAGTTTCAAAATGAAAAGTCCTCTATTGTAGATAACGTTCAGAAACGAGAATTTCACTAGTGTTTTTTTTAAGGTTTAGGGTGACAAACGAGCACACAGTCCACCTGATGGTAAGTGGTTGCTGACCCATAGACATCTACATCTATCTTTAATAAAGAATCAAAATGCAGATGCGTTGTCACCCGTGACTAAGATGGAATGCCTCTTTCCAGTAAAAGGGTCTCCGGTTCTCTACACTCATCATACGAAACACAGCAGTGTTAAGCTGCTATTTTACGCTGGTATTCTGTGAGCGTGGTCTTTCCCAGTCGAGCCGACCCATTCGTGCTACAACTATACTACTAATATAGCTGCAGCATGGCTCTACCTCGTAAAATGGCTGGCGTCTTTATGGTTATCGATTTATTGCCATGAAGAATACACTATAATCGATTTTCTAACGTATTTCTTATTTTACTGTTTTTTCGAATTCTAGATCGTAAAAAGACCTACTTTTTTGTATTTTACTTTAGAAAAATATGGTCAATTTTTTAAAGTATAAACCAATTAGTTAACTTCAGGCCCAAAAATCCCATTCTCCTTTACATATCTTATTTAAAAATGTTACAGCTCTACAAGTATCTTAAACTATTGTCTCAAACTCCACAGGCTACTATCGACGCGGAAGTTAAGAAGCTTCTAGAACTGAAAGCACAGTACCAAGCAGAAACCGGCACAGCTTATGCTGCGCCCGCTCAATCGAGGGAAGCCAAGCCCAAAGAGAAGAAAGAGAAGCCCAAAGAAGTAAAGAAGGAACCTAAGGCAAAAGAACCAGTAAGTATTGAAAATGCTTACATAATGAAATAGCATCTCAACCAGGCTTTGCTTCAGTATTACTAGTTTTAACCTTGTCCCTCGCTGGGTCACATTATAGAGTGACCCAGTGAGGGAGCACTTCAATAATTAAGTCACTGACTCTTAACTAATGAGTTATATGAATAAATGTTCAGAATTTAAAGTTCCTTTCAACCTAAATAGAGCCGTGGTAGCTCAGATGGTTAGCGCTCGCTGTTAATTTCACATTACGCGAGCAACCCGGGTTCGATCCCCGCCAACACCAATGAAATTGTTAATTGCAAATTTAAGTGCTGATTTACCACGTGCTCGGCGGTGAAGGAAAACATCGTGAGAAAACCTGCATGTCTGAGAAATAAGAAAAAAATATATTTCGAAGACATGTGAAGTTCGCCAACACGCATTGGGGCAGCGCGGCGGACATTTCCTTGCCCTAAAACCCTCTTAGAAATGAGAGGAGGCCTGTACTCAGCAGTAGGACGTATATAGGCTGTAACTTTAACTTTTAAGTTTTTCCTTTCAACCTGATAATATACCTGACAAATATTCAGACAACAATTTATTCAGTCTAACGTCAAGAATAAAATAGAACAATAAATAAATAAACTTTAATTCAGTATTATTTAATATAGATTACTAGAATACTTATTAAAAGTCATTTATGCTTTACCACTAGTTCGGAGAAAACCTCTGTCCTAGGAAGAATCAGCAAAGGACTGAGAACTCCTTTTTTAACTTTTATTTAAATATAATGTAATCTACAATTAAATATGAAAACATTTAGATACAGCATGGTAGCGTTCACCTCATTCCGTATTCCGGGTTATCAATCACATATTCGTTTGTAGTATAATAATCATCATCATTATTACAGCCCTTCACAAGTCCACTGCTCAACATAGGCCTCCCCTATGTTTAGCAGTGGACTTGTGAAGGGCTGAATGCCACAAAGCACGGTACTGAGCCACCTGCATCCATCTATCGAGTATAATAAATAACCCTTATTAAACATTATTGCTTGATAAAAATTTTAATTTAAACTTTTTGATATTTAAGTCCTGCATATTTTTGGGACTTTGTTGTAAAAGCGTATATATTTGTTATACATATATTTATTGTACAAGTTGTACAAGTGGTACTATTATTTGTAAATTAATAACATCTTTCAGTAACAATATACACTTGAATTCTTAAATCTAATTAATATCAAATGTGCAACTTATATTACTTATATATATTGTTTGTATTTACCTAACCGACTACCCATTTGTGAAAACTTTTAATAGGCTTACCTTGTGACTTATATATGTACCATTTAGTGTTAAAAATTAATAGCTGTTAGTTTTCCTGTTACAAATAAATAAATATTGCCCCATGAAGGAATTAATGACTCCTTCTTCTACTGAGTCAAGTAACTGGTATACAAGCTTGCGTTTGTTTATTTTTTGTACATAATATGATACAGTACATAGTAACTATTAAATATTAAAGCATTTCTAATTCCTTCTAATTTAAAAAGAAAATGAACATTCATATTTTTATTTTATAACTTAGATTTAAATCTACAGCGAGCTATGCTTTGAACAGATGAAAAAGAAATAAATTAGATATCTAATATCCTCAAATATTTATTTCCTTCAAATATTTATTAAAAAATATTATTCATTTAAATTTATTTATTGTAATCCATTATATTCTTAATTATAATCTGCATCTTGATCTGAATTAATTTTAAATAAAAATTTTAAAATATTATTTTTATGAAAAAATATTTTTTTTAACAATGATGGCCAAAATAATAAATTAATAAATTTATTCGTGGATTATCAATTATTAAACACATTCCTCTGAATGAACTAAAATACCGCCAAATTATTTAAGTTTCAATAAATAATTACCTACTATTTTAGTATTATAAATTTAATTTTTAATAATAGGATATCTAATCCTAGGTTTTTATAAAATTTAAATAAAAATTTCACCTAATAATTTAATATTTAATTTATATAATAATTGTAATTTATTATATTCGGAAAAAATTTAAATTATTTTTTGTATAACCGCAACTGCTGGCACAAAATTTGTTTATCCTATCAACACTAAATAACCATTTTGGTGACAAGTCTCTGATCCTTCAAATTTATGTGGTTTTTACGTATTCTCATTAAGTTTTAAGTAAACTTTTTAAAATGTTATCAATAATCTATAATATCAGAAACTCAAACTAAAAAGGTGAGCAAAACTTAAAGAAATACGCAACGCGGCTACGTATGGTTGAGTTATCCACACACATAAAAACATAATATACTTACGGCTAGGGATGTATGCATGCATATGCTCGTCCTCTCGAAAGTAATTCTTATGTAAGTACCTATAATCAACCAAATCTAAGAAATACCTTTTGACGTTTCACATTAATCACTCCGCAATAACTTTGTACAAGCGTCCTCACTCGTTTTAAAATAACCTTTTACGGAAATCCAAAGAATTATACAGTTATCTATATTGCAATACAAAATGTATAGTTCTTTATACACTAATTAAAATTCGAATCTTTCAAATAAAGCAAAATATAATTTTTTTTACCACATTCAACTTTTATGCTTGACGTTGTTTCAATGATATATCGTTATGCACCTTACCGTAGTGTCTGGATGATTTAAAAAAAATGAGGAAAAGAAAAAATCGAGAAAAATATTCAAATAATCGAACCATTACATACATTTTTTTAATTTATTATTTGTTTATTTAAATTTTTATTTTTACAACTGCATATATTATATGAATCATCAAATTAAATAAGTCTAATTTTTTTAATTTCTGTGAATCCAGTGTGTGGTGAAATTGCTAGTAATTTTTGAAGGAACCGATACAAACAAAGGTAGTATAGAATCACTGAGAACCATTTGAAAAGGATTTGGCTTCGATACAAAAAAAAAGACAAATGCAAAATAATTATTAAGAGACATGAATGCAAAGAATAACATTTTTATGAAAAATTAAAATTATAACGAATTGGTTCAACGTTATATTAATTGATGAAACATGGCTAAACGCCAACCACACTGATGCAAACATGGTTAGATGACACCAACGTGCCCATGAATCGCTGGAGGACCTAAGCACTATGCTCAATGACCTCAATAGTGCCTCCCAACGGATAGGTCTTAAGATGAACATGGACAAAACAAAGATCATGTATAACGTCCATGTCACACCTTTGCCGGTAGTTGTTGGGAGCACTAAGCTCGAAGTTGTTGACGAGTATGTTTACCTGGGACAAATAGTCCGACTAGGTAAGTCCAACTTCGACCGAGAGGTCAATCGACGGATTCAACTCGGCTGGGCAGCGTTCGGGAAATTACGACACATCTCGTCAGGTATACCTCAAAACTTGAAAACGAGATTGTACAACCAGTGCGTGTTGCCAGTGATGACCTATGGATCTGAGACGTGGTCCTTCACTGCTGGCCGTATGAGGAAGCTCAAGGTCGCTCAGCGAGCTATGGAGAGGGCTATGCTCGGGGTTTCTCTGCGTGATAAACTTAGAAATGAGGATATCCGCAGTAGAACCAGAGTGACCGACATAGCCCAACGGATTAGTAAGCTGAAGTGGCAATGGGCCGGCCATATAGCTCAAAGAACCGACAACCGATGGGGAAAAAGATTCTCGAGTGGCGGCCTCGTACCGGCGGACGAAGTGTAGGGCCTCTCACCACTAGATGGAGTGACGATCTGGTAGACATGCAGTAAGTCGATGGATGCAGGTGGCTCAGGGCCGTGCTTTGTAGCATTTCTTGTGGGAGGCCTAAGCTCAGCTGTGAATTTGTGAAGGGTTGTAATGATGATGATGATGACGTGCCCATGGGAAAAGGTGGCCTCATAATTTGCCATATGGGATCCGCCAAAGGAGGGTTTGTAGAAAATGCAACTACTATTTAAGCGAACACTGGGCCAAAGTGATGGTGGAAACATAGATAATTATTGTTATGGACGACTATGAAAGAGACATTAATTTTGAATGCATTATATAAAATCAAATAATATTTATTAATGTAAACAACGACGATGATGACGTCAGCTTAACTAGTTGTGGTGAAAGTGATTAAATAAATTTGATTTTAATCTAGTACGATCTTTAATTTACATAACTTTATCTCTAGAAATTAGCAGTACTAAGCAATAAATATAAAACAACTGATAAATTTTGTGTTTTGAGTTGTCTGTTTATAATTTATTCTAGAATTAATCTAGATAAAACTGTAAATGATCACAAAATCTAAAGAATTGATATCTCTTAAGAAGAATCTAATATTGTAGGTACCGATTTTTCAGTTGCAATGCCTAGTCCAATACAATGTCTATTAGCGGTTTAGATATTAGAACAAAGAAAGAAAGACGGAGCGCTGCGTACGTTTCAAGTGACGCAAAAAGCAAGCGTGGCAAGTAACCAAGTAAGAAAACGCACTCACGCGCACATATACAACTAAAATCATATGCAACCAACAATATGGTTTTAGGTGCATATGTGTGCGTCCAGTAGTGAACTTTTATGGACTGTTAGAGAAAAGAAAAAGAAAGACGTGTGAGTGAGTGCGTGTCAAGAAGTTGAGCATGATTTTTGCGTCACTTGAAATATATGCAGTGTTCTTTTTTTCTTACTGTTTGTCCTGAGGCTTAGATATGTGCCACGTTTTGTTCCAGTCTCCGAAACCTGCCAAAGAGGAGTCATCGACCGGTGTGAAGAAGGTGACCCGTCTTGGTCTGGAGGCTAGTAAGGATACAGATCTTCCCGAATGGTACTCGCAGGTCATTACTAAATGTGGGTAACATTTTTTTTTATTTGACACAATGCTGTTCTTGTCTAGCCAAAACTCCAATTCGATCTTGTGTGTCGAAATTGGTTTCAAGGCTGGTAGTACCTAAAAGAGCTCAAGCCTAACGGTCTATTTCTCTCTCGCTCTCTCTCTTTCTCTGTCTCTCTCTCTTTCTACTGAATGGCAATAAAAAGGGAAAGATATAGAGATAATTATAGTAAATGCTGCTTAATTTAACTTAATTTGATTGGAGATGTCGCTAGTGACACGGTGAACATCGTGCTCGTAAATAAAAATAGTAAATAAATAGTTTTATAGTGATAATAACCTGATATTTGTTATGATTCAGTATAATTGGTGCTAATATATACTATATAATGTTATCTGTGAAAAAACTGTAAGATTAATTATATAATCAAACAATTTAAAGTGAAGTGTAAAGACTAGTGCAAAATATAAAAACTTAGTGATTCTAACAATTGGATAGTACCGTGAGTTGATTTTTACTTTAGTTATATCTAATCACCCAAATATATCAATAAATTATTACACAAATTTATAATTTCAAATAATATTTTACCGACCGTTATTTAAAATTTTGAATAAACTACATGATAAATACATCATAATAATATTCATAACAGTGCCATTTATTCAAGTGTAATTGAACTGCACATACCACTTGCTAATAACATGACATCTAAATTAAACGCGAAAACTACCAATAGCGGCCACAAGATGCCGGTAGTAGTAACACTGCACTATGTTCTATATGTAAAAATAGATTTGAATTAGACTGTGATGGCTATCCGGAAAAAATATACCGCCTAATGGATCAAGAAAGAAAAAAGAAATGGTGGTGCAAAACATGTATTAAAAATAAAAAGGACGTTAATAGCGACACCTCTTATTTCACAATGAGAAAAAAACAAAACCCTACCAGACAACGCACACGCCTAGAAGAAACATGTAATGTAATGAAAGTTCAATGAGTTGAATCTATACAGGTATCGGAACAGGATACTTCTTACACATTGGATTCACACATACTCACCGACTATGATATATCAGATGAATCATATTCCACGCCTAGTAAATTGTCAAAGAGTGTAGATGGCACAATGTCTGAGATAACGTCAATTTTAGAAATGAAAGCTACAACATTGCAGATAACCTGTAACCTGCTTAATACTCAAAATGAGTTAGAAAATATAATATTAGAGAACAACGATCTCCACAGACAGATAAATAAGTTGACCACAGAAATTAAAACACTAAAATCTCTATGCTAGTCTCCTACAAAAATGGATAGTCCTCAATCAGGCAATAGAACTAAGAAGAACAGACACTCCTTGCTACCTCACAGTCTATTCTCCGTGCCATCCTCACCGAAAATCACGCCATATGCCTAACGAAACCTTATGCTCTCAGTAACGAAATAATAAAACATTTCCAAAACATGAAGCTTAAATCGGATGATAAGTTAGTCATATGTTTAGGGGAAAACGATCACAATATAAAGCAAGTTTTATCACAATTACAAACTATAATAGAAACTTTTAGTAAAAATACAATAATTGTACTAAATGTTATTAAAAATAGGTACATAAATGTTAATAATTTAAACTATTGTATAAAAAATATATGCTTAAGATATAAAAATTGTGAGTTTGTAGATTGCAAATATTCTAACCGCTTTGACATTTGTAAATCAATAAATTATGCTATTGACTATAGTGACTACGCAGAAAATATTTAAATCCTAGCGAAATTAGTAAGCGAATAGCGAGTAATAAGCCAAGTTTTAAATTAAATAAAACCATAAATAAACCCAAAAGGGAACAATTCCCTTTTACTTTAATAAAAAAACTGACGACCACTCAAAACTTCCCGCTATTTATAAGAAAGGGACAATACCTTATTATTTTCCGGTAATAAAAAGAACGATAAATTTTTTCGATCCTAAAAATTTAATTTATACTGTCATTTTAGAATTTTTCACCAAAACATTGCTAGTGTTTTATCAAAGCAAGATTTATTAAAAGTAACTATGGAGGAGTTACGAGCAAAAATGTGACCGGATGTAATATGTCTTCCGAAACTTTCATAAAAAGGTTTTGAGAGTTATGTAAGAATATGTGGGTATGACATGGCTGCCAACTTCTGCAGAGAAAAACAAAGAGGTGGAACGTGTATTTTAGTTAAAAAAGGTTTAATTTTCAATGAATTATCGTTTATCAAAAATTATGCTACCCAGAATACGTTTGAGGCTTGCGGTATTGAAATCATAAATATTAAATTAATCACTATTTGTCTTTACAGAACATCCCAATCTGACCCAACGCAGTTCTTAATTACGTTGAACACACTCTTGCACGACTTAACTGTAAAATACAAATCTAAAGTACATATAGTTATAGCGGGTGACTTCAATATAAACACATTAAAAAAAGGCAAAATCACAAATTATTTACAAGATTTGTCCTATAATTATAACTTGAAAATACATTTCAATGTTCCACACGTAAGTATATACGCACTATATCTTTCCGATCATGACACAGCACAACTATTAAGCTTTCCTATAAAATGTGAGCCACAAAAACATGCGATATATTATGTTTATAAAAGAGACTACAACTTAGATAATATTAGAAAGTTTAAAGAATGCCTAAAAAAGTTGTCATGGTCAGAAACCTACATGGAAAATGATGGTAACACAGCATTCAGCAAATTTCATGAGTTATTTTGCCTTTTTACTATCTTTGTTTTCCGAAAATGATGTTATGTTTGTTTTGCAAATAAAATATTATTATTATTATTATTATTAAACATAGGTATTTGCTATTGTAAAAGAGTCCTTGCAATCTTATTGACTCGTAATATACTGGCCTCTGACCTTCATTTTCATTAGTCTTTCAAAAGTACACTGAAGTAGCCTCTCCCATAAATTGCCTTTTAGGGGGTAGATATTTACCACGCCGTCACTATCGACGAATCACCCGTTTGTTATCTTTTAAAAACTTGATAAAGTAACATTGTCGTTGGAAATACTAAGTTACGCGGCGTAACGCGCGGGTTAATATAGTCAATAGACAATCTTTCATTCAGCAATTTACACTTGCACAGTTTTAATACAGAATTGATTGCACCATTGGTCTAGTGGTTCTGGTTTGGTTCTGGGTTCAAATCTCAAAATTCAGTTGTTGAATTTTTCTCTACAAATTCTCAGTAGCAGCCCGGAGTTAGGAAGTTGGCGATGTTTCACCCCGTGTCTCGGAAAGCACGTAAAGTCGGTCCCGCGTTGATTTCTCGCGGGTTATGTCGGATTGCCGTCCCATCGGATTATGAGAGTGAAGGAGTAAAGAGCATCTATGTATGCGCAAAAATAAAAATAAAAAAGGGAACACAAACAAGACAACTATTAAAATAATCTAATAATAATAAATAATGTTCTATGAGAAATTTATTAATTTTAAACAATAAATTTATTATACTTATATATCTTGTTTTGCTCGCAGCGGAGATGATAGACTACTATGATATCTCCGGCTGCTATATCCTGCGGCCGTGGTCGTACAGCATATGGGACCAGATTAGGAGCTTCCTCAGTCCAGAGCTGAAAAAACTAGGCGTCAAAGATGGTTACTTCCCCATATTCGTGTCTAAGGTGAGATTATTAAAATATCAAATATATTAATACAAGAATATTGGGTTTACCTGACTGTAGTTTACGAAATTTTCAATGATACCATTCTCATTCACCCCTTTCTATCACAAAATCTTAATTACCTAAAATTGTAAGACCTATAATACATAGGCCCGTATTAATAAACGTTACTCAACGACGAACTCAAGTGCGTAATCATTTGATACGATCGATCTTGAGATGCTCATTACGAAATCAGCATCTCAAGATCGTTGCTAATTAATAAACACATAAAAACAGTATCTCAAAACGCTGTACTTAGGAATACTGTTCTGTGACTTGCACTCAAGTATACTACACACTTGAGAGTCGAGTTTCTTTTATTAATCAGTATGGCACTCAGCTGATATCTTAAACCTAAACCGCATCTTGAGATATGTTTATTAATAAGATCATAACCTCAAGATTGTACTCAAGTGCGTGTACTTGAGCTGAGTAACGTTTATTAATACGGGCCATAGACAGTGAATCGCCAAAATATAGTGATTATGTAACATTCTGCGAAATTTGGATCATTACCGGCTGATGTTGATCATGATAGTTATTTCCTTTAAAATTTGTCTTTCTCTCTCACTGCATCTCGAAAACATCTTCGGTAGTAACGTACGTAAAGCTTGAACAAAAAAAAATTTTTCTTTAAAATTGCAACAATACTACTAATATTTTTTGTCGATATATCTTATTTTCTGTGATGTTAGTGCTGATAGCCTATACGGCTCTTACAGATGATTTGGTATTGTTACAAATCATCATGTCCCCTCTGTTGAGGTTTTTTGAGCTATCTAACCGCTGTCCGAGTGGGGAAGTTCGGACTTCCGCCTCTGACTGCTTAGCTCGATACTACTAATATTTTTGTCATTATAAATGATTAAAATGCTAATTCCACGTTAACACATCACGTATCTCCGCGTGCAGGCGGCCTTGAGCGCGAGAAGACGCACATAGCGGACTTCGCGCCGGAAGTGGCGTGGGTCACGCACTCGGGCTCCTCCGAGCTGGCCGAGCACATCGCCATCCGCCCCACCTCCGAGACCGCCATGTACCCGGCGTACGCGCGCTGGATCCAGAGCCACCGCGACCTGCCCTACAGGCTCAACCAGTGGAACAACGTGGTCGTAAGTAGCACCTTGTACACACTGTGCACACTGTACACCTATACAACTACCCACCTCCGAGACCGCCATGTACCTCCAGACAGTACCAGTGGAATCAACTACCACCAGTGATTTTTCCGGACCGATACGACTTAGGGACCTTCAAGAAAACAGCCTACTCCTTTTTAAAGGCCGGCACCGCATCTGCAATTCCCCTGGTGTTGCAGTTGTTCATGGGCGGCGGTAGTCACTTACCATCAGGTGAGCCGCATGCTCGTTTGCCCCCACTCCTATAAAAAAAGTGGAACAACGTAGTCATAACCCACCATATGGTGTGGTCTCGAAGGAACCCTCCTTCGCGACCGCCATACGCATCTTACCTGAAGATGGATCTAGTGGAACAACGTGGTTGTGAGTAAGGTCTACCTAATTCCATAATGTTTCTGCATCCTTATTATATTCACTATAATTAGATAATTAAGGTGTTTCATTCTTCTATAGAGATGGGAGTTCAAGCAGCCGCAACCATTCCTTCGCACGCGTGAGTTCCTATGGCAAGAGGGTCACACAGCTTTCCGCACACCAGAGGAGGCAGGGGAAGAAGTCCTACAGATTTTAGGTAAGTTTCCATATAAAATTTATTCTTTTACGATAAGAAGGTTTAAATACAGAATTATCCAGTTATTGTGACAGCGGCTATTTTTTTCTTTGTAACCGATTCAAAAAGGAGGAGGTTCTCAATTTGAATCTATTTTTTTTGTATGTATTTATGTTACGCGATATCTTCGCAGATTGTGAACCAGTTTTAATGATTTTTTTTTATTAAATAGTTTATATTTCAAAGATGTTCCCATATCAATTTGGAAAAAAAAATTTACCCCCGAGGGTAACAAATAAAAAACTTCTTTTTTAGCAATTTGAAATCGGTTTTTATTTTTTGTTGAAAGTTATAATCATATAAATACACTTATGTAATCAATGTATTACATTTTATGTAATACATTGATTACATAAGTTTATTTATGATTTTTTTCTTTTAAGTTCTTTTTATAAAACTAAAGTGGTAAACGACAGTGCACCTGATAAGTTGCTACTGCAGCCCATAGACACCTGCAACCAACTTCATACAAAGAATGCTACAGATGTGTTGTCACCTCTGAGGACTCCGATGGAATGCCCCACAGTCTGTAATTATATTTGGCAGACGGAATTCTAGGTGAATCAAATCAATCCTATGGAAAATCCAATCACCTGGAAAATTCACCTTGATTAATAACTTAAACGACAATACAATATAATCAGCAGGCGGTCAAGTTCCCGCCAAAACCCTTATACGAAATGTTATAAAACCTTAATTAAAATCTATTTACTCTACCACGTTGAAGATGTTGGTGCAAGATATCTAGTAATGCGATCGTCAGTGTCAGGTATGCTACTAAGCGTAGCGTTTAAGAGAAGTCACATCACAACGTAGACTTGAGGACATATCAGCCAATGGTTGAAGCCTATGTCCAGCAGTGGACTGCTACAGGCTTATTAAAAAGAGCCTGTGTTTCATTTTCAGCGATCATTATCGACCGTTCACCCAGCTATAATTAAAAAAAACACATGCGTGCAGTTCACACGCGGTAGAATTGAAACCTTCAGAAAAGGAGACCGAGATAATAGCAAACACTGTATACTGTATTCTATCTCATTCTCTCGCAGGCTAAATCCTATAGATGTATATTTTTGCCTCTTTTTATTGGCTCTTTTTCGTTTCATCAAGTTTCAAATCACAACGATTCTAAAGATGTTTTCACTTCAAAAAAATTTAACACTTACAGTAAGATTTTAAAAGACGATTTTCTTACATAAATTGCGTAAAGACAGACAGCCAGAACCGGTACAATTATTCGTAGGCCATACAAACATTTGTTCCGTGCGGAATTCAAACCCGTTACTCTCACAACCAAACGCTTAGCCATTGCGCTAAGGAACCATCAAAGAGTTGAAAGTCGTATCTAGATTTTTCCATTTTGACAATTTGTTTTATTTTGGTAGACCTGTACGCGCGAATCTACGAAGAGTTGCTTGCTATACCTGTGATAAAGGGTCGCAAAACGGAAAAGGAGAAATTCGCTGGCGCCGATTATACGACAACCGTTGAGGCGTACGTGCCAGCCAGCGGAAGAGGCATACAGGTATAAAACATATTCACGCTTTTTGTTATAACAGAGGAGATAATAACCTAGATTTCAGTTTTTTTTTTAAATATATTGTACTCGATAAAAAACACAAGACAAGTGCTGTATGAACTGTATGAAGAGATTGATTCTTTTGTTGGTAAGAAATTTTACAATAAGGCGTACAATTTTGTGAAAAAGTCAATGAAAATGTAATGTTCAGAAACTTAAAAAATATCGATTAGTTATTAATTTTTAAAATCGTATGGTTATTTTTTTATTACTTTAAGTTTTAAAATAATTGACAACAAAAAAGTAAACATTCTGTGCGAAGTTGGTCTTTCCCCGGTCGAACCAATCTATTCGCGCTATAGCCATAATACGTGGCTATAACAAGTAAAATGTTAGACATTATCTTATGAGCATTGACATTTACTACCATACACGATGAGTTTGAAGAGACAGCAGAAAAAAAATGGTTCCATAGGACAAAACCTGAAAGAGTAGGAAAAGATGGAGAAGGCCTTTACTCAAAACCCTTTACCAGTAATTGAAATATATATTTTATTTTTTATGCCTACATTACCATAATGCACTTAATTGTTGATTTGTTTTCTATTTTGTATTAAGGAATAAGAGGCTTTATTATTATTATAATATTAGCTTTATTATATTAATACTACCATACACAGGGTGCTACAAGTCACCATCTCGGCCAGAACTTCTCGAAGATGTTTGAAATCGTATACGATGACCCCGACACACAAGAGAAGAAATACGTTTACCAGAACTCGTGGGGAATCACTACTAGAACTATTGGTATGTAGAAAATGATAACGGTCATATTGCGACAGTTATAAATTATTATTATTTACGATTTAGAGTGACTTTCAATAAGTATTATTTATAATCTATATTGAATAAAAAGTTTCTGTTTCTGATTTTTTGCCAGAATATCCTCCAATACTTTTTTAAACGAGTGGTCTTTACATTACGCATACAGTTTTTTTTTGCGGCACAACAGAAAATATTCGAAAACTATATTCCATTTGAGATCGCGCCATTAGTGTATCAAGTATTGCTGTAGCAAACCTACCTGGAAAAAATGATGGGGTTTGACCATTTACAACAGTGGACTCTCATGACCTAAAATTATTTAAATGCATATTGAGTATTTTTCTGTGCAGGTGTAATGATCTTGGTGCACGGTGATGACAGAGGCTTAGTGCTGCCTCCCCGTGTAGCCGAAATACAAGCTATTGTAGTGCCCTGTGGTATCACTGCCTCTAGCACCACCGAGGAACGGAAGAAGCTGATCGACTCATGCAAGGAGCTGGTGGATGACCTCGTGAAAGCTGGTATCAGAGCCGATGGAGATTATAGGGATAACTACTCGCCAGGTTGGAAGTTCAACCATTGGGAATTAAAGGTGAGTGTAAATATGTAACCACAGAACAACATTCATACATGGCCTCATAGGCCAAAAAAAAAACGACAACCACACATGAATGCTTTTGTAGCCCCTTTGGTTGCTTCATGTTTTGTCACAACATTTAAAAATATATCGAAATTGATACGATATATATAAAATATATCGATAATTTCTCATAAAAATATCAATATATATTGTCGATATTTTTAATCGCGATATATCGATATTTATTTTGGAGTATCGAATTCGTATCAATTTCGATATATTTTAAAATGTTGTGACAAAACATGAAGCAACAAAAGGGGCTACAAAGGCATTCATGTGTGGTTGTCGTTTTTTTTCTTCGTCCAACCGTTAGTGATTAAATTTTGGGCCTTATCCTAGAACACGTGCAAATGATGACGATATATCGATATTTATCACGCGATATATATCGATACTGTTTAATAATATCAATACAATATATATCGATATATTTTTTCACTTGCCCATCCCTATGGCCTCATAGTTATAAACCCTGGATAATAGCCTCTGTACTACGTCACAACTATAGCGGTAATTTCTTTTGTTTTCTTTTTAAATTATGATAATAACATTTTAATTCATCACTCACAGCACACTTCACAGAAACTTTTAAGATTTTTAGGTATAATGTGGTTTTTATAGAATAAGGTGAAAAACGAGCATACAGTGCACCTGAAGTTAAGTAAATGCTGCTGCCCATAAACATCTTCATCTATCTTCGTTTAAGAATCAAAATGCAGATGCGTTGTCACCACTCAGGACTAATATGGAATGCCTCGTTTTCTGTAAAAAGGTCTCCGGTTCTCTACACTCACTCGTAAATAAATGTAACTCTTAAGAATATTTATTTTGCGTTTGTGAATTTGTATCCCATTTTCGTCAGCGTCGTAAATTAGTAGTTACTGAATGATATAAAATTCGTATTCGGTTTGATTATTTAAAATAATTGTTGCAATTTTTTATAGAAGCAAGAGTAACAAACAGGCTCACCGATGGTGACCTCAGATGTGGCCTTAGATCGTAACCCAGGTTGGCTATGCATCGCGACGTCAAACAACACAATGCTCCTGTAACCATATTATGATCTACAGAGCACTCGAAACCTTAAACTCGTTATTAAAGTCGCTCCTGACGCCCTTTTGATACTGACGTCACCCTCTTAAAACGCCACCGCACACCCCTCATATTTGTTACCATTGTGCTTGAAATAATTGACATGTTCGTCAACAACTTTAAGCGTAATATGGTTGTTATATAAACGACGATGACTACCTCGTTGGTTTAGTGATCGTAACGCGATTACTGATCATGAGGTCCCGGGTTCGAATCCCGGGTCGGGCCAAAATTAGTGATTGGGTATTCCTGTCAAGAATTTTTTCCTGGAGCCTGGAGTCAGGAAGTTGGCGGTGTTTCACCCCCGTGCCTCGGAAAGCACATTAAGTCGTCTGTCCTGTGTCTGATCTCTCTCCGGTCGTGTCGAATTACTGTCCCATCGAACTATCAGAGTAAGGGAATAGAGAGTTCACTTGTGCTTGCGCATAGACTCGGTCACACTATACTCATATCCTCCGTTGAAGACTGGCCGCCGTGAACGGAATCAGTTTGGAGGACATTATTATTATACAAACGAACGACTTTTCGTCATGGTAGAAATAGGTTAGTAGAATGTCCACATTAAGATTCATAATCGAAATTATAATAAATCTCTGCTAGGGTGTCCCAGTACGAGTGGAATTGGGCCCTAAGGATATGTCTCGCGGCGAAGTGGTGGTTGTACGTCGGCTTACCGGTGACAAGCGCACAATCAAACGGGCCGCGGTCGCCACCGAACTCATCGCATTGCTCGAGAAGACCCATGATGAGATGTTTGAAAGGTTTGCCACCATTACAATTCTAGACAGAAATTGCATGTTTGTTTTGTAAAAAGTTTTTGGGGAACATCGAATTTCCTTCTTTTATCGCGTCAACTATACGGTCAGTGTAATGGCTGTGTAAGTATATCCACTATACCATATCGTCGCGTGGGTGTCGTAAGAGGCGATAGAAGACGGGCAGCAGAATCTTCCTGGTAATAACTCAAAATATAAAAAACTGTTCTTGCCAACCCGCCTGTCAAGCATGGCAACTATGACAAAATCCTCATTATGAGGCAATCTATGGGAGTGGCCTATGTTCAGCCGTGGACTTTCATAGGCTGTTATGATCCTGTCAACAGTTCAGTCAGAACAGTTCACTGCTGGACATGTACTATTCCCATAGTAAGGAGGATTTGACGTAATCACCACGTATGGCAGAAAAAACATTTACTTATTACAATATTTTTCACCATCTGTAGGAGTCAATCTTTTTGATAATCTCCATAGTAGTTACTTACGGCACCCACAGGTCGATAAAAGGTAATGGATTCTCTTGAAACAGCTACTCAACGCTACTTTTTAATGGAGGATTGAAAAAAGAAATTTTAATCTTAAACCTCTTAGTCTCATAAACTAAACATGATGTCACTACAGTAATACCAATTACCAACCGTCTACCTTCACCTACCTACCTACATACCTGCTTCTCATCACCAGTCTAAGTGGAGATTGTTATTTTGATATCTTTTAGAGGCCACAAGATTTTTGGGCTTAAGCTGTTTTTTAGTATCATGTATGAAAACCAAGACAAATAAATTATTGAGGCTCACATGCCATCCAATTAAAAAAAGATCTTGCACTATGTACACTTCTTCTACCGTTACAGCCTATTAAACTTCACTGCTGAATATACGCCTCCCCATAGATTGCCATAGTTGCCATGCTTGGCAAGCGGGTCGAGAACCTGTTCTTTATTTTTAGTCATTATTAGGATGTCGCCTCTTATGACACCCACGAGATGATATGGGGTAGTGGATATTCTTACACCGCCACTACACGTTAACTTATTCACTACACGGTACTTCTTTATCAGTAAGTGGTTTCTGTGGCCCATAGACATCTACATTTATCCTCAATTAAAAATGAAAATGCAGATGTGTTGTCACCCCTGAGAACTGAGATGGAATGCCTCGTTTCCAGTAAAATGGGTCTCCGGTTCTCAACACTCACCATACACACAGCAGCATTAAGGTGTTATTTTACGCTGAAGTTCTGTGAGAGCGTGGTCCTACCCTGGTCGGGCTGACCCATTCCTGCTGCAACCACAATATAGCTGCAGCATCTGTCGACATCCTTTAATCTTTTTGGCATTTTCTAAAGTACAACAACAAAGTGACGGCACTATAAGAAATGCCTGAAGAGAATTCATTACCCCATTTCATCATTTGGATGTCGTAAGAGTGGTTGTGTACACATTTACATATAATAAATCATTTTTAAATACTGATATAGTGTTCTATGTCCTTTTTAAATGCAACTTTTTATGTAAGTTTTCATTTTAATGTACATTGTTTGAGCAATAAATTGTAATTACTTTAAGATTGACACTGGTTCAGTGTTAATCCCACTTTAGTATTATTATTGTAGTCCAACCACAACAAGGGATTAATTTCTAGATAATATACCTTTTAATAATAACATATCTTTACTTTTTAATATATTATATAATTGATGGACATTTATATTTATATTTTCATTACTGGAAATTGGTTACACCAATGGCAATTGAGTATAAACTATGGTGGAAACTGTTGCCAATGGGGATTACACCACAACTGAGTTATGCCTTCATTATGATAACATTGTGTAAAATATTATTAAAACACAATTGGCTCCTAATCAATATTTTACACAATGCAACAAAACCAAATATCAAATAAAGATTACCATTGATATTTTTAACAGGGCAACAAAAGAGAGAGATTCACGGCTATCACTGGTGACTAAATGGGAAGATTTCATCTCAGCATTGGAACTAAAGCATTTATTGCTTGCACCATTCTGTGGTGATATACCATGTGAAGACCGTATCAAAGGTGACAGCGCAAAGACAGATGATGATCCTACTGCAGAAGTTAAAGCTCCTGCTATGGGTGCTAAGTCCTCTGTATACCATTCAAGCAACCTATGGAGCTTACAGATACAGACCACTGTATACATCCTTCATGTAAGAACAAGCCTAAGTTTATAACATTGTTTGGCAGGAGCTATTAATACAAATACCAGAATTTATAAAATTTTTGTATGAAATGTTAATAATAAATTATTATTGGTCATTTTCTTGCTTTCATTGAAGAAATACACATGTACAGCACCATTTTTTTGTCAATTTTACAAATGCTATTTGCTATTTATTTCCTTCATAGTTTTTTAAATGATCTTCTAAAAGCTGTATTCTTCTTTTTTTAGTATTTAAGATTGTTACAAATTTCCCATATAAAGTGTCTTCTAGAGAATTTTTAATGTCAGCAAATTTTGTCAATTCTTCGTTTAACTTAACTACCTCTCTCTTCAAATTTTCATTTTGTTTTTGATATTCCTCTATTTCTTTCTTTTGCAGCATATTTTCGTTCAAAAGAAAATCTATTAACACGTTTTTATTCTCAGTAATGTTATCACGGTACAGGGACACATAACCATGCACCAGTACTGCTGTCTCTCCTTCGAATTTTTTGCTCCACTTAAATGTGGCTACGTCTGAATCGTTCAATGCATTTCTAAATTCATAAACATTCAAATCGGAAATGTTTGTTAGGTATGTTTGCACATTTTTATAATAGTCTTCTTCACTTTCATCTACGTCTTTTCTACATTTTTCAGCTAATTCGGTACTAAAGCACCCAGACCAGCTCTTATTATCATGGAAAACTTTAATATCAAACAAACTGTTTTCAGTTCTTTTCCATATAATTTTTGCGTAGATCACGTTGTCCTTTATGTTAAATTTGGTTATGTGTGTATCTTTAGCTGATATTATGTTCATTATTTTTATTAGTGATTATTGTTCGGAGAGGAAGAAGTAATTTAGGTCTTGGGAAATCAACATCGATATATATGTACTACGTACTAGATTTGGCATTCGAACATTCACTATGTTCAAATGAACTGTACTGCAATCCGTACAAATTTAGTGTCATTTAGTGTGGCTTCAATATTCATAGAGTGTGGAGCTGCGCTAATAATACGAGATTTCAAGTCAAATAAGTAAAATTATTTGTTGTTCAAGTGAAGAAATAGGTAATAATATTACAATGAAAAAATAAATTTCTTCATTTATATGCCACGCTATCTACAATCATAGACAAAATCTACTATCTGCCGCGCATGCTCGAAAACAGAGTAGTGCACATTTTTGTTTGAATGGCTTCTCTAGTACGTAGTACATAGAACTCAATGGAAATCAAAGATAAATTGCATATTACGTACCAAGGAACTTAAACTATTGATGCTACATATGTATTATGTAAAAGTTTTAGTTTGTTTTACGAAATAATAAAAATATGCATAACAATCAGTTCTCATAATCTTTTTGTTATTTGCTTGTTGCTACTAGCCATAGATAAATAAATATGTAGCAAGCTACAGATACGACAGTGACTATTAGTCTAGTTTCCCAACTACGCGTTTTGGCGCTGCAGTCGCCTATTTTGACAGATGAGTAATGACTATACAAATTCAGTATAGCTATGTATAACTTCGTGATTGCAAGCACACATCCTTCAAATCATCGATATCGACATTTAGTGATGTTCTCATTTTATCGATATCGACGTAAGGGTACATTATATAGTTCTATTAAAATATTACTTAATGAAACAATTATAGTACATAAACATTTATTTTTTACTCAAGCACACCAATATCATATACATACACACGTAATCTTAGGATTAAATTAAAGGTACATTAGGTTTTATTAAAAATGTACATAACATTGTATATAGGTACAATTTGACGAAAACAGAGAAATATTTAAATAAAGCAAATAGCAAATTAAAAAAATTAAACCACATGAATCATATTTAATCATAGTGCTCAATATTTTACTTTACAAGTTACTTTTTACATTAATTTTAAAACAGCTATAATTCAAATAGTTATGCATTAAGTGAGTACCTTTCCTGTATAAGGAACTTTTCGCTAGGGTATGCTAAATATTATTTGGTCTATATAACATTTGTTTGTTAGGCAAGACAAACATTTTTTCCAAAAGTTTTTAGTGTTTGGAGCTTTGTTTCATTAGTAGAAATCCTATTAATTTTTCATCTAGGGTAAACCTGGCCATTTTGTTTTTTTTCTTAATTGTTTTAATTATATTAATAATAAAGTTATTTGTTTAACATTCAACTTCTCTATATTTTGACAGAGATTGGACATTAAGCAAGCCTTTGTGAGGATTAGTCACCTAAAGGGTCAGTTACAATCTTTGTCAAAATTTTAATATTTTTAATTTTTCCTGAATATTCCTTCAATATTTTATTGTTTATGTTGCACCAATTGTGCCCATGTAACCTAATTAAAATATTGATGAAAAAGTTTTTTTACAATTAAGGCATGCTTATTACATCCTAGCCAGGAAAAACTATAATACAGCTATAATTCAAATACTTATGAATATAGTGAGTACCATCCCTGTACAAGATAAGTAATTTTTCGTTAGGGTATGCCAAATTATTATTTTTCAACAATTTATACTCTCCAGATTTTATGTAAGAATGAATATTTGTCTATGTACTGCTAATGTTTTGATGCAATCCTTACAACGAATACCTTTAGACGACAAATGTATCCAGCAGTGTAAGCTGAGCAGTGGTCATTAATTTTTTCCATGACTACATCACCCACCAGCAATTTTTCTCTTGAACTTGCTTGTGAAGAGGATAGGAGATCTCGGAAAACATTGGGAGTGTTTTCAGAGTAATTTTCTTTATGATTATGAACATTTTTGAAAAGAACACTTTATAACATTTAATAATGTGTTTCCATAATCCTCTTCGCAATTAGAGAATTTCGAATGTTGGCTAACCATGTTAGATAATATCAGATATTTAAAGGCATATATAAATATGTTTGCATCTAGGTCAACATTTCTATAATTTATAGCTATTATACATCCAAAAATAAATTTCTAAAGGGTCTTGGTTACTATTTTTTGGATAATAATATTCTACATTATACTGTTCAAATAATAATTTGGAGACCCTTATAAAACTTTCAAGTTATCCATCCTTGTCGGGATGGCACTCGCACAAGTCGAGGTTTTCCTACTTGTATAGCATGTTACTATATAGCATGGTGTCTACAAAACCATTTTTTTTTAATTTTATTAATGGCTTCTATCCAAAAATTGTGATGTTGTGAATTTTATTACTACTACTACTAGCTTGCTACATATCTATTTATCTATGGATGGTTGCTACGATTAACTATAGTGCGCGCAAGATAACTCTGCGCGCGGCCAAAATTGGAACTAATCGTGTGCCGCCATCTTACTGTTTATGGCAAGTGTCTAAACAGAGTGGTAGGTGTCCTGTTTTTATTCTTTTTTGCAGTAATTAATCGTTATCATTATGCCGAAAGTGATTAAAAGTGCTGGCAGGGATGTTATTTTGAAGGTCAAACGTGCTTGTGAAGAAGAACGAGACAATAACGGGCCTATAGTACCGTTTTCAAAGTTAGAGCCCGCGTTGCATATTTAACAGGTAATTTTAGGGATGCCATTACAATAAAATTCCAATTTTCTATTTGTTCCTTTTAATTTCCTCGTGTCATTAATATCATGTATTTATAATGCATTGTTTTTATTTTGTTTTAGGTGTTTCTGAACGCACCGTCACCCAGATAAGTCAAGAGGGTAATATAGCAGAAGCTTCATCTTCAAAATTGTGACGCTGGAAAAACTAGGAACCGAAGGAAAAAATTTATGATTTAGACGATTTCGATATGTGCGCTATAAGGCATTTAATTCAATCATTTTACGTCGTGAAGAAGGAGATTCTACCATAAATAAACTTTGGTTGGAATTGAAAACTGATATTGGTTTTAAATATGGCAGAACATCGTTGAGGAGTATTTTAAAGACTATGGGCTACAAATACAAAAGGTGCCAGTCTAAACGAAAAGTATTGGTAGAACGCAGTGATATTGCAGCTTGAGAGCAAAATATATTCTGAGGTTGCGCAAGAATCGTCAGGAAGAAAATCGACCGGTAATTTATGTTGACGAAACGTATATACATGCTTCATACCACCTTCAAAATGTTGGCAATCGAAGGAACAGCCTGGTATTCTTGCTTCTGATAGCGTCGTGCAAGATGGATAATAGCCCATGGTGGAGGTAAAACTGGGTTTGTTGAAAACGGACTGCTGCTGTTCAGGTCTAACTCCAAATCGAGTGACTATCATGACGATATGAATTCAGCTAACTTCATGCGGTGGATGAAAGAAAAATTGTGCCGAATCTTCCAACGAATTGCATTGTAGTGATGGATAGTGCGTCATACCACTGCACAGATCAACAAGGCGCCTACAATTGGCAATACAAAAGCAGAGCTCCAAGGATGGCTTACGAGAAATGGTATTACATTTGAAGACTGTTGGACGAAAGCAATTATACGAATTAATTAAAAATACAAAGGAGACCCACAGTACGAAATAGATCAAATGCTAAATGAATATGGACATGAGGTTCTCCGTTTGCCGCCTTACCACTGCGATTTAAACCTATAGAAAAATTTGAGCAATAGTAAAGAGACGCATTGCAGAGAAAATATCACTCAAGCTCCTAGCGAAATAGCTGCTATTACTGAGGCGGCGTTTAGAACAGTAACGACAGAAGAATGGTTCAACGTATGCCAACATGTAGAAAAATAGAAGATAAATATTTCCAATCAGATAGGCTGATGGATATGGAAATGGATGAATTTGTAATTAATGTTACAGGTGACACATCAGAGTCATCTGATGAAGACTCTAGCATGGATTCTGATGAAGATATGAATGGAAGGCGTTGATCCACTGCGGGACCATTGTTACACCAAATTTATAATAATAATAGGTATTCAATAAAAGATTTACAAGTTTCCTTGGACTTTTATTTCGTTCTTTATAATAAATATTATAATGCTATTTCAGTTGTTTCAAAATACCTTTTGGAAAAATTTATTATAGACAAAATATCAGTAGTCATTAATCTTAGTATTAGTCCTTTTATACACGCATATAATAGGTACCTGTAATTGTGTAAAAAATTGTAGTGGCGTAGTTAAACTTGTGTAGTGAGGCATCAAACTTATGAAAGTTAGAATCAAGAAATATATTTATTACGCGGATCTTAAACAATAAATATGGGGTTTAAAAAATTATTAGGTCTTTGTAAGTTTAGGCTGAACATTACAGTTTTTTTAATTGAGATTTGGTAATCAATTAGGTAAGTTATGTAATTTGATATAATTATACAATTCCAGTAATAAGATTAAACGAAGGAAAAAATATTAGTTAAGCTGGCAACATTAAGCACGCCATCAGTCGCGCGCAGAGTTATCTTGCGCGCACTCTAATAACGACGAATAACCAATTCCAATTACAGCAGGCAAAAGTCATAGATCATACAGCCTATTCAAATTTGTTCACAAAATTCTGCAGATAAGGAATTCTATCAACTAGAAATTCATTATTCCTTATGGTGATTATATAACTACAATATGTACAATAAAACGTATTTTATGATTTTTATCTGTGTTTAACAATTCAAGAATAATTCTTATCCAACTGGTATTCAATAAAAAAATACAATATTAAAATACTATTATTAAAAACTAAAAATAAAATTTCAATTATCATATAATTCTATGATAGTTGATCTATATTGTTAATTGCAATTTTAAGTGCTGATTTACCACGTGCTCGGCGGTGAAGGAAAACATCGTGAGGAAACCTGCATGTCTGAGAAATAAGAAAAAATTATATATTTCGAAGACATGTGAAGTTCACCAACACGTATTGGGGCAGCGCGGCGGACATTTCCATGCCCTAAAAACCCTCTCAGAAATGAGAGGAGGCCTGTGCCCAGCAGCGGGACGTATATAGGCTGTAACTTTAACTAACTTTTATACAATTCTATGAACCCGAAATTGCGGCTTGATTGAATGAGTTAATTTCAACGAATCTAGCGCCTTTTGTATCGCTTTTAGCATTGGTAGAATTGGAATCATAGCTTTTGCCACAGATGGCGCTGTTGCCACGTTTAATATCGACTTCGTAGTTATAAATTAATTAATAATGTGTAAATCCCATTTAAGTGCATGAATCCATTTGTGATAAGAAGAACTGTGTTAGACTAAGTGCTGTCAGTGTTATTAATAAAAAGTAACAAGAAGTCATTAAGTTATATTGGATTAATTGTGATGAACTTAATTCTGCGGTGAATTATCTATTTACAGTGTCATTCTATAAACAGAAATTGAGTTTTTATATTATTACGCATACAGAACCGAAATACATGCTCATCAAGCTTGGTGAGTGAAAATTAGACAATATATTCAGTAAATATCATTAATCGTGGACGTTACTTTTTTAAACTTGACAATTTACGATACAAACAAGATCAGCTGACGTTCAAGTATCATCTAATCGTTACTAGATGTCATCACCCTCCATACATGAGGTCATGGCATATAACTCCATCTACGAATGTTATTGAGAACCACACGTGAAAATCGATTGCAGATGTCTAAATAGCAACATTGTAATAGTTCCACAATTCACCACTACGAACAAAATTTGAAAACATTTGCTTTATTGTACATAGCTCAGTAACGCCATCTACAGAAATATTAACCAATTAACTAGAAAAATAAACTATAATAACAGCATGTCTTCTTCTAAAGCGAGTACAAAATCTGCTAACGGCAGCCATAAGATGTCAGCACCAGTATGTTGTTTTAAATGCAAAAAGTATGTTGACATAAAAAATACACTTTTATGTTCAGGATGCGAAAAAAGATATGAGTTTGACTGTGCTGGCTATTCCGAGAAACTTTACATCTAAGGAACCAAGAGGCGAAAACAAAATGGAAATGTAAACTTTGCATTAAAAATTATAATAAAAATATTTGACATTATCTAATAGCGAAACTTCCAACGTTACTACGCGAAAAAAGTCACTCAAAGATTTGTCACCTACACAACGTATACTGAGGTTTTACAATCTACACTCAAAATACTTCTTCCTCTCAGACTTTGGACTCACATACTCATTGAGAACGAGTTATCCGATGAATCCTATTCTCCTAAGCATATTATCAAGAAGTGTAGACGGTACTATAACCGAAACAATAACAATCCAAGAGTTAAAAGAAACAATATCTAAACTTACTCTTGAACTCAATAGTACACAAAACAATTAGAAAACACAATACTAGAAAATAATGCTCTCAACAGACAAATTAATAAATTACTTCAGAAATAAAATATTACGGTCATTGTGCTACACACCATTAGAAGATATAAGGTTTGCAACAGTGCGAAAAAAGAAAATTACGCGTTGTTACAACGGGAATTCCATGCCTTCAACACCAAAGGGAATATCAAACGACGGTAGTAATATTGCATATGTATTCTACAACAAAAAATTACTGACTTGCAGCAGCAATTGGAAAAAGCAAACAAGGACATCTCTAAACTCACTAACCAAATTTGTATTCTGACACAAAACTACAGACACCAAACCATTAAACCTTTCTAATTTTAAGACATTTATAAATTTCGACACAAAACAAATATGCCAACCTGAATAATTATTTGTGGCACTCAGCAATGCGTAGGTCTAGCATCTTCGATTCTACATTCAAGAGAAACAACAAAATATGAAAAATACAAAGTTTTTGCGGAAACCAAACCTAACGCACTTAGCACGGAGATAACTAAGACATGCCTAAATATGACGCTATCAAGAAATGATAAATTGGTTTTATATATGGGTGAAAAAGATAACAATGTAAAAGTTATATTATTTCACTTAAAAAAAATATTAGAAAAATTTAACAAAAATAATATAATTGTATTAAATGTTTTAAAAAATTATAATGTTAATGTTAATCGATTAAATAAAATTATCAAAAATATATGTAATGAATATAAAACTGTCATTTTGTGAATTGTAATTACTGTACAAAATTGACATTTGTAAAAAATCAATTACCTTATTGACTGTAGTGACTATGAAAATAAATACTTAAATATTTGTGAACTTAAGAAAATAGATATTAATAAACCAAGCAAAGATAGATCAGAAGTTAAATCTAACCACTACAAAAGAGGCACAATCCCATTTTATTTTAAACGCAGTAACAATTTAGTGACACAAATCATTACAAACTCTATTTCGCCTGTCACAAAGATACTACACCAAAAAGGTACTATACCTATTACTTTCCCACAGTAAAAAAGGTAATTTTTTCGAAACAAGGCATCACTGAACTTTAAAATCCTTCATCAAAATATCGCAAGTATTTTGTCAAGAAAGATATTTTGAGCTAACGCTAAAAGAGTTGCAAGAGGTGCATAATGATCCTGACGTTATATGTCTCTCCGAAACATTTTTAAAGAAAGGTGACGATAATTATGTAAAACTTAGTGACTATGAAATAGTAACTTATTATTGTAGGACAAACAAAGAGGCAACTTGCATTTTAGTTCGAAAAGACTTACTATGCAAAAAGTTATCCTTTGCAAAAGTTCAGCAGTACAAAACATATTTGAAGTATGCGGTATCGAAATTACAGCAAATAAATTAATAATAATATGTATATATAGAACACCGCAATCAGATCCTAGCCTTTTTTAAAAATTTGATAACACTCTATAAGCTTAACCACAAAGTATAATACTAAGAAGCGCATGGTTATAGCAGGAGACATAACATAAATACATTAAAAAGGAAAATTCACTGGAGAGTTACAAGAATTGTGTCATAATTACAATTTAAAATCCATATAAACGTTCCTACGCGAAAATTATCTTATAGACACATATTGAGTAACATTCCAAACGCCACTGCAACTATATTACCACTTCATCTCTCGGATCATCACACAGCACAAATGTTAACCTTTCCAGTAAAAATAAGTTAACATCGGCACCATCTTATTACATCTTTAAAGAGATTATAACTTGGACCATATTCAAAATTTAAAGAATGTCTACAAAACTTATCGTGGTATGAAATTTATATGGAATCTGACTTGAATAAGGCTTTTAACGTTTTCACGAATTGATATGTCTTTTACAATCTATGTTTTAAAAATAAAACTAAAATTAAACAATAGTCACGCAAGGAAAAATAAATGGATAAGTCAAGGATTAAAAAAGTTCTCGAACTAAACGGGTTCTTCGATACACATACTATAAGCAAAAAGTACACGTAATAAAATTACCTACATAAGTATTCTAATATTTTAAAGAAATGTATTTATAAATCCAAACAAATTGATAATATTAAATATATAAATAATAGTAATAACAAATGCAAGGCAGCATGGAGAATTATTAAAAATGAAGTTCATAATCTGAAAGTTAAGGATAATATAGACACCATTAAAATTGGAAATAACGTATTATCAAATCCCATAGAAATAGCTACTGCTTTTAATGATTATTTTATAGATACGGCCACAAATCACACCTCTACAAAAAAATTAAATGTAAAATACGATTTAAGTAGAAATTCAAAAGTGAATTCGATGTACCTAAAACCTATGACAGAAAGTGAAGTAAAAATGGAAATATTATCATTAAACAATACAAGCTCAGACGGATATGACGAAATTAACACGAAAATTTTAAAATCATGCGTTGATAATGTATCCAAAATTTTGACTTATCTTATTAATTTATCATTCTCATCAGCCAAATTCAGAAGCACTAAAGTTGTCAATAATAAAACCTTTATTTAAAAAAGGAAGAAAGGATGATATTCAAAATTATCGTCCAATCACCTTGATACCTATTCTGGCCAAAGTTTTTGAAAAATGTATGTATAAAAGAATAGTTGATTACTGTGATAAATACCAGATAATTAAAAGCGAACAATACGGGTTTCAAAACACAAATCGACCTCACTTGCCATGTTTTCATTAGTAAAAACAATACTTAGTTACATAAACAATAGACAATTGACAACAGGATTATTCTTTGACCTCTCAAGGCCTTTGATTTCGTTTCACATGATATATTATTGCAAAATTAGAGACAGCTGGGATCAGAGGACTAGTACTTCAGTGGTTATCGTCATATTTAAATGGCAGACAACAATGTGTTATCATTGATAAAATAGATAAAACAATAACTTGACATCTTATTCATCTGGATATAAATATAATAATTTCGGCGTTCCGCAAGGAAGTATATTAGGACCGATTCTTTTTCTATTATATATTAATGACATTGTTGACATTACGAATCATAAATTTATTCTGTACGCTGATGACATTTCAATTATTGTGACATGTAATAAAAATAAAATACAATTAGAAATCAGAAGATGACATTAATAATACAATTGACACACTAATAGAATGGCTTGACATAAATAATTTGAAAATTAATCTAGATAAATCCCATTATATACAATTTAATAAATTTATCAATTCCAATCATAATATGAAATTTAATATACTAAAACTAAAAGAAGCTACATGTACAAAATTTCTGGGAATAACATTAGATGAAGATATAAACTGGAAAGAACAAATAGATAACGTATGCAGTAGAATTAATAAATTTGTATATGCTTAAACATGTCAAAAATTACACAATATTAAAACGGCAATTGCACACCACGCATACGTGAGTCTATTCTACGCTATGGACTTATAATATGGGGTAATGGTACTGACCGTAATAGAGCATTTGTTGCCCAAAAAAATGTATTCGTGCAATATGCGGGATATCGCCAGGGGAATCCTGTAAACCGCTATTTAAAAGACTTGGTATATTACCCTCCGTCACTATACATTTATGAAGTTGGCTTGTTTGTTTTAAAATAAGTCATTATTTGTTAAAGCAAGTGATATATATCCTCGAAACCGACGTGACCCAGACAAACTTGTCCTAGATGTTATTCCTAGGCTCGTTAAATATAACAAAAGCTGCCTAAAATGTGTGTAAAAATATATAATAAAAATAAAGAATTTAAACTATTAAGCGAAAGACTATATAAGAAACATTTGTATGATTAAAAAAATTGAATGTTTATGACTTAAAAGATTTCTTTTGAGATAAATTTTCTGAATTTAAATAATTATTAATATTGTCTAAACATTTTAAAATTATAATTTGCATGCTATTATTAGCGAAACACGACTGCACTATATATATTGTAACATCTTTTTATACCGTGATTCTTGCAAATAAAGATTTATGATTATGATTTATGATTTTAGCGCCGAATGGGTTTTTGAACTGGCAGCACTATTGATATCAATAACCATTCTTATTAAATCATTCCAATCTTCTAATTATTTCAATTGGCAACCTCTGCTCTCTATGTTAATCATAGACTTAGGATATTAATAGACGGCCATAGCATAGTTTAAACCCCCCCTACCCCAGCCTACGAATTTGAAGTATATATATTTTAAAAAATACTGACAGACGTATTTCAAATAGCACATCTAAAAAATATTAATTATTTAAACTGCACCCATGTAGTTTAGAAATAAAAAATAGTTAAAAATCGCTCACCTTATAACGTCGATATTACTTCAAATAATTATAATTGGTACTTTTGCAATATAAAAACTACCTTGATAATAATTAATCAAGACAGTTTTATTTTCACACCGTCGTTAAATGCCAAAATGCAATGATAAGCACAAAGGTTAATAAAACCAAATTTGTTAAGTGTCGATTGTACTAGCCTACAATTTGGAGTATGTATAAAATAAAAATACTGACAGACGTATTCTAAAGCACATCTCAAAAATAATTATTATTTAAATTGCACCTATATAATTTATAAATAAAAAAATAGGTAAATATTGTTCACCTTATAATGTCGATATAACTTTAAATAATTAGAATTGGGTACTTTATACAGCATAAAAAGACTGCACCCTGCTTGAATATAACTGTAGCATTGTTAAAAACGCATCAAATGCAATATTAAGTGCAAAAAGTTAATAAAATCATATAAGAGTAAAATAGTACACGCATACATCGCTGCGCTATGTTTGGGTATACATAGAGCAGCGATGTGTGCATGGGCTCTCACCTACGAGTTCACCGATTTTTTGTTCACCGACACTTCAGTTTTATTTATTTGTATAGATATAGGTGCAGTTTAAATAATTAATATTTTTGAGACTTTTATTTCTAAAATACGTCTGTCAGATTTTTTTTATATATACTCCAAATTCGTAGTCTGGGGTAGGGGGGTAATTAAATGTCATGTCTTGATGTTGGCAAAGTAGCTTAGCACCGTTGCATACATTTACTTTTACTAAGGAAGCCCCGCCTATTAAACCTAGTGATTAAACACTCTTTTTCGACAATTAACAAATTTGATTTTATTATCTTCTTGCACTTATAATATTGCAATTTAAGCATTTTTAACGATAGTAGAATTATATTCAAACAGGGTGCAGTTTGTTCATATTGCAAAATTACCCATTTCTCATTATTTAAAGTTATATCGATGTTATGAGTTGAGCAATATTTACCTATTTTTTATTTATAAACTACATAGGTGCAATTTAAATAATTTATATTTTTAAGATGTGCTATTTAAAATAAATCTGTCAGTATTTTTTATTTTGTGTATATATACTCCAAATTCGTAGGATGGCGTAGGGCGGGTGCATTTGACACTTAGCAAATTTGGTTTTATTAACTTTTTGTGCGTATTATTGCACTTTATGCATTTTTAACGATGGTGCAATTATATTCAATCAAAGTGCAGTTTTTTTATATCGCAAAAAGTACCCAATTCTAATTACTTGAAGTGATATCGACGTTATAAAGTGAGTGATCTTTAACTATTTTTTATTTCTAAATTACATGGGTGCAGTTTAAATAATCAATATATTTGAGATGTGCTGTTTGAAATACGTCTGTCAGTATTTTTTTAAATACATTTACTCCTAATTCGTAGGCTGGGGTAGGGGGGGTATAGTTTAAAGACCTTAAAGTTTGGAAACGAATGTACATTGTGCCATAGACTTAGAATATACTGGCGTATATACCAACATAGTGTGCAAGGGAGAAGAAAATTCCTTATGGCAAAAATGCAAGAGAGAAAAGGATACCAAATCTCATGACTCTGTAACCTATTTTTAATGACAGGTCGGCACAAGTCGGCACGCAAGAAATAGCTCCTAGATATTTTGTAATTTTTTAGAGTGTAATAGTCGTTATTTTTAGTAAGTAACATTTTTCCAAAATGGTTACTTGTTCCGTGAGTGACTGTGGGGTAAATAACAGAAATAATCCTGATAATTGCATATCGCACAGTTCTCAAGACGTCGTCAATGTTATAACGCGTTTATTTTTGGTTAAAATTTATGTTATATACTGTTTAAAATATAGAATGTTTTCAATTATTTTGTTAATTTTGATATTTTGCAAAGAAAAAAGTTACGTTGTTGATAATTTGCATGAATTTGGTAAATACATTTTTATACAAAATATTTTACATGTACGCTAGGGATTGACTCAACTATATCAAAATTAATGTCGATATTTATCTTGCATATTTATAATGAATCGATAGACTTGCCCACACAACAAGAAAGTAAATCCTCGGTTTGCGTTCTAAAATGTAATTTTATTTTGCCTTTTGTCAAACACATTCCCTTCGGATTCTATAATTATAAAAATAGTTAAGGTTAATTGGACGGGTTGGTTGGAATCCAAAGAAGAACTCAACAATTTTCAGCAAACATTTTCTTGAGAATTATAATAGAAAAAGTAGAATAAAAACAATTTTATTAAAAGGAGTCATTTCTACATTATTTGTACCAGTAAGTATAATATTGTTATAATAAGACTTCAAATATTTAACTTTCAAAACTTTAGATGAAAATAGAAACAGATTATTATACACAACTGTAGTACATTAAAGATAAAAAAATCTTGAGATTATCCTCTTTAAGCAATTATGAACCCAACTAATTATCTATTTATCAACCAAAATAAATGTACAACCTTACTTAACCAACCGCACAGCCTCGCGGTCACACTAGTACAATATTCATAGCATCACGCTATTTTTCCCAAGGGATTGAGTGGAGCTCCGGATTATATTCCCAAGTCACAATGATAAACTTTTAGCGTAGTTAGGTATAGATATTTAGTAATGCTCCTGAAGCGCCACTAGACGACCGCGCATGAGACGCGATTGTATAAATTCCATAGTATTTGTTACTCACAACGCTCGATGCCCGATTCATGCTTGATGGCTGACGACATTCTGCCGAGGGCTTAAATAGCGTGATTCATCGCCTACAGCGTTAGTCGTAGAGAAGAGGAACTCGTGGTTAAGTAATAGCTGCGCGGATCGATATATCTGCGATATTAAGTTGCACTTGCCGCGGTCAGTCCATGAATGAGTGACCATTTTCTTAACATATCGTGATTGAGAGAATAGAGCGTGCATCTAAATCCTCAGACACTTGGTGCACTTTACTCTGTTAAGATCATTATGTTTTTAAAATTCATGCGGCTAAAATGATAATAAGTTTATTATTACTTACTACTTTTTAGGGACAGATGAAAGAATATAAACTTGAAGCATGATGAAGCCTCATAAACATATTGGCCTTTAAACAGAGCAATCTTTTTTTTTTATAGGATAAGGGTGACAAACGAGCACACACTCCATCTGATGGTAAGTGGTTGCTGTGGCCCATAGACAGCTATATCTATCTTCGATTACGAATCAAAATTCAGGTGCGTTGTCACCCGTGAGGACTAAGATGGAATGCCTCGTTTCCAGTAAAAAGGGTCTCCGGTTCTCTACACTCACCATACGAAACACAACGGCATTAAGCTGCTATTTCACGCTGGTATTCTGTGAGAGCGTGGTCCTTCCCCGGTCGTGCCGACCCATTCTTGCTACAACTATATAATTAATATAGCTGCAGCATGGCTCTACCACGTATAAAATCACCACGTATAAATCTTATTTAACTGATTCCTATAAGTTTCCTTACTTAAATTATTAAGTTTACATTCATATTAAGTCGCATGTTAAAATAAACTTCTATAATGTATTTAATTATTAATTATTAAATGTTTGTAATTATCAAAAGTAATACTTGTATGAAAAATAAAGCAGTCATTATGTACTCCGTGTCTCCGTTTTTAATTTCCCTATCAAAACATTTTATTAATTATATAAAATATAAATAGGTATATACTTAGTTACTACCTATTTATATTAACAATATGTTAGAAAAGAAATTACGGGGAAACTGTCCATGGCAGTAAATATTTTTTTCAAAAGATCATAGCTCGAAAGTACAACTTTCAGATCTGATTCTTGGGGAGTTTTTTTAAGTTTATCGGTAGAGTCACCTAGGATTTTATACATTTGAATTAAAATCCAAATAAAGGCAGCTAGATTCAGCTTATTTCCAGGAACATGTTATACGAATATTTTTTAATTATTTTAGAACTATCGTGGTAAAAATTCAGTTAATTTTTGAAGTTATTCAATTTTGTGGACAAAACAAATTTTTTTAAATCTTTTTACCGCTTCCTTAACAATCATTTTTCGATAGTCCTTGTAAGTAAAATGTACATCACTAGCTAACGCACAAATCAAAATTAGTCACGCGTTTTCGGGCTGTCAGGTCGTCTATACGCCATTATATTCTAAGTCTATGACTTGTGCAGAGCAACGGTGGGGGTACAGCGGGGCAGGGGGTGGGCTGACCTTGTGCTATCGCACTTCATTGAGACTGATAGGCAATAGATGCGGTTGGCGCGAGTGTGTTTTATAGTACTTATTTACCTAATTTTAAGTGCCGTTTTCGAAAAATATAATATCTATAATGGTGAATTACTGTTATAGTTATATGAGTTACTAAAAGTAAGTAATATTTAATTCAAATTTAATTCAAATGATGGCAATGCTTAGGTTTCCCTCATTTTTTTGTTGATAAAAGTGTTTATCCGAATGCGAATACGTTACAATCGAGAACTGAAAACATCTATAAAAAGAAAGTGTCACGAAAATATTTGGTAGTGCAACACTTCTAAATGTGTTTTTTCTTGTAGTAATTAAAAATGATCTTGTTCAATAAACGTTTTTAACTTATAAGTGTGTACATAATGTTAATAAATGATAATAAGTATTATAATATCCAAAATCATTTTATCTCCAATTTCGTGACAACCAGCCAGTGCTGCTGGTGCTGGCTGCGTGAAAACCTACGCGGGTGGCGGCATCACCGGACATCAAAGACGTTTCACAACTATAAGGTCTTAAAACTGTGGCAATAATGTGCAAGGGAGAAGAAAATTCCTTATGGAAATATAGTAAAATATAAAAGGATAGCAAATATCATGACTTTGTAACCGATTTTGAATGAAACGTCAGGGACACAAGTCGGCACGCAAGAAATAAGCTCCTAGATATTTTGTAATTTTTTACAGTATAATAGTGGTTATTTTTAGTAAGTAATTGTTTTCCAAAATGGTCACTTGTTCTGTGAGTGACTGTGGTGTCAATAATAGAAATAATCCTGATAATTGTACATTTCACAGGTAAATTCTCAAGACGTCACTGTTATTACGCGTCTATTATTGGTTAAAATTTATGTTATACTGTATAGCCGTGGAAGGAAAAGGGGAGATCTCCCGCCGGGCACGGTGTTCTGCCCGGGGAGCGGCCAACGCTCCGAGTGGTAGTTTTTTACCACTCGGAACTTTGATAGCGCGATTTAGGGATTGATGTATTTTCACTTATGGCGCAACGACAGCGCCGCCACAACTGTTTAAAATATAGAATATTTTCAATTATTTTGTTTATTTTGATATTTTGCAAAGAAAAAAGTCACGTTGGTTATAATTTGCATGATTTTGGTAAATACATTTTTAAACAAAATATTTTACATGTACGCTAGGGATTGACTCAACTACATCAAAATTTATGTCGATATTGATCTTGAAAGTTTTTGAATCGTTTGACTTGCCCACGTAACAAGAAGAGGAATAAAATAAAAGATCGGTTTGCGTTTTAAAAACTAATTTTATTTTACCGTTTGTCTAACAGATTCCGTCCGGATTCTATAATTAGAAAAAGGTTAATTGGGCGGGTTGGTTGGAATTCAAAGAAGAACTCAACAATTTGCAGCAAACAGTTTCTTGAGAAGTAAAAAGAAAAAGTAGAATAAAAACAATTTTATTTAAAAGAGCAATTCCTACATTTTTTGTACCAGTAAGTACAAGGTGTTATATAAGTCGTTAGAAATGTAAATTTCGATAAAATACAAAAGGCGCGCATGAGTGGCGCGCGCGGTGCGGGGAGTACCGATGGTTTCTGGGAATTCAGTCGCCATGGGTGTTTCACCGGTGCGGACCGTGCATTTTGTGTGCGCAGTTTTATCGAAACAATGATTCGGCTACCATTGCGCGGCGTAAATTTCGAGAATATCAGAATTTACGCAACTTTAAAGACATTCAAGTGTTCAAACGATTAAGAACTGGGTTATTAAGTTCGAAGAGTGGTTCAACGTTGAATAAACAACGGTCAGGTCGACCAAGGACATCACGGACGGAAGAAAACATCGATGTAGTGAAACACTCAATTCGTGAAAATCCTACCCAGTCTACTCGTAAGCGTTCCAGTGCATTAAACCTACCCAGAACATCGTTACAGCGAATTTTAAAGAAAGATTTACATCTTCACCTTACAAGATTCAGATAGTACAGGAATTAAAAGATACTGACACTATCCACAGACTAAATTTCGCAAATGAAATGTTGAACCGCTTTACTTCGTTTAATAACGTGTTATTCTCTGATGAGCTCACTTTTACATCAACAGCCATGTCAATAAGCAAAATTGTCGCTACTGGAGTTGCAAAATCAAATCGCAAACATCAAAAGCCCTTACATAGCCCTAAAGTGACAGTTTGGGCGGCTATGTCAGCGCATGGCATTATAGGCCCTTACTTTTTGAGGACGGCAGAGGCCGCGCGCTTACTGTTACTTCACAACGGTATGTAGCTATGATCCAGGACTTTTACACCAGAGTTGCAGAATTTTCCAGGCTTCAATACGCGGACCTGGTTTCAACAAGATGGAGCAACTGCCCATACCTCTAACGTCGCTATGCCGGTCGTCCGTCAACTTTTCCTAATAAAGTGATCTCTCGAAGAGAGATATTCTTGCCACCACGTAGTCCAGATCTGACCCCAATGGACTTTTTCTTATGGGGTTATCTTAAGACTAAAGTGTACGAAACCAACCGCGGTCAATTGACGTCCTGAAAATATCCAAGAAATGGCAAACATTACAGAGCTTACTTGCCGCGCAGTGATGGATAATTTAAACATCGCTTACAGGGTGCCGCGATCGTAACGGATTACATTTAGATGATGTAATTTTCAAAAATAATTCCCATTTTATAAGGATTATGAAAAATAAAACCTTTTTCATAATGTCATTAGTTTTTAAATTATTTTTACATTTCAAAGGACTTATGGACCACCCTTTATAATATTGTTACAGTAACACTGCAAAAATTAACTTTAAAAGCTAGATAAAATAGATTAAAAATACAAAATCTTGAGATTATCCTATTTAAGCCATTATGAACCCAACTAAGTATCTATTTATCCCCGAAAATTGTATAACGTTACTTAACCATCTGCACCACACGGTCACACTAGTACATTAATAATATAAATATAAATTCCATAGTATTTGTTACTCACAATCACAACGCTCGATGGCCGATGCCGACGACAGTGTGCCGAGGGCTTGATAGCGTGGTTCATCACCTACAGTGTTAGTCGTAGAGAAGAGGAAATCGTGGTTAAGTAATAGATCTGCGAGATTAAGCTGCACTTGCCACGGTCAGTCCGGTCGGTCACCCATCCATGGGTGATCGTTTTATTAACATACTGAGATTGAGAGAATAGAGAGTGCATATTATCCTCAGACACTTGGTGCACTTTAATATCTCCTGCGTATTTGGCCAGTCTCTGTTAAGATAATTATGTCTTAAAATTCATGCATATAAAATGATAATAAGTTTATTATTACTTTATATTTTTCAGGGGCAGATGAAAGAGAGAGTAGTTTCATAAACATATTGGCCTTTAAACAGAGCAATCTTATTTAATTGATTCCTACAAGTTTCCTTACATAAATTATTAAGTTTACATTCATATTTAAGTCGAGTGTTAAAATTAACTTTTAAAATGTTTTAATTATTAATTATTAAATGTTTGTAAGTATTAATAGTAATATTTACATGAAAAATAAAGTAGCCATTATGTACTTCGTGGTTCCGTTTTTTATTTCACCAGAAAAATATTTTATAAAATATAAATAGGTATTTAGTTAATTAAGTATCTACCTATTTAAATTTGATGGACATTATGTTAAAAATAAATTCCGGGGAAACTGTCCATGGCAGTAAATATTTTTTCTAAAGATCATAGCTCGAAAATACAACTGACCGATTTGATTTTTGGGGAAATTCATCATTTTTCGACAGTCCTTGTAAATAAAATGCACATCACTAGCTAACGCACACAATGAAAAGTCAAATTTTGCCACGCGTTTTCGGGCTGTCAGGTCGTCTATACGCCAGTATATACCATAGACCATAGAGATATACCTATGGAGGCGGCATATTCTACTATAGAAATAATAGTTATACAAATATCTATAATATCGACACACACTTGTCAAAAACAGTTTTGTCTCTTTTTAACAAAGCAGTAGCTGCAATAGAAAAGAGAGACAACTACACTTTGTCAAGTGCTTATTTTCGTAACACTTTCGTGTGACGTCATTAGCTCATCCATGCGTGACTGCGCCGCCATGTTAAGCGCCAAGTTTTGTGGTAGATCTGCTGTCAAACTGTCAAAAAGCAGTGGCAAAGTGTTGTACTAGAAATTATTTTAATAGATTAATTTTGTTCAGAAATGAATAAATAATATTAATAGTTTATAATTCCCGGATATCATGTTTCATGATCATGCCAGATTTTCGAATTTCAAATAAACAAAATTAATGTACCTACCTGTGAAAATAATATTTTTCATTTAAAATCTGAATATATATATTATTTTATATTAAAAATACTATAATATGGGATTATAATATGGGATCAGGGATCTCCATCCCAGTAATATTGTACAGTAAACAAATTTGGTATACAAGCAAAAAATCTTCTCTAGAATCTTCCCACTACTCTGTCAATATTTATTTTTATTTTGTGCGTTATAACTTTTAACTTTGTTCACAATTATATAAATGATGTAAAACTTGAGTAAGTACTTAGCACTCAGAACATTGTTTAAAACAAGTTGCAAGTTAGCTGCCTGCATACTTAACTCTTTGTTTGACTGTACCTAATACAGAAATCTGTAGCAGATTGCACTGCGTAAGTGTACATATGCGGTGAAGCCTGGTGAAGCAGCTCAATCGAAACAAGGGATAGCAATTCAAATCTAATTTGACAACCCAACAATAGCCATTGCTTCATGTGATTGAAAAAATTCGTTTGCTCGACAACAAAAACAACGCAATGGATATTGTTAAACTGTCAAATTGGTATGGTGTGTTACAATTAGGCTACAGTTTAATTTCTATCTACACAAAAGCCATAAAACTGCCAGACACATTATTTATTCCTCAGATAAGTTATTTGACGATTGAAAATATAGCCCTGTACCTATATAAATACCTACGGAATAAAATAAATAAAGCAACAAATTCAATTATATGAAATGAGAACAAATTCATATTAGTAAAAATATCGATATCAGCTGCCCGTATTGCTGAGTTACAACCCTATAAAAGGCGGCCATTTTATGCGCCAGTGTATTGTAGGTAGTCACGCTAATTCTGTAGGTATGCCCAGTCCATATACTTCTAAGTCAGTGCCATAGACTTAGAATATACTAGCGTATAGACCACCTGACAGCCCGAAAACGCGTGACCAATTTTGAATTGTCATTGTCTGCGTTAGCTAGTGATGTATATTTTACTTAAAAGGACTATCGAAAATGATTGTTAAGGAAGCGGTAAAAAGATTATAAAAAATTGTTTAGTGCATGAAGTTGAATAACTTCAAAAATTAACTGAATTTTACCATGATAGTTCTAAAATAACTAAAAAATATTCATATAACATGTTCCTGGGAATAAGCTGAACCTACCTGCCTTTTGTTGGATTTTAATTCAAATGTATAAAATCCCAGGTGACTTTACCGAAAAACCTAAAAAAACTCCCCAATAATCAGATCAGAATGTTGTATTTTCGAGCTATGATCTTTGGAGAAAAATATTTACTGCCGTGGGCAGTTTCCCCAGAATTTGTTTTTTAACATATTGTTAATATAAATAGGTAGATACTTAACTAAGTATATACCTATTTATATTTTATATATTTTATAAAATGTTTTGATGGGGAAACAAAAACGGGGACACGCAGTACAACATAATGGCTGCTTTATTTTTCATATAAGTATTACTTGTGATAATTACAAACATTTAATAATTAATAATTAAATACATTATGGAAGTTTATTTTAACATTCGACTTAAGTATGAATGTAAACTTAATAATTTAAGGAAGGAAACTTGTAGGAATCAGTTAAATAAGATTGCTCTGTTTAAAGGCCAATATGTTTATGAAGCTTCATTATGCTTCATGTTTATATTCTTTCATTTGTCCCTGAAAAGTATAAAGTAATAATAAACTTATTATCATTTTAGCTGCATGAATTTTAAAAACATAATGATCTTAACACAGTAAAGTGCACTAAGTGTCTGAGGATACAGATGCACTCTCTATTCTCTCAATCTCGGTATGTTAAGAAAATGGTCACTCATTCATGGACTGACCGCGGCAAGTGCAACTTAATTTCGCAGATCTATTGATCTGCGCAGCTATTACTTAACCACGAGTTCTTCTTCTCTACGAATAACGCTGTAGGGGATAAACTACGCTATTTAAGCCCTCGCGACAATGTCGTCGGCCATCAAGCATGAATCGGGCATTGACCGTTGTGAGTATCAAATACTATGGAATTTGTACTATCACGTCTCATGCGCGGTCGTCTAGTAGCGCTTGAGGTAAATATCTATACCTAACTACGCTAAAAGTTTTATCGTTATGATTTGGGAATATAATCCGAAGTTCCAGCTCCGCTCAACCTTGGGAAAATAGCATGATGCTATGAATATTGTACTAGTGTGACCGTGAGGCTGTGTGGTTGGTTAAGCTAGGTTATACATTTATTTTGGTTGATAAATAGATACTTAGTTGGGTTCATAATGGCTTAAAGAGGATAATCTCAAGATTTTTTTGTCTTTAATGTACTACAGTTTTATAATGTATGAAAATCTGTCTCTATATTTATCTAAAGTTTTGAAAGTTATATTTTTGAAGTCTTATTATAAGAATATTTTACTTACTGGTACAAATAATGTAAAAATGACTCCTTTTAATAAAATTGTTTTTATTCTACTTTTTCTTTTATACTTCTCAAGAAAATGTTTGCTGAAAATTGTTGAGTTCTTCTTTGCATTCCAACCAACCCGTCCAATGAACCTTAACCACTTTTTCTAATTATAGAATCTGGAGGGAATCTGTTTGAAAAACGTCAAAATAAAATTACATTTTAGAACGCAAACCGAGGATTTATTTTCTTGTTGTGTAGGCAAGTCTATCGATTCATTATAAACATTCAAGATAAATATCGACATTAATTTTGATATAGTTGAGTCAATCCCTAGCGTACATGTAAAATATTTTGTATAAAAATGTATTTACCAAATTCATGCAAATTATCAACAACGTAACTTTTTTCTTTGCAAAATATCAAAATTAACAAAATAATTGAATATATTCTATATTTAAAACAGTATGTAACATAAATTTTAACCAAAAATAAACGCGTCATAACATTGACGATGTCTTGAGAATTTACCTGTGATATGTGAAATTATCAGGATTATTTCTATTATTAACAGCACACTCACGCACGGAACAATTAACCATTTTGGAAAAAAGTTACTTACTAAAATAACCACTATTATACTTTAAAAAATTACAAAATATCTCGGAGCTATTTCACGTGCCGAATTGTGCCGACCTGTCATTCAAAATCGGTTACACAGTCATGAGATTTGGTATCCTTTTCTATCTTGCATTTTTGCTATAAGGATTTTTTTTCTCCCTTGCACACTATGTTGGTCTATACGCTAGTATATCCTAAGTCTATGGTATATACTAAGTCTATGAGCCGAATCATAGAATACTATAATACATACACAATAGAACGGGGGAGTCGGCGATGCTCGTGTAGCCACTAACATGTCAATTCACACCTATAAATGTCAACACGTCTCTTTTAACGTCATATTCATTGCCCAATTTTTGTGTCAAGCGTTGCTGATTGCAATTTAAAAAATGCCGATATATGCGATAATTACGAGTCGGAAAAACAGCCAGATGTGGAATTTGAATACAAGTGGTATATCCTTTCACTAGTAAGTCGAAATTATTTATATTTTGTGAATATTGGAATCAAAAATAAAGTAATATTGATTTGTAAAAACAACAGTATTAGGGATGTAAAAATTACACTGATACCGGTAAACCGGGAAATATTGTCGTTTTTAAAATTGTACTTGGCTTGTCATTATACGAGCTAAAGAGATGCAATCAAATAAGGTAAAAATAGTTATTTAATGACCTACGAATAAATAGTTATAATATTGTTTTATAAAATTGTAACTTTGTTCACTCTATAGGTATCATTGAAAATATTTAATAACGTTTTTAGATTCAATCTTCTGGTTACGTATTATTACTACATACTGCATGTTCACTTCACGCTCAATCACCCAAAAGGGTTGGGTAGACCCATTTTGTGTTAAAAGTAAAAAAAAAATCATAATATTATGTATTTTCTTACTTTTTCTTCCGATTTTGCTCTTCCCTTGTGTTGGCTTACCAATACTGTACTATTTACTACTATTGGTACTTTTTTTAGATAAGATAAGATATATTTTTATTTACATAAACCATTTTTGCAGTTTTCTGGAGATCCGAACATAAAAAATATGGATAAAAGCCACGGAAGGCTTAACTAATATTTTTTTTCAGACTGACTTTTATCAATACATCACAAAAGATATTTGAAGGACAATGCAATTCCACGTAAAGAAATTGTATACATAACATTAGCACCGGTAAGTGTGATCCTGTGAAAAGGATTAATTCAGCATCTGAGAATGTAATGGCTCGAAACAACGAGGCTATAGATTGCAGCACTGGAGAAGAAGAAGATATAAGCTCAAAACGTGATAATCACTCATAGGTTGTTTCTCATAACTGTTTCCTGAGATTATATTTAACCAAATGGAATATCCTAAAAGAAATCATACAGGGTATTTTTGAAACGCTCCCGAAAACGAAGACAGACGACAGTACTAACTATATCTTAGATGATGGGTGAAATATAAAATCGATCCTGATGAAAAAAAAATCATCTTTTCACAACGTTTTATTAGCTTTATTCACGCTCCATCGTGTTAGTATAAATCATCGTGTTAAATAAAACGTTAATTTCATTAAAATAAAACATGAAAATACTTAAACATTAAAGCAGCAATGGAATTTAAAATAAATAAACCATAAAATCAGCTGACTAGGGTCAATATCCGCGTCGAAGCCAAACTCAACGTCACGTAAAAGAACGCTGAGCGATAGTGGAGGGGTGTGTCTGCGCATGGGTACAGTCGCGTTCTAAAGTACTACATGGTACTAGGCTGTTGTTTTATAATATTATAATAGTAATTAATGGTTTTATTGTAGAATCATAATAGGTACTTTACTAGCTACTTAGAACTTTGGAAGAGGTTGAAATTCAAAATGGATAATGTTTGTTGAGCATTATTTTTATTTCTATCGTAAAATAAAGTAGTTTGTAACAAGAAAACTTAAGCTAAGGGTGACACGCTGTCCATTATACCATTGGAACATGGAACATGGAAGCCAAATGTCGATGGTGTATTGGTGTTACTGGATGCTACTTCATCATCACTCATCAGAATCATCATCATCAATGCGAATGATAAATGTTTCCGTCATCAGGTTGACCACATGGTAATTTTTCGGTATTCTTCCTCAATACATTTAACTTTACTGCAATTTTCCCCATTCACCTTCTATTTACCTTTTCGTTCACTAGTTCAGTCATAAAACAATAGATATAAATAATTTTTCTTTCCTTCCTTTTTAAAACCATCGTCGCGCGTCGTGCAAAAGCTGTGTGTGCGACTGTACATTGGAAACATCGCTTTTCAAAGCGCGGGAAGAATGAGGAACCAATAGCGTGCGCGCACAGTAATACTGGCGAGCATTCCCCGTCGCGCCCCTTCGTACCACGCGCTGCCGCCGCCCGGCCGACTGTGTGTCACCTCGCGTCAGCGCCAACATATAAATTCCCCAAATTTACCTACTAAAATTTGTTTGCAAGCGACATAAAATTAGAGGCGGCAATTACAATAAAACTTGCAAGTAATTTTTAATAGTTTTGACGTACCTCTTTTCAAATCAAAGTATTGGATGGATTAAAACGGAAAGTCAATAAAAGTAAAGTAAAATAATTATTTTTAGATTAATTACCTGTCGATCATAATTGCAATTGATTTTAACTATTAAATTATTCAATACCATTTTATTTCTATTTTCTTGTACAAAATCAAAGATAACCAAACCCAAGTAAGTACGTTTATTAATTTCAATATCATTTTGTAGTAACGAACTGCTTGTTTCGTCAGGGTACAATTGATTGTCTAATTGTATTAAAAAATTACAACTATAACTTCTAAATTCCATATGAAAGAGTAGTCGTAGGGATCATATGGAAACTAAACTTATAAAATAAAGTTGGCAATGTCATAACATTTGACGGTCTGTGGGAATGTTCAAAGTGTAGGCTTCAGTTTTGGCAGGATTAATTATTGATTTTAGTTTTGAGACAGTTCCGTGTTGACTTTGGACACGCATGCGCAAGCGACAGTTCAATTGTTTTTATTAAATTCTTATTGTTATTACTTGGTATTACCTACTTGTTATTACGTGTTATTCTTGTTGTTACGTTTTGTGTTTCTTTTTGTTTTAATAATGCCTAACGCGTACGTTTATAGTGCTCGTGAATACGGCAACATGTAAATGTGCTTTGGAGAAGCTCATGGAATGCTTCGCGTGCATTACGAATTTACCGAGAGAAATTCCCGACCGCTCGACACCAGCTGACTCTCGTCTGATAACAGCAGCATTTCAGCGAGTGTTGGAAAATCGGCCCATTGCTCCAGTAGCGGCAGGAGGTGGAAGTCAAATGACTGTTCACTCCGAGGAGCGCATTTTAGATGTCGTTCGCCGGTATCCGAACCTAGGTACACGAAGTATCGCTAAATTGTTAAGACGTCGGGATGGAACAAATGTGTCATACTGTTCAGTTCACAAAGTGTTAAAGCGTAACCGAATGCGGCCATACAAAGTGCACAAAGTGCAAGCTTTAGTTCCGGCGATCACGACCGCCGACGAGTTTTCTGCCGTTGGTTATTAGACCAACAACAACGTGCCTGGTTCCATTGAGCACGTTATCTGGACGGACGAGTCGACATTTACCAGAAACGGCATGTGGAACCGAAGAAATACACGTGTATTCAGAGGTTAACCCGTACGCTGTTCGACAAACCGGGCACCAAGCCCGATGGTCGGTTAACGTATGGGCAGGTTTATTAAGGATCGCATACTGGGACCAGTGTTTCTGCCACAGCGACTTAACGGACAGGGATACCTAAACTTTATAAATGAACAGTTGGTTGACATTTTAGACGACCTATCGTTGGATGAATATCGCCGTACATGGTTCCAGCATGATGGTGCACCTCCACATGTCGTGAGGTTCGTCCGTGAGCGCCTTACCGAATTATTTGATGATCGCTGGATTGGCAGACTTGGACCACACGCTTGGCCACCTCGCTCACCAGATCTGACCCCGTTAGACTTCTTTCTGTGGGGTATGTGAAAGAAAGGGTTTTAATCGTGAGGTGTGATAGTGCTGACGAAATGCGCCAAAGGATCGTGGATGTTTTCGACAAACTACGTGCGGACTGTGTCGAAGACCACACGATAATGCCCCGCCTGCATGAGGAGACGCAACACCGAGCCCACATCTGCCTCGAAATGAATGGAGCACAATTTGAGCCGCATCTCATAAGACCACGGAGGATTTAGAGCGGTAAGCTGTTTCATACCTATTTTTTAAATAACTTGGTACTGAACTGATCTGAATAGGTACATAACTGAATACATCAGAATAATAAACATACCTACACGATGAATAAAACGCATAACTCTAACCTTGTTAACTTTTCATTTAAGTATTTTTTCATTAGCAGGAATCGAACCAGTTATTTGGTTTATTTAACCTGTGAATTTGAATTAAAGTGGCTACGTGGAGACAAGCACAGTGGCAAAATAGTAGTTAAGTAGATAAGTTAGGTATTTAGACAAGTGTTGTAAATTATTATGTATTGTGGTACCATCGCTAGTTACGGGCCGCGCAATTCGGCGTTCGCGCGTACATTGACCCCTAGTCAGCTGATTGTAATTCAGTAATTCCACTGCTGCTTTTATGTTTAAGTATTTTCATGTTTTATTTTAATGAAATTAACGTTTTATTTAACACGATGATTTATACTAACACGATGGAGCGTGAATAAAGCTAATAAAACGTTGTGAAAAGATGAATTTTTTTTCATCAGGATCGATTTTATATTTCACCCATCATCTAAGATATAGTTAGTACTGTCGTCTGTCTTCGTTTTCGGGAGCGTTTCAAAAATACCCTGTATTATGTAAAATATTTATTTGAAAAATATAACAATATTCAATATCATTTCTTTTTGAAAATCTGAGTTGCTAGAAATACCAAACGGCAATTGTTAAATAAATATATATATTTCCAAATTTAATGACAAAACTCTTTGAAATTATAGTCTTTGCTTTATAGCATGGTGCGGGTGACAGCTTACAGTTTAGCATGTGTAGAGATTGAACAATGTTAAATTGATTTAAAAAAGGCGGTTAACGATACACAAAGCTAAGCAAAAATTATCGATAAAAAAACCGGAACATATATTTCTGTTATAGTTTAATACAATTTATGACATTACAGTTACATATTATACTATGTATTAATTTGAAAATAAAAATCATCTTTTATTTTATGTGCATTGTAACATTTATCTTGACATTAAAACATATAAAATGACTGCCAGCACCTGTGAATTTCAGTACGGCGTTGACTACACCTGCAGCTTTTCAAGATACGAGTGTTAGCGCCTTTCGCAATATGTGTATTAGTGTTGCCAGATCCAGTGGGTCAAGTATCGGGACAGAAGGTAATAAAAAATAAATAAATAAACAAATGTAATAAAAAAATTAATTAAAAAAAACTAATATTTTTGTAGCCATTTTGGCCGCCATGAGAAAGATTTTTGACACAATGCCCTATGTGCTTTATTATTAATTTTTGAGACTGAGATTGGACTATTGAACGAATAATTTATCGTCCAAACATCGGATAAACTGCATATTCGTCTATGTGCGTTTTTCTTTTTCGACATATTGGAACTTGTTGATCGTTTACTTATCGTTATAGACTCTGAATTTTCTGAATGGCTCACGTTAATGTTATTCTGAAAAAAGTAATAAATCGTATGAACTCAACGTATGTACTTCAAAAATTTACTTACTAGTAAAAGAATTAAATAATAAGTAATGGTCGAATTGACGACGTCTATGCATAGATTGGCTGGACGGGCGGTATCATTCGGCGAGAGAAAAAACGAAACAGCATAAATAATATCTGTATCTCGCCTACACAATACGCGTAAAGTTTAAAACTTTTATGTTGAGTATTTAGTCCGAGTTTGGTGAGAAAGTATGAGATGTCATAGCTAAAATATTTAAATGTAGTAACAGCTAGAGTAACAGCTTACAAATGTATTCATTTTTGTTGTAATTCAACACATACTAAAATAGAATTATCTTACTTATTTTTTAACCCACTTCAAAAGGGGAGGTACTCAAAACGACTGTGTTTTTTATGTATGTTACCTCATAACTTTTTCTAGGTGAACCGATTGTGATTCTTTTTTTTGAAAGCTGCTGCTTCTCATGTGGTCCCATATAAATTTAATCAAGGTCTGACCAGTAGTTTTTGAGTTATCTTAATAATTTATATTGAAGTCGGTTGTACAAATTTTTTATTTTTACCACTTCTGTGCGATTGTATTCGCTAGTGATTAAAAAATGCTAGTAAGCATAGTACGTAACTGCACACACAAGTGAAATAAATTAAACTTCTATAATTTTATTAGTAAATATAAACTTCATTAGGTGATATTATTGAAGTTAATGTTAATCTAATAGTCATAACAGAATAGAGAAAATTAATAAAAACAAATTCAGTGTTATTTTCTCATAGTAAAATTTTTTTTTCGTACTTTGCAAACGCACACAAGTTACGTTCTAGTGACCTATCAATCTGTCATCCGCACTATGCTACAACGCAAATACTATAATCTGTAGAGGATATCAAAAACGTGCTATGAAAATTTTCGGCAAACACGAAAGTCGGCAAATGTCTACAAGATCGTTTAATGATTATGGATTTGTGTTTAATTGTATACCGAGTTGAATTTCTAAATGTACTGTAACATAAACTTTTTAATACATTTTATTATTCTGTAAATAATATTTTATTTATTAAACGAAGCTAGGATCGCATTCTTAATGGACCAATAATAATTTTTAGTTACTTTTGTATTCTTTGCAAGGTATTGCAATTTGTGGATGTTAAACAACGTAGGTAAACAGATCAACTCATTTTAAAGGCAACCAATAATAAAGAAATACTAACTTAAGATTCCTTAAGTTATGAATACTAGCTTTCGTCCGCGTGGAAGTTGGTCATACCGCGTTCTCTATAGTAAATTTTGAGGATAAAAGGTAACCTAGCCTTTTTAATTTTTCCACCTATCTGAATACCACATATCGTCAAAATCGGTTGAGTGGCTTAACATTTCCTTTCATAGCTTTTTTCTCAAGTTCGCGGTTTAACGGCTAAAAACGACCAAATATGTAAAGCCTATTTAGCTGTGATAGTTTACGTTTTTAACTTAACCAAACATCAAACTATCTCAATTTTATCAAAATCATTTCGGCAGTTTAATAAATGAAATCTGGACAGATTTTCCGATTAAAATAGAAAAATATGGATTTTCTTTCTGCAATACATTTTGGCAGAGGATTATGTTTTAGTCTTATATTTTCTGACAACTAACAACATTTAACACAGTGATTATATATAATCACTGTGTTAAATATAATCATATATTAATAATAATAATAATAGTATATTTTATATATATTTATGTATATTTATCATTTCTTTTTATTTATTTATTCAGACCAACCAGATGAGAATACTCTATAATAATAACAATCCATTATAACAGACCAGATATAATCCTACAAGACAAAATAAATAAAATTACTTACCTCATAGACATTGCAGTCTCCAACACACACAACATACAGAAGACAATCACAGAAAAATTAGTAAGTACGCGGAGCTCAATGATGAAGTGACTAGAATTTGGCGACAAGAAAAAGTATATGAAGTTCCTATAGTCCTCTCCACAACAGGCGTAATCCCAAATCATCTCCTCCATATCTTAAAATTATTAGACCTAAAAGAAACCCTCTACATTACACTGCAAAAGCTGCTATATTAAATACATGCAGAATTGTCAGGAAATTCATGCAGATAGAAGAAAACCAAATAAGACCTCATGAAAATACATAAAAATACACACCACATGCTGCATTTGCTTTGGTTTCGGCCAGTAAATGTAGTTGAATTCCAGTCTAAGGTCTGAGAAGTGAAAAATACTTTCCGAAAATAATAATAAATCATTTATTCTCTCTTCACAAATAGTACTATTAGTGTTAACAATTTGCCATAATTAGGTTTCAACTTTGTGAGAGACTGGTGCCTGAAGTAGGTTTTTGTAAAATATTCTGTGTTACAGGTCACCAGAGCTCCAACCCGCGGACAGAATTAGTGGCATAACTAAAACTAATAAAAGCTATTGATATAAAAAGGACGTATAAAATGTTGCAGAAATTATAAGTTTCTTTAAGTTAGTGTGAAGTGTCAATAAGTATGTGAGTGCAAATGTATGAACGAAGCGATTTTTGGGAGTGTAAATGTGTAAATATGTGTAAGTGTGTTGCGAGTGTGGAGTTAACGGCTATGAGTAGTTATACAAGTATCTTGGATTTAGGATTATTTAAATACAGTCAAAAGGTGTTCTGTTTTTTCATTAATATAATAGAATCGTGTATTTGGAGCATACAAAACATTTTTTCATTGCATTTAAATTACAAAGTGAATACTTTAGTATTTATCTTTTAGTAGAACATTGTACAAAACTACAAAAAAAAAATATATATATATATATATATATATATATATATATATATACATATATACTCTAAGTTTTACCGGTGGTTCATAGATAAATAAATATGTAGCAAATTACTACAGTTTTCATAAACACACAGACTAACATGATGCTATGCGTGTTCAACAACTTTTTATTTACAATAAGAAAAAAATAATACTTACTGCGAAAGTATTAGCAATTAGATTGCACACTATTTACAAATATTATTTCTTTTTTTTTTGATGATCGTGAACATCGATCAAGTCTAAAATGTGCAAATTCGCTCAGTCTGTCAACACAGTTATTCCTTCTCTTTCTTGTCAGAAAGAAACGGTCTGTAAAGATTCTTTGTGAATCACTGACCTCTATATATGGACTGGCTATACACCGTGATATAATGAGGCGATTTGATTTCGCGCTGACAGCAGAAGTGAACGTCCACGAAACTAATAATAGAGATAAGACAGTGTGACAAAATATATCGATAAAAATTCTATACCCAGGCCTACCCGTAACGTCCATTCTATTTATGTATCATATTAATATAATGCCATACAATAAATAAATGTATCAATTAATACCTAGGTCTTAGACGCAAGCTCCATAAACGTACTTACTTACTTACTTACTTATCTTCACGCACAATCCCTGACGGGGTAGCCAGAGAGAACAGATCGCCAAGTGTCACGATCCTTACATATCTCTTTCGCTTCTTTCAGATTCATAATCTTCTTCATGCATGCACGTCTAGGTATCCGAGTACTCTTGACCTCCCTCTTCGAGCAGTTTGCTCACATGGTCTTCGAGTTAGTCTCGGTCTACCTCGACACCTTTTAATATTAACTTTCGCGCTATATATTTTCTTCACCATTCGGTCTTCTCATTCGCTCAACGTGCCCAAACCATCGAAGCACGCCCTTATCAATTTTTGTGATAAGGTCATCTTTCAAACCTACCATATTGCGAATCTCTTCGTTTCGCTTTCGGTCAGCCATGGTAACGCCGCACATTTTACGAAGAGATCGCATCTCCACTGCATTCAACTTGCTTTTATGCTTCTTCTGGCATACCCAGGTTTCGCTGCCATATAACAAAGTTGGTACCAACACTGCGTTATGTATTGGGCGTGCGCTCTTCACGCGCGCTTGCCGACTAAAGCAGTCAAGGCACCATTGACTTTGTTCCCGGCAGCGACACGCCTATCCACATCTAAATCACATCTTCCATCCCGGCTAAAGCACTCCCCAAGTATACAATTTCATTTACCTGTTCTAGACATTCTTGATTTACCCATATTTCACACTTCGTTCTCCTCGTCCCTTTCAAATACCAGAACCTTAGTTTTATTGGCATTCAAACGGAGACCTTTAATTTCACATTCCTCTTTTACCGTGACTAATGCCAGTTCTGCCTCTGATGGTGCAATAAGCACTGCATCATCAGCATACAGCAGACAATTTACTTTTATGTCACCCAATTTCACCGACAGCTATCTTTCAGCTTCTGTAAACAGCTGTCGAGATAGTATGAACAGCCAGGAAGACATGACACAACCCTGTTTTACTCCCGTTTGGACGCTAAACATGGGTGACAGGTCATGCCTACCCGCACACAGGCTTTACAGTCGCAGTAAAGTGCCTGCACACCCTTAGCAATCGACCATCCACACCGTACCCCGGCAACAATTCCCATTTTCTTCCTTACAACCTTATCAAATGCTTTCTCAGATCCACAAAGCACAGAAAATCTTCTGGTTAGCAGCCAAAAGCTTCTCCGTGATCATGCGGAGAGAAAATATTTGATCCGTGCATCCTCTTCCAGGTCTAAATCGCATTGAGCCTCCCATAGAAATCTTTCCGATTTCTCTTGCATTACGCGTCAAAACCTTCGAGTATACTTTACTTTACTAAACTGGTCAGGCTGATCGCCCGATAGCACCCGCAGTCAAAATGTGAACCTTTACCTTTATATAAAGGCACAATGACTGGATCGCCAATCATCCAGGACGTCCCCGTCCGCCAGCACAAATTGCACAGCAGATGAAAGCTGTCCCAGACGCGAGGCCCACCATACTTGATCATTTCAGCAGTAACTCTGTCTAGTCCCGCGGCCTTACCACATTTCAAACTTCGAATCGCACGTTCAATCTCTTTCATACTGATGACCTCAGCGTCATCGAGGTCCAGGTCTGGCGTACCAGTCACGGAGTCATCCCCGATCCCTCACTAAGATCATCGCATACATTTCTCTATAAAATTCGCTCCATCGCTGCATGACGTCCGATTTTTCTGTGAGGACGTCATTAGTTCTCAGACACTTTGTTCATTCTTAAGGCCGTCGCACCACTTCGGGTCCCAACCTCTTTCCAGAAGGTTTGGAGTTCTCCCTAAAGTTGTGCGACAACCTTTATCCGCTTCCATTCTACACTTTTCACGCATTTCCTCAATCAATGCTTTCGTGTGAACTTTCTGCAGCTTATATCTTTCTTTCATCTTCTCTCTCATATCCTTATCATTACTAGAGGCCAAGTAGTCTAACCATGCTTTCTTCTTCTTCTTTACAGCTTCTTTCACTTCATCATTCCACCATGCATCTCTTCTTTTGCTACTGCCTCTTTTATTGTTCCACATACTTCTTCCGCTGCACTTACCATTCCATCCCTAAGGTTCTGCCATGTTCTCCACACATTCATTTCTGCCATCGATGGTGTCAAGCTTTTCGGCTACCCTCGCATGATATTTGTCCCTAGTATCTGCTTCCTGAAGCTTCCAACTTCGGATGCGACAGACCGATTGCGGTTCTGTTACCGCCGTCCGGTAGCGCCAACCCGCGAACAAACCCTAAATCTAGTGATCACTAGATAGTGATCCGTTCTAGGTCAGCACCCTGAACACTCGCGTATCCATCACCTGTTTTCGCAGTCGGTCATCCACCAGGAACAAATCGATCATACTTCTCTCATTCTTACTTTCTAGTATACATATGGATTTTCTTGTGATTAAACATAGTGTTTGTCACAAGAAGACCCTTTCATGCATACCGCTAGTATAAGCTTGCCAGCATCATTAACTCTTTTATCGCCAAACTTTCAAGCACCGACTCGTACCCTGGTCGAGCGGTACCAACCATCCATTCAAATCACCACATACAACAATTCTTTCGTTTTCCTAGCCAAATCTAGAACTTCTCTTACATTCTCCCAAAACTCCTCCAGCTCAGCCCTGGACGACGACTACCAGCGCATAAACAGCCAAAGGAATAACTTCGTCAGTCCCAATTTAAAGCGAACCCAGAGTAGTCTTGAGTTCACAATCTTATATTCAGTCATAACATCGACCAACCGAGACGACAGCAGCACACTCCTGGCGGGCGCTCTCGCTCCGGACTCGGACCATAGACTAACGCCCCACCAGGGAGCTCTTCAGTACCACTGCCCTTCCGTTTGGTCTCTGACATACACAACATCTAATTCTCTTTCTTTCATTATTTCAATCAACTCATTCGTCTTATCTTTCATGTTTCCTCTAATATTCACGTGCCAACTCTGCACTCTGTCCTCCACCTTCCGCCGTGTCGGGCTGTGCGTGACGGGTGGCGGTCCCCATCGCCGCTTTGCGCGCCATTCCACACAACGGGGACCAGCTGGTGTGCGTCGCCTTGGGGACGCCTAACCCTCGTTAGCATGGGTGCGCAGCTGTGTAGTATTGCAGCCCTGAAAAGGGCTGGCAGGGGTCGCGACGTGCACGCTTCTACAATGACCCCCTAAGCCATATATCCATAAACGTACCTCGTATAAAACCAAGATCGACGCTGCATTGGTCTATCTATGTTTTTATTCGTTACTACAGAACGGATTTTGTTCCGGGTTTCAAATGAGGAAATGCCTACGCATACCTGCTTCGCGGGGGCAAGAATGGATTATGGCGGACTCGCACCTACTAAAACCCCATGGTGCTCCACCTTTGCCACACATGGCCAGGGCTACGGAAACGCTTTCAAACACATCCGCGGTCCCACCAGCGACAGTGACCAGCGACTGTCCTTGGTTGTGGACTTCTCTTCCCCCTTTTCCTTCTCAGGTAAGGCATACCAGGAACACAAGACGCACTGCCCTTCGCGGCCTCTTACTCCACCTGCACAACGGACTCCCCGAGACCGATATGTGGAGGTCATGGAGCCAGGAAAAAATGAGCACTCGGAAGCACCCAGTGGTACAGCCCCGCCAAAGTAGCGGAGGCTAGTCGAGTGGCACATCGCCATACCAACAGCGATATAGAGAGAGGACTCTCCTCTAGCCGCAGCCCACTAACACACACCCAAGAGCTCGACAAGCCCACTCAGAGTGGCCGCTTTGGGCCAGCCCTTCACTTCGGGCCAGCCATGTGAGACGCCCCACGTTTACCATGGGTTACCAAGCCACGGCTACTAACTTGTGTACTAACGTGCTTTTTAGCCATAATTTTAGTCAAGGTTAAGTTGGAAACCTGTTAATTAATAAACATTTGATAATTATCTGTTGTATTCTGATTCAGTGTTATTTTCTCATAGTAATAAATGTTGTTGTAATGTTGCAAACGCACGCAAGTTACGTTCTAGAGACCTGTGAACCTGTCACCCGCACCATGCTATAACGCAAAGACTATAGTATATAGTCACAAACCAAAAAGAAGTATGTATATAGTCATTTGTGGTGATTACTTTCTTTTCTTCTATGGACTGTATGATACTTAAAATTTTAGTTTTAGTTTTTTTTAAATACTGTATAAACCATAGACTTAGAATATACTGGCGTATAGACCGACATATTGTGCAAGGGAGAAGAAAATTCCTTATGGCAAAAATGCAAGATAGAAAAGGATACCAAATCTCATGACTCTGTAACCGATTTTGACGTGACAACGTCTTATAAATTGGTTTGCCGGGTGACACTTCAAGAAACTGCGTTACGCTCCGCTCACGTTATGCGCTCACAATGAGAGCGAGTGAGAGGCACGCGTCCCTTCCACTCGGGCATGGTTAGCCCGCCTAAGAGCGAGAGAGACAGACATAATAAAATTATTTTACCACTCAAAGTCGTTGTCACGTAAAACTTTCGCCCGTATACCGACTTTACAGGCAACCAATATTTTTTAATGACAGGTCGGCACAATTCGGCACGCAAAAAATAGCTCCTAGATATTTTGTAATTTTTAGAGTGTAATAGTGGTTATTTTTTGGTTTTTTCCAAAATGGTTATTTGTTCTGTGAGTGACTGTGGTGTTAATAATAGAAATAATCCTGATAATTGCACATTTCGCAGGTAAATTCTCAAGACGTTGTTAATGTTATGACGCGTTTATTTTTGGTTAAAATTTATGTTATATACTATTTAAAATATAGAATGTTTTCAATTATTTTGTAAATTTTGATATTTTGCAAAGAAAAAAGTCACGTTGTTAATAATTTGCAAGAATTTGGTAAATACATTTTTATACAAAATATTTTACATGTACGCTAGGGATTGACTCAACTATATCAAAATTAATGTCGATATTTATCTTGAATGTTTATATTGAATCGATTGACTTGCCCACACAACAAGAAAATAAATCCTGGTTTGCGTTCTATAAATGTAATTTTATGTTGCCGTTTGTCAAACAGATTCCCTCCGGATTCTATAATTAGAAAAAATGGTTAGGGTTAATTGGACGGGTTGGTTAGAATCCAAAGAAAAACTCAACATTTTGCAGCAAACATTTACTTGAGAAGTATAAAAGAAAAACTAGAATAAAAACAGTTTTATTAAAAGAAGCCATTTCTGCATTATTTGTACCAATAAGTATAAATTTGTTACAATAAGACTTCAAAAATTTAACTTTCATAACTTTAGATAAAAATAGAGACAGATTTTTATACATTATAAAACTGTAGTACATTAAAGATAAAAAATCTTGAGATTATCCTATTTAAGCCATTATGAACCCAACTATGTATCTATTTATCAAACAAAAAAATGTATAGGCGCAGGTTCGGCCGCACATGGAATACTATTCCCATCTCTGGGCTCGAGCTCCCCAGTGCCAGCCCTTCCATTTGATCGCACCCAGCGCAGAGATGTTCAAATCGTCGGCGACCGAACTCTTTCCGATCAGCTTGAGTCACTGGCACTGCGAAGAGATGTTGCATCTCTTTGCGTATTTTATCGCATTTACCACGGGGAGTGCTCTGAGGAATTGTTCGGACTAATTCCTGCCGCACAATTTGACCATCGCACATCGCGACAAAACTCGCGATACCATCCATACCATCTGGATGACTGGCGGTCCACCACTGTGCGATTTAAAAGAAATTTTCTTCCTCGCACAACTTTCTTGTGGAATCAACTACCACCAGATATTTTTCTGGACCGATACGACTTAGGGACCTTCAAGAAAAGAGCATACTCCTTTTTAAAAGGCCGGCAACGCATCTGCAATTCCCCTGATGTTGCAGTTGTTCATGGGTGGCGGTAATCACTTACCATCAGGTGAGCCGTATGCTCGTTTACCCTCTCCTATAAAAAAAAAAAAAATGTATAACCTTACTTCACCACCCGCACCTCACGGTCACGCTAGTGCACAATATTCATAGCATCACTCTATTTTCTCCAAGGGGTTGCGCGGAGCTTCGGATTATATTAACAAGTCACAATGATAAAACTTTTCGCGTAGTTAGATATAATATATTTAGTAATGCTCTTGAAGCGCCACTAGACGCCCACGCATGAGACGCGCGGTTCATTGTGCCAGGATAGTAAAATTCCATAGTATTTGATACTCACAACGCTCGATGCCCGATTCATGCTTGATGACCGACGACATTGTGCCGGGAGCTTAAATAGCGTGGTACATCGCCTACAGCGTTAGTCGTAGAGAAGAGGACCTCGTAGTTAAGTAATAGCTGCGCGGATCAATAGATCTGCGACATTACGTTGCACTTGCCGCGGTCAGTCCATGAATGAGTGACCATTTTCTTAACATATCGTGATTGAGAGAATAGAGCGTGCATCTAAATCCTCAGACACTTGGTGCACTTTACTCTGTTAAGATCATTATGTTTTTAAAATTCATGCGGCTAAAATGATAATAAGTTTATTATTACTTACTACTTTTTAGGGACAGATGAAAGAATATAAACTTGAAGCATGATGAAGCCTCATAAACATATTGGCCTTTAAAGTTAAACATAGCAATCTTATTTAACTGATTCCTACAAGTTTCCTTCCTTAAATTATTAAGTTTAAATTCATACTTAAGTCGAATGTTAAAATAAACTTCTATAATCTATTTAATTATTAATTATTAAATGTTTGTAATTATCACAAGTAATACTTATATGAAAAATAAATCAGCCATTATGTACTCCGTGTCCCCTTTTTTGTTTCCCCATCAAAACATTTTATAAAATATATAAAATATAAATAGGTATATACTTAGTTAAGTATCTACTATTTATATTAACAATATATTAAAAATAAATTCCGGAGAAACTGCCCGGCAGTAAATATTTTTCAAAGATCATAACTCGAAATAGAACATTCTGATCTGATTATTGGGGAGTTTTTTTTAAGTTTTTTGGTAAAGTCACCTGGGATTTTATACGTTTGAATTAAAATCCAACAAAAGGCAGGTAGGTTCAGCTTATTCCCAGGAACATGTTATATGAATATTTTTTAATTATTTTAGAACTATCATGGTAAAATTCAGTTAAATTTTGCCGCTTCCTTAACAATCATTTTCGATAGTCCTTTTAAGTAAAATATACATCACTAGCTAACGCACACAATGACAAATCAAAATTGGTCACGCGTTTTCGGGCTGTCAGGTGGTCTATACGCCAGTATATTCCATAGACTTAGAATATGCTGGCGTATAGACCACTGCTGCCCAGCTGCGTGAGCAATTTTCAATCGTGTGATGTATATTTACCTATCGAAGATGAAACAGTAGATATAAAAATTGTTTGGTGCATGAGGTTGAATAACTTCAAAAATTAACTGAATTTTACCATGATGGTTCTAAAATAATTAAAAATATTCATATAACATGTTCCTGGAATAAGCTGAACCTACCTGCCATGAGATTTTAATTCAAATGTATAAAATCCCAGGTGACTTTACCGAAAAACTAAAAAAACTCTCAATAATCAGATCAGAATGTTGTATTTTCGAGCTATGATCTTTGGAGAAAATATTTACTGCCGTGGGCAGTTTCCCGGAATTTATTTTTAACATATTGTTAATATAAATAGGTAGATACTTAACTAAGTATATACTGTTATATTTTATATATTTATAAAATATTTTGATGGGGAAACAAAAACGGGGACACGGAGTACAACATAATGGCTGCTGTATTTTTCATATAAGTATTATTGTGATAATTACAAACATTTAATAATTAATAATTAAATACATTACATATAGAAGTTTATTTTAACATTCGACTTAAGTATGAATGTAAACAATAATTTAGGAAGGCAACAGGAATCGGTTAAATGAATCGCTGAAGGCCCATGTGTTTGTGAACTTCATCATGCTTCATGTTTATATTCTTCATCTGTCCGTGAAAAGTATAAAGTAATAATAAACTTATTATCATTTTAGCTGCATGAATTTTAAAACATAATGATCTTAACGATAAAGATGCGCTGAGTGTCTGAGGACTCTGAATGCCTCTCTCAATCTCGGTATGTTGAAAATGGTCACTCATATGAACTGACGCAAGTCGCTTTCTTCGGATCTGTAGATCTGCGCAGCTATTACTTAACCACGAGTTCTTCTTCTCTACGAATAACGCTGAGAGATAAACCACGCTATTTAATCCTCGCGACAATGTCGTCGGCCATCAGCATGAATCGGGCGTGTTTCGTTATGATTATCAATCTGGAATTGCTATCACGTCTCATGCGCGGTCGTCTGGTGGCGCGGGGAGCATTACTAAATATCTATACCTAACTACGCTAAAAGTTTTATCGTTATGATTTGGGAATATAATCCGAAGTTCAGCTCCGCTCAACCCTTGGGGAAAATAGCGTGATGCTATGAATATTGCAATTAGTGTGACCGTGAGGCTGCGGTGGTTGGTTGCTAGGTTATACATTTATTTTGGTTGATAAATAGATACTTAGTTGGGTTCTATAATGGCTTAAAGAGGATAATCTCAAGATTTTTTGTCTTTAATGTACTACAGTTTTATAATGTATGAAAATCTGTCTCTAGATTTATCTAAAGTTTTGAAAGTTATATTTTGAAGTCTTATTATAACAATATTTTACTTACTGGTACAAATAATGTAGAAATGACTCCTTTTAATAAAATTGTTTTTATTCTAATTTTTCTTTTATACTTCTCAAGAAAATGTTTGCTGCAAATTGTTGAGTTCTTCTTTGCATTCCAACCAACCCGTTCAATGAACCTTAACCACTTTTTCTAATTATAGAAATCGGAGGGAATCTGTTTGAAAAACGGCAAAATAAAATTACATTTTAAAACGCAAACCGAGGATTTATTTTCTTGTTGTGTAGGCAAGTCTATCGATTCATTATAAACATTCAAGACAAATATCGACATTAATTTTGATATTGTTGAGTCAATCCCTAGCGTACATGTAAAATATTTTGTATAAAAATGTATTTACCAAATTCATGCAAATTATCAACAACGTGACTTTTTTCTTTGCAAAATATCAAAATTAACAAAATAATTGAATATATTCTATATTTAAAACAGTATGTAACATAAATTTTAACCAAAAATAAACGCGTCATAACATTGACGATGTCTTGAGAATTTACCAGTGATATGTGAAATTATCAGGATTATTTCTATTATAACAGCACACTCACTCACGGAACAATTAACCATTTTGGAAAAAAGTTACTTACTAAAACTAACCACTATTATACTTTAAAAAATTACAAAATATCTCGGAGCTATTTCATGCGTGCCGTATTGTGCCGACCTGTCATTCAAAATCGGTTACAGAGTCATGAGATTTGGTATCCTTTTCTATCTTGCATTTTTGCCATAAGGAATTTTTTTCTCCCTTGCACACTATGTTGGTCTATACGCTAGTATATCCTAAGTCTATGGTATATTCTAAGTCTATGGTATAAACTATCACTTGATAATGAGATAACTGAAGACATGGCTTAAACGACAAGCATCCAAGCCAGTAATCTTAATAAATAAATAAAATCTATGGCCTAACCTACAAATATATTAATATTATTGTATGTATTTTCTGGCAGAAAAATTTACACTAATAAATTAATGTCATTAATGTTTAACGTTATTTATCTCAAATAACTAAATGCAATGACTGAAAGTGAAGATAATTACGAGAACTCTATAGAAGATAATGACTCTGAAAGGGTAATTTTTTCATAAAGGTAATTGTAGAAAGATTTGATTGTCTAATTTTAAAACTAATAAACTATTTGTTGCAGTTGGCTATTAGGAACGAATTATCGTCGTTGTCCTTTGAAGACCTACAGAAATTAAAAGAAAGAATTGGCGCAAAACTTTATAAAGAAGTAGTTTTTGGGAAAAAGGATAATGTACGAGACACTCCTAAAGTTTATAAGCGAGAAAATAAAAATAGGCCTAGAGAGATGAGTTCGAAGAGACCAGTGCCATTTTTGAAGGATGTAGTTACAGTACCAAAGCAGAGTGAAATTCGTGATCCCAGGTATGAAGTTAATACTTATATCAGCCTATTAATGTGTCGGACACATGCAGGGCAAAAGTCTTGAATTACCTTTTCACTTTTAATTATGAATGCCTCGATAAGTCTTTTTGCCGATACGATACCGATGCTCTTATAAAAATATCGTCGATACCGATACCAATACCGATACGCTTATTGAATTGAAAAATGAAGACAGGTTATTTTTTTATTAATATAAAAAGAAGAAATAACAGGACAAACTAAATAAAACCGTTTAGAACTATAGACAGGTTGAGATTAGTTAATAGTTTTATAGTCTTTGCATTATAGCATGGTGTGGGTGACAGCTTACACTTTGGGCGTGTCTAGAGATGGAAAATTGTTAAATCGATTTAAAAAAGGCTATTAACGATACACAAAGCAAAGCATAAATTATCGATTAGCTATCGATATAAAAATTAAAAGCGAAACATATTTATCTTTATAAACTACAATGCATGTAAAATTAAGTTAAAGTTTAATACAAATTATGACATAATATTGACTTAATAGCTGTTCGTGGACCTCGCCCGCTTGGTATTTATTACAATTGGATTTCATGGGTTCTAATTTTTTTGCGCGGAATCCTAATTGTTTTCTAAATAAAACATAATAATATAATAATAATAACATCAGCTATCTGTCTGTGCCAGCTATAAGCCGGAACAAACAGACAGAACAAACAATTTTTAAAAGATGAACATTTTAAAATTGTTTTTGTCTTTTTGTTATAAATACCGTCTATACTTTCATATGTGTTTAGTAAAAGGCTGTTATTTTGATATTACAAACAGACACTTAAATGTATAGATTATACTATGTATTAATTTGAAAATAAAAATCATATTGACATTTAAACAAATAAAATGGCTGCCAGCATCTGTAATTTTCAGTACGGCGTAGACTGCACTGGCAGCTTTTCAAAGTACGAGTGCTAGCGCCTTTTGCTATACGTGTATTAGTTTTGCCAAGTCCAATGGGCCAAATATCGGGACGGAAGGTAAAAATAATCGAGAATTTGGTATATAAATCTAATGAAATAAAAATAAAAAATTGGGTTTTTTGTAGCCATTTTGGCCGCCATGAGTTATGGTAGTCTTTTTGACACAATGCGTAATATGCTTTATAATTATTTTTTTTTGCCTGAGCTGAACAATGAATAATTTATCGTCCATGCATCGGAAACACTGCATATTCGTCTATGTGAGTTTTGTTTCCGTAAATCAGAATTTGTTGAATGATTAGTTCCAATTCCAATACATATTTACGTGATTTTTATATATTCGATTTATTCCAAAACTGAGTTTTGATTGTTTGTGGTTGTTCAATTTGGCATGGCATAGTTTAGCGTGGCACATCACTGTCGTAAGTGGGCAGTACCCCTCCATGAAGTACAACAATATCTGTATGACAGTTTATCTACGCACCATGCTATAACGCAAAGACTATTGTAATTAAAATTAACATTAATGAGATTTTTGTTTAAAAAACAAAGTATTCTTAAGTTTTGCGGAGAAAGGTGATTTCGCAAATCTGTTTGAGTAAGACCTGCGGTGGAAAATAGTCTCTCAGATGCGACAGAACTCATTTGGAAACTAAAGTACTTCTGCGAATTTTTTTCATGTTTGGGTATAAGACGTCATTGCACCAGAAAACAAACGGATCTGCGCCTCTCTATATATTAGGAGACCTTAGGTATCTCTCGACTTCTTCTTCGAGATAATTACAGCTCAGAGTAGACAGAGGCTCATCTTCCTCGGACTCTAATAATATGTACACAAACGCTCCATAGCCCGCCACTTGATAGGATCTCAGAACTTACAGTTACAGTACTAGATGTAAGTGTGACCGTGTCTGAAATAGTTTCGGAATGCAGTGCTACTTTTAGATCAAGTAACTGATCAAGATGCTTTTTTGCCATAATAATAGTAGACTGTGATTGAAATATTTGTGCTTTACAACGAGGATCAAGCATTGTGGCTAAACAAGACACTGAATAAAGCGCGGGGTTTCCCCGAGCATAGTTCGTGCCTCGTTTGCAACGAAATAGCCAAGACAACACATGTGTTTATATTACATTTTTAAAGCACGAAATTTGAAAAGTACATTCAATCGGCCATAAAAATATCGCCGATGCCGATATAATAATAATAGTAATAATAATAAGTTCTTTATTTCCAAAAGGTAGTACAACCAGATATTTGCTTAACACTTAATAAAGCTAATTTGGTACATATATTTGAAACATAGCATCTGCAGCCGCACTAGGAGACCTGTGCATCAGCTGTCAGCGCCACATCCCCACCGTTAATTTACATAAATATTAGGATGCAAGCAAAAGTTAATTAATTAATATTATCTAACAAGTTTGTACTTTATGCTAACATAACCTAGGTACAATGAAATTTAATGGATCACTTGTTACATTCTATATGCTAAGTTATTACTTATACCAAGGCACAAACAAGAAAATATCGACAAACTTCGAGTATCGCCGATATATCAGCATCGGTATCGGTATCGGATGCATCCCTACTTTTAATCTTTTGTTGTAGCATTCCATTCCTCTTTAAAGTGGTGGTTACAGTCATCTCTCAATCTCTTCCTTGGTCTGGCTCTGCGCATTCAACCTTGTGTTGTCCAGAAGGTAGTATCCTTGGCCCATTTGTCTGGGTCCATATGTTCAGCCCAGCTTTACTTTAGTTTATCTTCTCATATGTAAAATTATTATTTGTGAGCAACACTGTAATCCGAATTCAGTGAGACTGCTAATATGCTGTCTTCATGTCATATTAGAAAACTTTGTGTATGAACTTTTAAGCTTCATTCAAAGAAAATGTTCGACTGTAAAGGCAGATTGCACTTGTGATATGTTTCCTTTTTTATCTTAGTAGTTCTTCCAGGCGTTATTGATATGGCGATGATGGCTTTTCTCTTCTACCTAAATCTTAATTGTCTTGCTGATTTTCATTAACTTAAGGCTTAAACACTACTTATGCCTGGTAACTATATTCAAACAACTGTTATTGGTAATAAGTGCTATTCGTTATTCGTGCATGTTGTGACATTTCTTGCAATTTTGTCATTGGTTTTGATATGTCATACCAATGAAATAATATGTAAATAAATATACTGCCGATAGATTGCCTAATGAAATGCATATTATGTTACAATAACTTCCTTATAGGTATATACATTTTCATTATAACATTTACTTTTTTGTAAAACAATGTTTGATAAAAATTATTTTCATACAATAAATCAGAAGGGTGAAGTTCGTTTATTACATAGTTTGGATCTTCTCTTAGTATAAAACAGTCTTTTCCCGCTCTCTGTGTGTGTGTATGTGACTGAATTCTTCCTAAACAGCTGGACCGATTTCGATGAAATATTGTGTGTATAATTAAGTTGATTAGAGAATAGTTTAGATTCACAATTGGACCTGGTAGGTGGCGTTGTTGTCGAGATCAAAAATTTTTTTGCCGACGTTGCGAGGTCTTTGCAGTTTTGTCGGTAACTATCCTTCTGAGTAGACCCATACCGGTGATTGCCTTTTATTTTCCAGATTATATTGATAGATCCATGTCTCGTCACCAGTAACGATTTCTGCAACACGCCTAGATGCCCCGTTTTCAAAACGTAGACGCATTTCATGGCACCAATCCACACGAGTCTGTTTTTCGCTTTCGGAGAGCAAACGAGGGATCCATCGACAACAAAGCTTCCTCACTCCAAGATGTTGATGTAGGATGTTATGAATGCTTCCCGAACTGTAGTCATTAGACTACAATCTTTTCGATGTCCGTATATGTGATTCGTGGGTCTTCTCGCACCAAAATTTCAGTAGTCCATACATTTTCTGCCGTTACTGCTGTTTGCGGGGCCCCGGTTCTTTGGTCATCTTTAAGATTAATTTTACCCCTTTTGAATTCAGCAAACTACCATGGACAGTAATATTATTATATTATATTTATTACATAACATACAATCATTACATAACTTCTAGGTTTGATCCCTTATGTGGTGAGTTTGACAAAAGGCAATTTGCTGAAAACTACAGTTTCCTTTCGGACATCCGCATAAAAGACATAAAAGCTATAAGGGCAGAACTTAAAGAGACTACAGATCCAGAAAAAATCTTAAAGTTAAAACGCTTACTGCAACGGCTTAATGAACAACATAAAGCTGGTAGAAAGGCAAGAGTTGAGCTAGAGAAAATAGAAAAACAGAAGGAGGACGTAGAGAAAGTCTTTAGAGAAGGCAAACAGCCCTACTTCAAAAATAAGTGTAAGTATAAATTATTTTTGCTTTTATAACTTTTTTTGTTAAGAGAGTAAAATACAAGGCCAACATACATTCTATTACTGGGCACATGTCTTTCATCTAATAAATGGGAGGCAGTAAGTACCGCACCCCATACTTATGCAGATATAAAGTATGTGGTGCCGTCTTAGTTTGAAATTGATAACTTTACATATCCTCAAGTAAAAGATTATGCTGATTTCTAAAAAATATTTTACCACTACAGAACATGTGGCTCAGGACCGTGTTTTGTGCCGTTCCTTGGAGGAGGCCTATATTCAGCAGTGTACTTGTGCAGGGCTGTAATGATGATGATGATGATGAACATGTGGTATACAATTACAGGAATTACTTAACATGAATTGTTTGCTCAGTAAGAAATTTAAGGCAAACATAAATTTCTTAGTGTATATTTTATGGCTTAGGTAAGTCATTACTATGAAGTGTTCATTTATTGAAATAGTGTTGAGAGTATTTTCTAACACTACTTTTAATTACCTACATTATTGTCTTACTTAAAAACAAAAATGTTGAAGAAAGAAAAAGTGACAGACGGACCATCACCGTTTCAGTTCAGTTTTTAAGTATGTAATGCAGTGTGTGTTTTGCAATAGAATTATTAAATTGAAAATACATGCAAAAATAATGTTCAGGCTTCATCATCAACATCATTGCCCATCACAAGGCCACTGCTTAACTCAGGCCCATAGACAGCCACAAAGTTCGGCCCTAAGTCAACCATATCCATTGACTATCTGCTTGCATCATCTTTTTGTCACTGCATACATCCATCCACTCATCCAGGCTTAATTAAATTAATTATTTCTATTATTATTTCAGCGGAATTACGCGTAGAAACTTTAGTAAAACAGTATGAGGATCTAAAGAAAGAAGGTACTGGTCGGATTCAACGCCATCTTAAACGTCGGCAGCAAAAACTAAAGAAACGCTCACATAAAGCACCCAAGGGAGTCAGTTAATAAAAAAAGTTAAAAAGGAACTGGGTTTTATTTTTTTTACGCTCGTTTTATAGGTCTTCCCTTCTAACTCCGAATCCGTCTGAGTTTTTACCTACCTCTTACTTATTCCTGTCGCCAAGCAACAGTTCATCCACTGTTGTGTTCCGGTTTTAAGTCTTAAGAGAGTTAGATTTTAAGCGAAGGCGTTTGCGAACTATTTTGCTGGTAACTGCACACTATCTCAATGGGGTGATCAAGTTCATTGAGAGTGACAGTTCTAGAGTTCGCTCTAGGGTAAGCAAAGAAGTTTTAAATATTTAAAATTTATTTATTTGTATTTGTTAAAGTTGGAAAAATTTACTTTGCCAATATCCGCTCAATAAAATAAAATGATGTGTCTTACCTAGTTTGAAGAGTTCTCTTCAAACTAGGTAAGACACATTTTATTTTATTGAGCGGATATTGGCAAAGTAAATTTTTCCAACTTTAATATAATGGATTTCCGCAAAGTAACGCCCGATTCTATTAATTATCATGTTTGTATTTGTGTATTTCCCTGCGACTTACTTTACTACTGCTCGAATTAGCTTGCTACATTAATCTGTGGCTCAAACGAGCGTGGATTTCAAGATCTCACGTCTGTCTATTTATTTTCTATCATCATATATTACACTTATTTATTTTCTACGCTCACACATAACAGTTATGGGTGCGAGTTCTTTCACATAGATCGTCTTTTGTCGAGGATTTTACAGAACGGCCATTTATTTTCGGGCTAATTCGGTTACTCTTTGTTCTGCAGATACCTTGTCCGATTACATAATTGTACATCTTTTTATTCTATCTTAACGCTGATGTCTTACTTGATAGGGTAGTGTTTAATTAAAGCATATTGTGATAATTAATTACCGATTCTTTTACACTTTAATGCACACGAAACGTTTTATTACGTAAGTGATAAACAATCAGTGACATTATGTTGTGTTCGATTGTTAAAGGCTAAAGTACGTATATAATAAGTAGGTGTGTATCATTTTTTATCAATTTCTATCAGTAAATTTTGCATTTTTTTATCACCTAAGTAGGTACCTATATCCATTCTATTACTTTACACAATTTATACACCGCACCGAATTGAAGACTACATAAAAACTAAATAAAAACATACAGTAACAACAAAAATACATTTCCTTGACACTTGATGGAAGGTGATTTTTACAGACAGACATAAACAGTCTCTTTAAGATGTCTACTGTTGGATGTGTGGAGAATGCGGCAGCTGACTTATGTTTTGAAGATTACTTGGAAGCCTTGCTCATATGAGCTTATTATTTGGGTTGATGAGGGCAGGGCTGACACCCGGGCACTGGTATGGCTAAATAAATGCTGCTCACCCCTTTCGCTAATGAAACTCAGTACCTCTTCAACTAAACTTTTAGTGCCCAATTTTTATCAACAATGTATGACGAGGATAGGTCTAGGTGTCTATAGGCAACAGGATCCACTTACTGTGGATCACTGCCTCTGAAATCGAGGCACATTTATTAATTCTTATATTTTTCGTTTTTTTGATTTTTCGATTTTAAACTTCAGTGTAAGTTTAGATGTATGTTCTGTTAAAAAGAAAAATGGCTAGAGCCGTATTTAGTAATAAACGCTGATACCATCATCGGTCACGTCGCGTTGTTATTATTATGTTTTGATTATTACGCTTTTCCGTTTGAAGATAGGTTTTGAGTTTCGTATAATATTTTATAATATTCCTTATTGTAATTTTCCGGAATACTAATAAATTCCTTTATTTAAAGACTTACTTAATCCACCCTGTACTAACAGTTCGTTAATAGTATCTGAGTGAAATATAGATTAATAACATAATGCCGTATGGTAAACGGTGAACGTTATAGTTTATCTAAATTATGCATAATATTTTACATCTCATCTCACCAGCCACGTCCACTGCTGGACAAGATCCTCTCTAATAATAAGGATTTGCCAACATCGGTTGGCGATCGTCCTACATGACGCCTCACATCTTTGATATATTTTTTAATTACGTGGTAGAGCCATGCAGCAGCTATATTAGTAGTATAGAGTCATTCGGGGTAACTGAGCGCAGTGGGTATATCTCCCAAACGGAGAACGGGGGGGAGGTTTTTATTTAGGTCAAAAAGTGACGCTGGAGTGCCCTGCTAGTCGCGACTTGTCTCTGTGGCGGCGGTTGATGAATAACTTTTTTTTCATAAAAAACAGTATATGGTGTTAAAATTCGTAGTTTTTTTGTTTAATGGAAAACAGCGTATCATCGACGTTATTGATTTCACAACGGTAAGTTGTATTTTCTTTGAATAATAATATGTTTACGCTACATTTATGTAAAAAAAATATGTTATATTTATTTTCAATTTATCTTATGAGCTTTCATTTGTAATTTGGTGTTCTGGGGAAAGTGTGCGCGGGTAAGTGTGCGCATGCGTACACTTGCCCCTTCGGTGTTATTTTCGTTCGTACATTGTTTTATAGAGAAGTAGGGTTTACTAACACTCTTATTTTATTTTTTTGTGTGTCATCACCATGCCGCGAAATTATATAAGAAAAAGACCTGAACTTGCATCGGTCACTGAAGAACAAATCTCTAGAGCTAAAGCAGTCATTGAGCATGGAATGAGCAAAAGAGCTGCAGCAAGTGTCATTGGTATTAGTGAGTCTTGTATTCGAAATCAAAATCATCATCTTGAAGAGGAAGAACAAAGTTTTCTATGGCCTCGACCTCTACAAGAGTAGAATACTTTTGTCCCTCTATGTAAGCAAAAATATACAGAGCCAAATACTGAAGAATGGAGTCAGTGCATGTATTGCAAAGACTGGTGGCATGAGGATTGCACTGCATATGAGAGAGGTGTTTTTGTGATAATTGTATTGATGATCCCTAAATGAATATTGTTTCTAATACATTAGACAATCCTAACTAAAATATGTTGATCTCTAAATATTAATAATTAAAAATTTCTATAATTTAATTTTAATTGTAATCCAAATAAATGTTAAGTTTGTTTTATTTTATGAGAAAATTGTTATTTTTATGCAAAGACTAATAACTAATAAAATATTTTCTAAGTGGCATTACAATAAAGAACTTTTATTCTTGAATATTGTGTATATTTTGATTAATCCAAGGAATGCGCTTACTTACCCCATATGCGTATACTTACCCCATAAGGGCGCGCACAGTTACCCGCATCGTGGGTGGTAATTAAATGCTTACAGAAAAAAAACTACCAAGTTTTCTATTCTTGCTTTTATTTCAATTTAAAGGTTACTATATGGTTTATCTCAGAGCCGTCTTTCATATTCCTAACTCTTTTATTTTATGCGTAGTGAACTAATATTTACCAAAGTGCGCACACTTGACCCGAATGACTCTAGCTGTAGCACGAATGGGTCGGCTCGACCGGGGAGGGACTGGAGGGCCACGCGCTCAGAATACCAGCGTAAAATAGCAGCTTAATGCTGCTGTGTTTCGTATGGTGAGTGTAGAGAACCGGAGACCCTTTTTACTGGAAAAGAGGCATTCCATCTTAGTCCTCACGGGTGACAACGCATCTGCATTTTGAGTCTTTATTGAGGATAGATGTAGATGTCTATGGGTCACAGCAACCACTTACCATCAGGTGGACTGTGTGCTCGTTTGTCACCCTATCCTATAAAAAAATTAAATTAAAGCAACTAACGATACAGTACTGACTATTGCACACATTTTTTTTTAATAACACAATTATTACACATACACATGGGATACATGCAACCAATTTCAAGAGAAGGCTGGACATACGTTGTCAACTCTGAGATGGAATGCCTTCACAGCCTATACTTGCTCTCTCTACCCTTCAGATTCGAACACTGAAGTGTAGGCGTTGCTACTTAGCGGCAAAAGACGTAAGTCGGTGGCACCTAGACGAACTCTTAGGCATAAAAGGACCACCATCTGATATAAATAAATGATGGTTATCCTTTATCTATCCATTCATCCATTACAGCCTATAAAGTCCACTGCTGAACATAGGCCTTCCCCATAGATTGCCTCATAGAGCAGCAAGCGGCAAGCGTGGCAGGCGGGTTGTCAACCGTATTTTTAAAGAAGATTTTTTAAAAGAAGATGGAAAGAAAAAGGAAGACGCTGCTGTTCATCTTCTGTTTCAATTTCCCTCTGTCACCTCTTACGACACCCATGGGACGATATGGGGTGGTGCGATATTATTAAACCGCCAATACATGGTGGAGTGATGATTACACCGCCATCCATCTATCCCAGGACACAAGATTTGGATTTTTATCTGCAAACTGTTACGGGATAAGATGGGGCGATGGTTTCACTTGTGCCATTGCAACATTCATTCACATACGTCTTACGTGATATATTTAAAATATTAATCCTTGCCAGTCATAAATAGGTATGTAGTGTCAGCGTACGAGAATCCGTTACCAAATTTCGCTCCGTGGGTGTCGAAGATTATAGGAAATGCCATAAAAATAATATAGCTTCCGATAGATGGCGGTGTACACATCTCGTTTACGTCAGATACCTAGATCGACGACGGGCAGCAGTGTCCAAGGTGCGAGACGTCTGGTAATGCGATCGTCAATCCGCCTGCGTAGAACTTCTCTACAACGGGAATGGCCCATGTCCAATAGTGGACTTTTACGGACCGATAAAGAACGAAAAAGTAAGAAGTCGTAAGATTATATCAAAAAGTGACACTTTTTTAAAACATTTATTACACAAAAAAAAACCAGTCGGTTGCATCTTAAGCTATTGGTACTTTTGCCAAACTGCAGGGCAGTTTGTTGGCGAATACATTACCTACTTACATCCTTACGTAATTAACCTTATCTTCGGTTCCACATATACCTATATTACAACCTCTCGTTGTCAGGATTCGTTAGTTGTTTCATCCGCCCAATGGGTGTTTTATGCCACTTAAGTTAAAAACGTAGTCTTTAGGTAACGCCTTCTGCGACACATTACCACTTCGGTTAAATAACTCCGAAATCTATGTCCGCGTCTCGGGTATTTTCAACCGACTTCAAAAAGGAGGAGGTTTACGATTCGATGGAATCCTTTTTTTTTAATGTATGTTCACCGATTACTCGAAGACGCCTGAACCGATTTGTAAATTTTGTAAAATTTGGAAAATTCTTTTTTTGTTTCAAAGGGCATACTTCCCAGATGATCCCATTTAAATTTTATCGAAATAGGTCGATTGATTTAAAAAAATCAACAATAAATTATATTTATATTGAAGTCGGTTGTACAAAATTTTAAATTTTACCACTTGTAACCTTGCAACCATGCAATCTTATCTGGATGGGAAGCTCCTATTATAATTTTTTTCTATTGGTAATTGGTTGATTTTGAGTTTATTGTGAATAGCACTACCAGTGTCGAAGTTTTTGCACCAGAGGTAAGTAATTTTTTTTTGTAGAAGGACAAGGGACAAAAGAGCTTGCGGCTCACCTGATGGTGACTATCGCCGCTCAGTATTGCCGGCCTCTTAACTTTGTTTTTTAGAAGTAGGCTCTTTTCTTCTTTGTCCCTAAGTTGCATCGGACCCGAAAAAAACATAGATAGGAGTGATTCCAACGAGTCTCTAAATTATAGTGCGTATATTGTAAGACTACCAAGAAAAGTCGACAAAACTTTATTAATACGACTTAACTAAATTCTATTTACATAATAGAGAGGTTTCGACAAGCTGACTGTACTAAAGGAATACGAATGTGAACTTTCTTGTCAACAGTTTAAATTTTTTGTAGTTATTAGCTGTTTTAAAAAAAAAAAAACAAGGAGTTTCTTAATTCGAGTGTTTTTTAAAGTGAAAACTCGTAATTTGAAACTCGATGAAACGAAAAAGTGACACTAAAAAGAGACAAAAATATACGTCTATATAGGATTTAGCCTTTTTTTTATAGAATAAGGGTGACAAACGAGCACACAGTCCACCTGATGGTAAGTGGTTACTGTGGCCCATAGACATCTACATCTATCCTCGTTTGCGAATTTAAATGCAGATCCGTTGTCAGCCGTGAGGACTAAGATAGAACGCCTCTTTTCCAGTAAAAAGGTTCTCCGGTGGCTCAGAGCCAGCTGCAGCTATATTAATAGTATAGTTGTAGCACGAATGGGTTGGCTCGACCGGGGAAGGACCACGCAGTCACAGGATACCAGCGAAAAATAGCAGATTAATGCTGCTGTGTTTCGTATGGTGAGTGTAGAGAACCGGAGACCCTTATTACTGGAAACGAGGCATTCCATCTTAGTCCTCACGGGTGACAACTCATCTGCATTTTGATTCTTTATTGAGGATAGATGTAGATGTCTATGGGTCACAGCAACCACTTACCATCGACGCATGCTACACACTCGATAATTATCACGATATTTAACGTGATTATTATCTTGCAATATTTTGGATCGAATCTACATACTATACACTCGATACTAATCACGTTAGTACAACGGTAGATTTCATTCACTAAAGACGTGTACGTTACATACTCCGAATCCAATAACGTAATGAGTGACTATATAAGTAAAGCATGCGTTGCTATTATATTAGCGATAGCATTAAAATAACGTGTAAAGAGAAAAAAATGGATGAAGCATTGGCTTCAAGACGGAGATCAATATAGACACCTGAATTTATTAAATTACATTCGGGAATACCAAGAAATGGATGATTATGAAAATTATTTTCGAGTGTCCATCGCTGACAGAATGAATACTGACCAATACTGACACGATAAATATCGACCAGAGACTAGACACTCGATATTTATCGACGATACTTGACACAGATCGTGGGATTTCTGGATTTTTAGAAATCCAGCGATCCGTATCACGATCCGTGATACGCTATACTACACACTCGATAAATATCGTAATCCTGGATTACGATCCAAATATCGTGATAATTATCGAGTGTGTAACATTCGCCATCCGGTGGACTGTGTGCTCGTTTGTCACCCTATCCTATAAAAAAAAATATATGTGGAATAAAATGTAAAATAATTTTTAAACTTTGTAACAATATGTCATCGATCACTAATAATAATAAATAAACCCTACAGTTATCCTACTTCTGTTCGTCTCATTCTCTCGAAGTTTAGTTTTCCCACAGAATAAATAATATGTTTTCCGAAGGTTTCGCTTCTACCGCGTATGAAACAGCACAATTTTTGTTTTGTATATTATAATATATTACGCGTTATTATCTAATTTATTTAATTTTATATTCGTTTTAATGTGTATTGGTTTACAATAAAGAATATTATACTGATTGATTGAATAGGCAATATGTGTTTGAACTCATTTGAAAGGGCTCATAAAGACCTAGGTGACTGTTATGACCTCACCTTTCTGATGGTGCAATCCGAAGGTGGGTATAGGATCTCAGTGGCGGCACTAGATAGAAGGATCGTGTTTGAACTCATTTGAAAGGGCTTATAAAGACATCGGTCAATGTGATGATATTACCTTAATGATGGTGGACTTAGAAGGTGGAAGATATCAGCTATGCCACTACAAAACACCATCGTGTTTGGGCTCATTTGAAAGGGATCAAGTAGACTAAGATGAATGAGTAAATATGCCATGATTTTAAGAAGTAACTAGTTGAAGTACCCTTTCAGATTTATTGTGGTTTGTGGCTTATTACCAGACTGTAATAGTAAAAACAGTATTATTACTCATTTTATTATGTTTTCAGGCAATTAAAAAACCAGCAAAACTCCCAAGTAGGTACAAAATTAGTAATCGGCCATACATATATTTTACAGGCAATAAAAAACAAGGCAGAACGGAAAAAGCATAACCAACTACAACACACCGGTGGATATAATATCCACAGTAGATAAAATGGGAGATAGGCTTAGACTTAGATAGATTTTTTGTATGAATATAAACTTAAACCTACGTCCAATGAACTAGGATAAAATTGTCCCTTTCAAATGTCAAAAAAGCATAATTTTTTATCTTTCATTTGGCTCCATGCTACGGACGGGGGATATATGTCTACTCGTTATGTCAAACGGGGATATACTTCTCCCCGTCGCCGTACTTTGGCATAAGGACAAGATAATTTTATCTCTTGTCAGTGGATATAATCGGGGAACAAATTTTTTGTCCCCAGCCCATGCTGGCCGTGCTGGCACGCTGACATGTAAACAACCTTCACATTCGTGTGTTTTTGGGATGTGAAAGAATACACAGTTACATAATAAATTAATTGATAATAATTTAATGGAACTTATCAAATGATTTTTAAAAATTTAAAAATCAATTTGTCAAACAACCGATGTACCAGGGGTTTTCAACGTAATAGATGTGCATGGTCACGATACCAGGGTTCTCAGCCGTGTCGTACAGGCATTCTGGACCGTCGGGCACGATACCCTGTAACATATACATAGTTTAGAGCGTTACTACACAATACTTACTTGATATGCGTTTTAAGGTACAAACTTGTTGTTATATAAAACAAGATCCGTATTTCTACTGTTACCTTCGTATCTATATTGAATGTTATTTGTGTGTACACTGTCTGCCACTACATTCACTTACCATCAGCGGGACTGTGTTCTCGTTTGTCATCGTCATTCCTTATTCCTACAAAAAAATGTATGAACCGCTTGTTGTACTGTTCGTTGAGGAATGGAGCAATAGTCGACACTAATTTTTCTGTCAGCAGGGTATACAGTGTGCACGTGAGGATGGACCACTCAGTACAATAGTTGCAGTTGTAAAGGTTTTTTTTTTCAAATAAAGTTGCTGCTAGTAAATTGTTTTGTTGCATGTGTACGAAGTGTTCATATTCTTTGTTGCTCACATTAAAGTGCACTAACTATGGGATATGTTATGAAAGATAAAAAAATCTTTTAAAATAGACGAATGGGGTTAATTTTAATGGGTGTACCTAGAAATTAATTCTAATTCTAAAAACACAAGCTTCGATGATGATTTTGACTAATTTAGACCACAGCGGCATCTTAATGAAATTAACAAATTAAAAAAAGAATTAATTAAATTACCGAAAATATTAAGTGCACTTAAAGTATTAAATTGAAATTACCTGAACAGCAAACTTGGCAGGTCTTTCGAACCAGTCCCTCTCGCCGCTCTTTACTGGCAGCTTGCCGTGTGCGATAAGACCCATGGCGATCAGCTCACCAGAGTGTACAATTGGGAACCACGGGAGGAGAGTGCTCGATGTGCAGGTAGTCTCCGCAGTCATATTGTAGTAATAGTGACGACCTGAGTGAAAGTTAATCTCAGTTAATAATGAAGATGAGGTTCGCCTAGTCGATTCCAACCATAGCGACTACGTTTTTTTTGTGTCGCTTATTTATATCATAAAAAATAAAAATGCAAATGCGTTGTTAGGCTGAGGACTAAGATGGAATGCTTCGTTTAAAAAAAAATCGTCGGGGTCTCTACGCTTACCATGGCAAACACAGCTGCACATGCTGCTATTTTACGCTATCATTCTATGAGAACTTGCTTCTTCCCTCGAGCCGACCCGTTCGTGCTGCAGCAATAAACACCACTCTAGTCTGCACCTATCAGCGCTACTGCTTATCATGTGGTCCCGATTCAAATCCCGGGTCGGGCCAAAACCGGTTATTGGGTTTTACTGTCAAGAAATTCTCAATAGTAGCTCAGAATCAGGAAGTTGGCGGTATTTCAACCCCGTGCCTCGGTAAGCGCGTAAAGCCGTTGGTCCTGTGCCTGATCTCTCTCCGGTCATGCCGTTTTGCCGTTTCATCGGATTATGAGAGTGAGGGAATACAGAGTGCACCTGTGCTTGTATACACGCTCGTGCATTACTGGAGAACATTATTCGATAAGATAAGAGGTAGGGATTGCATTCCAGCAGCGTATTCATTCCCGCGGGATGATTGGGCTGTATTAGTGCAAATTTTGCGGGTTACGACGGGTTCGTATAGGTCTTATACATTTTATGAAATATAATAAATAAAACGTTAATCTTGTCCACGATCAATCCAAGTTTAAAAAAGCCGGCCAAGTGCGAGTCGGACTCGCGCATGAAGGGTTCCGTACGTTCCGTACCATCGTAAAACACGTTTCTATTAGGGGAGCCCCCTTTAATTTTTAATTAATTTTTAATTTTATTATTTGTTGTTATAGCGGCAACAGAAATACATATTCCGTGAAAATTTCAACTGTCTACTGATTACGGATTATGAGATACAGCCCGCTGACAGACAGACGAACGGACAGCGGAAGCTTAGTAATAAGGTCCCATTGGTTACCCTTTGGGTACGGAACCCTAATAAAAAGTAAAGAATCAAGAAGTAGCAAGTACTTTAGTTAAAAACATAATTTTAATTTGGCTTCTTATTATTCAAATGAAAATTTATTTTACTATTATTTAACATAAAATACCTATATATCTATTGTTAACTTTTTAAAGTCTAGTAACTTTAGGCTTTCGGATCCGCAAGCTGGTGCGGGATCCTCTAAGCCTTCAAATGAGCAATACAGTGTTAGGGACACAAGGACAATAAAAACACATCCAAACTCAAAAACTAACAACTTATGTTTATGCACAGGTGGTTGCTCCAGGGTCCCAACCCAGGTTGACTACGTAATAATACCAAGTTTCCTTAATACAGAAGTCCACTTTTACTGTTTGCCTTTTTATTTATTTAATCATACTCACCCATCCACGGAATACAGGCTTGACGTGTGAATACGCTGTTTTCGACATCAGCAGCATTTTTGGAGATTCTCATTAGTTCGCCGTTGAAGCCTGTCACCCAGACGGCATTCTCACGCAATACGTCTGGTGCACGTTCGAAGGCCTTCATGCGTTCTTCCTTGCTCATCTTTAAAGTATCTGTAGTGTTAAACGAGATAATATGTTATTTGAAATGTTTTCCGGTTTTAAAACAATTCTATGAACTGATTCGTAAAAATATTGTGGTGGCATGGAGAAATGTAACTAATTAGAGCCTACTTTACATCTTTTTTTCTATCGAGAAAATTACATTTTATCGTGTTTTCCTTTTATGCAATTAAAGATCATATAGTGAATAAACATATACCAACAATTTGGTTTGTATGCTATAAAATAGAAATGTGTGAAAAAACCTTAATAAGGAAGTCACTTAGCCGCGGCGCCACAGTCTTCGCGAAACTTGACATTTGCTGTCAAATTCCATAGGTACATTCCATTTTAGTACGCATATTACCGCGTAACTTCTTTCGTAAAACAGATTCTGGTTTGAACCTGATACTAATTATAAACTACCTTTTGCTTTAAGGCTGCTGGAATTTATGTGGTGTTTCTAGTTTTTACTATGCAGCGAATTCTATAAGGTCATCAAGTGCTTAGTTACTATTTCGATCACGGGTTATGTTCACTACCTAAAGATATCAACTTTATAGGACACTTTTTTATAGAATAGAACAAGCACACAGTCCAGGTGACGGTAAGTGGATGCTGTGGCCCATACACATATACATTTATCCTCGATTAAGAACCAATTGTCACCCCTGAGAACTAAGATGTTAAAAGGCTATCCGATACTCTACACACGCCATACGAAACATAGCAGCATTAAGCTGCTATTTTAAGCTGGTATTCATATAGCGCTGTATTTGGTTTTTGTAAGATATACGGATTGCTTCATCTTTCGTAATCCCAATAGCAAAGGAGTAAGTCTTTCCGTCCGATTACATTCTAGGCGTCTTCAAGGCAAGAGTGACTAGGACAGCTATTAAAAGAAACAGTGCACAATGACAATGGCTACCCTTTGACGCAGAGCTCCCGAAGATGGTGGCAGGAAAGTTACAATCAAATCTCGCTCTGGAGCGTTCGAAACCTTATATAACAGCTGGATTGTCCTGTATTCGCCCATTCTATGTAAAATGTTTAATGCCCACATTAATGTAGAAGCATGTAGCTCTGTCCGCGCAATCAAGTATATCTGTAAGTACATAAATAAAGGAAGGACCAAGCAATATTTAATCTCAGGAGTGAAGGTGAGGCAAATCCGTTAATGAAGTACAGACCTTTCAAGCAGGGCGTTATGTCAGCAGTAACGAGGCAGCGTGGCGTGTCCTTGGCTTCCTTTACACGAAAGGCACCCAACAGTTACTCACCTTGCTGTGCACTTAGAAAATGGAGAGCGTGTATATTTCACCGAAAGAAATTTCCAAGAAAGAATTGCATCACCGCCAAAAACTACACTAACAGCCTTCTTTCAACTTTGTCAAACCGACCCTTTGCAAAAACGTTGTTATATTCTGAAATCCCCCTCTATTATACTTGGAACACATCTAGGAAGGAGTGGAAACGCCGTATTCAAGGCGCGCCTGTTGCAAATTGGCCCGGTGTAAAGTCATCAGATGCCCTTGGTCGTGTGTATACCGTCCATGTAACTAATTTTGAATGTTTCTGTTTACGATTGCTGCTGCACCATGTTCGGGGTCCTACAGGATATAAAGACCTTAAAACTCTCAACGGTCAGGAATGCGCAACTTATAGAGAAGCATGTGAAGCTCTGCATCTTTTAGAAAACGATAATCACTGGGATGAAACCATGGAGGAAGCTGTGCAGTGCCAGTCACCAGCCAAATTAGGGATCTTTATGCAACTCTCATATCATCTTGCAGGCTATCTAATGCACATAAATTGTGGGACAAATATAAAGAGT